>OX465296.1:45205708-45805708 GCA_949987735.1 Leucophora obtusa
ATTGGAACTCTCACTGTAGAGGAGTCGCTCTTGACTCTACTTAATGCTCACCAGGGTGTGAGTTGCCACTAAACCTAACGGAAGATAGTTCCAATTTTGGTACATTAAGTCCCCTTTGGAAAACTTCCTATTAAAAGTTAACAAAAAAATATCCGTTATCCGAAACATTATGAAAATTGTGCCAGAACAGTTGTTTATTTGCCTTAAGAATAGTTTGCAAAAGTACGACAAAAATTACACAGAGAAAACAGATTCATGGTGACAACCGAATTTTTTACCAACTGAATGGTTTGTTTGCAGCAAGCGAATTATTTAGTTGTAGCAATCAAATGTGTTCCTGACACATCTCAGATGCATTGTTTCAACTGAGATTTTGTTGTGTTAACCGAATTTCTGTTACCAAAACAAATAAATCAGTGGATCCAACCAAAGCATTGGCTTGGCAAAAAATTCAGTTGTCACAATGAGTCTGTTTTCTGTGTGTAGTACATCGGCGTTAGGTGTGTTTCAATTTAGACCAAAATAACAAGTGGAACAACTACAACTTCGTACGAAATTCTGTCATTCCTTTACACCCAGAGAGAAGATTTGTTGTCCCAACCGAATCTTTCGGTTGCTGCAACCCAAAATTCGCTTCTGTCAACCATATTGTCACAACCCTATATCAGTTGCAACAGCAGACATATGGTTGTAACAATACAATTTTTGGCTTAGCAACCGAACGATTAGGTTGAGGCAACAAATTCTTTGTCTGCATAAAATTTGGAATTTTTAGCTATTTCAACTCTCAAAAATGGTAATTAAAAATTTTTTTCCGGCAACACCGTTCGTACATGCACTCTGATTGTGTATACTTGTTTTTCTATACAAGTATTTGTTTTCTTTATATCATTGCTATTTTGTTTTATTTTTTTGCTGTAATTGGTTTTTATAACGATTTAGCATTATGTTTTTTTTTTCGTTTCGAAAAATCTGCTGTGCTGGTAGGTGAGGCACCATTGCCACTGCAGTTACTTGCGCACTTTAGTGTCAGATTGAATAGAAAACCAATACCCTCTTGGGTGTGCATGATGCCTAACAATGGCTGCCATTATTTTGGAGCCATAATAATATTGAATGTGCTTAAGATGAACAAACACATGGAAAGGGAAGTTTGAAAGCTAAAGATTAAGCGAATGAGAAGGGAATTTTTATGACATTATTAAAAAGTAGAAAGTGGCTTTATGTTATTGTAATTTTTTGTTATTTTATTTAATAATGAGTCAAAAAAGTTACTGCTTTAACTGTTTCTGAATTATTTTTTCCGATAATTAGTAGGTATGTAATTTATTAATTTCAATTTATAGTACTTGCCAGCAAAACTTTGGTAATGGGTGCGACAAACTCATGCATTACCTTGTAATGTCTACTCCTTACAAGTGTAATTATTGTTCAACATAAAGTATTTGGTTACCGATAATTGGATACATAATGCATTACTTTGTAATTAATATTCCTTACCTTCATCATTATTTTGAATCATAAAGTAGTTAGTTTATTATAATAAATTTAATTTATTACATAATGCATTATTTTATAATGTATAATCCTTACCTTGAGCATTATTTAGAAACACAGGCTAATGAGTTACCTATAGTTGATTACATAATGCCTTACTTTGTAATGTATACTGCATACATGTATCATTATTTTGAAACATTAAGTAATGGGCTACCGAATGTTGATTACATAATGCATTATAAATAATTATAAAGTAATTACTATTACAAAATACATTGTTTTAATATAAAAATTATTTACTTAGATAATTTTTTATTTAAATTGTGTAATTACTATTTCAGTCCTTATAATTACACTATGCGACAGTCAAAATCGGGATGGGATGAAACCAACGGGAAATGTTATATCGGTCAAAAACAAGTTATACGTGTCCCGGCGTTTCGCTGGGTCAAGTCTAGGAATCGAGATATATCGATTTAAAGTTAGTAACTATCATATAGGGGAAATTGTCACCTTTGGTGGTCTTTTTTTGATATAACTCGAGAACCACTAGTCCGATTTTACTCAAACAATCAAAAAATTAAAAATTACAATTCCTTTAATCTGTTCATATAACGTTTTTCTATATACTCAAGAGTTTTGCCGGTAAAAATAAATGTCTAAAGAAAAAAAATATTTTTTGCCTAAAATATTAAATTTTTTTATTTCTTAAATTCATAAAAAATCCAAAACGGAAAAAAGGCAAGTCGTATTACTTTCACGTAAAGTCACATAACCTTTAAACAAAATGAGACATAGATCATGAAAATCGATGGACGCGTTTCGCTTTTATTCACAATTAAGTGAAGGTATCTCATTTTGACAAGAATATTGATTTTATGTTTCAACGAGTTTGGATAATATTTATTATATATTATTTATTATTAACACGTAAAATTAAAAATTATTACAGGTAATTATTAGGTTGTTACATAGATACATAGGTTATAAAAATCGATGAACGCAAAACTTATTTTCGTTTGTTTGCGCCCTTTACTTTCTTGCGTGGTGGTTCAGAATCTGTATCGGATGAGGATCTGTCTTCATCTGGAAAAAATCAATTGTTTTTAATCAGTCAGTTAACTTCATTTTTGTGACTTACCCTCGGAGGAAACTCCCATTGTATATTCTTCTTCTTCATCTTCATTGTCGGGATCGTACATCTTTTGCGACCACCAACAAATTTCAGCCAGCAGCGAATCGAGCCTTTTGCCTTTATATCGCATTTCCATTGGCATTGCCACTTGATGGAAGCGCTCGTCATGTTTATCCGACTCTGAGGCTAGCTGCTTGCTGAAGTATTCGAGATGGTGATGCAAGAAGTAAATTTTGAGGGACATATTCACTCCAATTTTCTGGAAGTAGTGCAACATCTTGGTCACAAGAGCGGGGTAATTGTGTGCTCGCGTACTTCCCAAAAAATATCGTATGACTTTCTTCACTGCCCTCCACGCAAAGTAATCATTACCGTCTAAAGCACCTTTAAATTCCTTTGATTTTATGAGCTTTCGTATATCCGGCCCATTCAGAACACCTTCCTTCAATTTTGCTTCGCTGATTCGTGGGAAAATATTATTCAAACAATCAAGAATTTTCGGTTGCTTCACAATGGCCTTGATGAAATTTTTTACGATTCCCAGTTTGATATGGAGAGGGGGCATGAGGACGTTCTCCATTGGCACCAGTGGATCATTTACGCAGTTGTGTCCTTTCTCCGTTGGATCTCGAGGAAGCCAGTCATGCGTTTCGTATTGGTTTCCTTTAAATCGGGTATCCCAAAGACACAAGAAACACATGTTTTTCGTATAGCCTCCTTGGAGACCTCTTAGCATCGCCACAACTTTCAGTCCCTTTATATCGTGGCAGTAAACAAATGTGTTCCCTTCGTTGAGTGTGTAGTACCGTTGGAATAGCAATTGTCGTCTTCGATATCCGGTGACTTTGACATTAGGCTCCAAATTGTTGCCTTCTTTCAAAAGCTGGGCAAGTTTTTCTGCTTCACGTTGAGAAAGGTTTAATTCTGCAACAATCTTGTCCATTCTTGCTTGTGATATTGGAATTATTTTGTTCGATGGGCCGGCTTATGGTGTTGGTTTATAGGTGAAATCCGATTGATACATTGTTTCAATAGAAAAAGAAGTTTCTCTGTCAGGACTTGGAAGCGGTGGAATTGGTATTTCATCCGATGCGGTAGAGGAATTTGTGCACTTCTAACAGATATGTAAACTCTTCGTTTAAGGCCTTTACGATTTACTCCACATATTTTGTTTGCGCAAGCGTAACAGTTATCGGAATTGTGCTCTCCTGGATCAGTCCAAATCATTGGTACACCAAAAGAAAGTGAACTGCGTTTCCCTTGGATCCACATGTTAAGAGCATTTTAGCACGTTTTACAAATTTTGTCTGGGGCCCACGAAAAGCCGCGAATTATTTCGGAATCAAAATAATGTTTAAAAGCACGCTCCACTTGCTCAGTGAGTAATGCAGTATTTTTTGAAAAAGCTCTTTTGCCACAAACGTAACAAAATAAATTATTATTTTCTGGACAATTTGCACTCATTTCGGTTTTATACTTTTATTACTTTTTCGTCACTTTAAAAAAATCGTACTTTACGCGTTCGGAGACACTTGTTGAATGACAAAAATCGATCAATGAACACCTATAAAAACTACGTAAGTTTCAATATTTTACTGAGAGGTACTTATGAATTGGCGCATCTTTTAAGGGTGGCTATATACCTGATTCGTGTGCGTTTTAAATTTTTCGAAACGTTCTAAAACATGACCACTCATAAATTTGGGTGCAATTTGTGTAACAAAATCATGCAGGTAGCCAACGGAAAAAACCCAAATAATTAAAAAAGTGCACTTTCCTTTTTTCCTTTTAATTGTCCACGCACATTTATGACCGTTTTTTAGTTTGTTACCGCTACCATAAAAATCAAATAACCTTTTGTTTATTACTTTTTTTTAATATTTTAGGCAAAAAATATTTTTTTCTTCATACATTTATTTTTTTCGGCAAAACTGTTGAGTATATAGAAAAACGTTATATGAACAGATTAAAGGAATTGTAATTTTTAATTTTTTTAAAATTGTTTGAGCAAAATCGGACTAGTGGTTCTCGAGTTATGTCAAAAAAAAGAGACCACCAAAGGTGACAATTTCCCCTATGACAGTTACTTACTTCAAATCGATATATCTCGATTCCTAGACTTGACCCAGCGAAACACCGGGACACGTATAACTTCTTTTTTACCGATATAACTTTCCCCGGTAATTTGAACCCTACCATTTGTCTCACAGTGTTATATGCGTAACCAATTATTCTCAGCCTCTTCGTAATCATATGGGTAACTAATTACTTTTTTAATATCTATCTGCAACTAGGTAACCCATTACTCTTCATTTTTTTGTAAGTATACTGGTAACAATGACACATTACTTTGAGGCTCACCGCCTGTAAAATTCATCAGTGAAGTAAGGTGTAAAGTAACCAGTCCAACTCTATGGCGATACATTACTTTACCCATTATTTGGTAATGTGTGGTTTTGCTGGGTTGCTTGTGGTTATTTGGTGGTAGCCGATGAGTGTAAGGGTTTTGTTCCCACCAATTAATCTATTAAATAGCAGTAGTTCTAAAAGAATTTTTTCTTTTTGGCTTGTCTTACGGCCTCTGATTGGACTTGAAACTGGTTAATTTCGAATGAATTACCCTTTTAGTTTAATTATATATTTATTGACATACACTCCCTGTTATTATCATATCCTCTTTCACATCTCTCTCTTTATCACCATCATATCCAAAAATGTTTATTCTTTTATTTCTTGATTTAATCACACATCACTATTTAGCACCTCTGCTTTGTGCAAAAAACTATCGTTCCTGTTACCCTGTTCATGCATAGTAGGGTGTCCCTTAAAAATAGATTCGTCATTACACCCTCACCCCAGGGTTAACGTTTTCCAAAAATAAAAAAAAAAATTGATTTCTTCCAGTTGGGACTATTTCCAATAAAACTGGGAGGTGTAATGAACGAAAATCGGCAAATCGCTTTCTTAAGGGACATCCTAATGCTTAGACATACATACGTATAAATGAATCTTTAATATTGTTTTACTATCAGTGTGTAACAAATTAATGACCATTACAAATTATCTATCTACTCTAGTTGATATAGTTGAATATTAGCCGCTTTTTTTAATCACTTGAATTTATTAAATCCAAAAATTAGTTCTTAAAGTGCTCAATAGATGGAGTTAGTTTTCACCTATTTTAGCAGAATTTTTCTATCCGACCTTTTTTAACCCTAATTTTTGATAATAAATGCAATGATGCAGGATTTTATTGTAACTTTAAATTCTTTATTATATTTTATATAAAACAGCAAGAAATAGTCTTTCTTTTGAGTTTCATCACTTCAGTTTATATTTTTGCACAATTAAAATATTCCACTGCAATGTTTAATATTCACCAATTGGATTTAATTAAATTACTTACAGTAGCGTGAAAAATTGCCATTTCGATTTCAGCTATTTCTCCATGTCAAAGATGGAAAATAAGTATCTAGAAGAGTGTAGTTTTTTTTCTAAACATATTTAATAAAAAAATTTAAAGAAAATGTTTTTGTTTTCTAGTTTTACAATTTTTTTGTTTCTCTTTTAACTTTCATTCTTATTTTTTTCTAACATTAGCCGCTTTTTCTAATCATTTGGATGCACTATAGGTAAAATGACCCCATTTTCTGGCCAAAACTATAAGGAATCACTGAAGAAGGATGAAAATCTATATATGCGGGTTTTCGAGGTTGCTGATTTCGAATCTGAGGTAAAATTTTTCAAATTCAAAATGGCGGATGCAATATGGCGGCGTAAATTTTAAAATTTCTTCTGATTTACATAAAAATTGGTATATGGAGGTTTTCAAGGTTGCTGATTTCGAATCTGAGGTAAAATTTTTCAAATTCAAAATGGCGGATCCAATATGGCGGCATAAATTTTAAAATTTCTTTAGATTTACATAAAAATCGATAAACGGGGGTTTTCAAAGTTGCTGATTTCGAATCTGAAGTAAAATTTTTCAAATTCAAAATGGCGGATCCAATATGGCGGCATAAATTTTAAAATTTCTATAGATTTACATAAAAATCGATAGACGGGGGGTTTTCAAAGTTGCTGATTTCGAATCTGAGGTAAAATTTTTCAAATTCAAAGTGGCGAATCCAATATGGCGGCGTAAATTTTAAAATTTCTTCTGATTTACATGAATATTGGTATACGGTGGTTTTCAAGGTTGCTGATTTCGAATCTGAGGTAAGATTTTTCAAATTCGAAATGGCGGATCCAATATGGCGGCGGGTAAAAATGTTAACTATGTAAGATGCAAACTTTTTTTGTCCAAAATCTCAAAAAAAAAAAAATATTTTTTTTTTAATCTGGGGCATATTATAGCAGAAAATTGAACAAGTGGAAACTTTTGTAGAAACATTTTTTTTTCAATAAAGCTATTTTTAAAATTTTGCTTTACAGTTCATTATCTAAAGTAATTTCATTTCATTTTTATTTTTTAATAAAGCTATTTAAAATTTCCTCTTTGTTCGTTCAGATTTCTCTGGATACTCTTTCTTTGGAATCCCTATTGAAGCTGCAGTTGGCTTAGTTTTAATTGCCAAAATAAATTCAGCGTTTAGCCAGAGTTCGCTTTGTATCCTATGAGAACTCTCCCATCTAACTGAGATATTCTTACAAAAAATTCGCACTTTACCCTTCCCATAAGCCGATTCCTCATTCAAAACATTGCCGGATTCAGCTTTACCAACAATAAAATTGTAAACAGTAGTATTCTTCTCCTCTTTCTTTTGCTCATCCAAGTAAACTTCCGCAAGTTCGCTATTTTGCAAGCGGAGGCTGCCTACCAAAAATGATATTTCTCAAAAAACGCAAAAAATCGCAACATGAAATTGACAAATTGAACTCAAAACTCTTTAACACGTTTCTGATTGTTTAAACACATCCAAATTCGGCCAACTTTTTAAAAGCTTATCCAAAGTTCATTTTTCCGAAAAAAACTTGAATTAAAAGTTATGTCAGAAGTATGAGTTTTTTCGCCAAAAAAAAATTTTTTTTAATAAATTCTTTCTCTTAAACCATTAAGCACTTACTCTCACTTTTGTTTTCCATATTAAGTTTAAATTTGTGTTTTTTTTTAACTATTTAAAGAAATTTAAAAATACGACCAAATTGCACTGTATATACTGCGTTCAACACTTTGCCCACAAACAATGACTTTGACCACTTGCTAAGCAGTCGTTTTTAATTTTTTACAAAAACAAAACTTGCCGTTATTTGTTTTGATGTGTTCTTAATTGAATACCAACAAAAAAAATCATTCTAGAATGTTTGAAAAATGACTTTTTGCCACAAAAATGGGTCAAATTACCTATAGTGGTGTAATAAATCCAAAAAGTAGTTTTAAAAGTGCTCAACAGATGGGGTTAGATTCTCCCTATTTTAAAAAGAATTTTTCTTTCACCCTAATTTTTAATACCGAATTCGATGATGAAGGATTTTACTTTAACTTTTAAGTTTCAATTATATTTTATATAAAACAGCGATATACAGTCTGCTTTTTCGGTTTTATCACTTCAATTTATATTTTTGCGCAATCAAAAAATTCCATTGCAATATTTAATATTCACTAATTGGATTTAATTAAATTACTTACAGTAGAGTGAAAAATTGCCATTTCTATTTCAGCTATTTCTCCATGTCCAAAATGGAAAATATATATTTAGTGAGTTGTAGTTTTTTTTTCTAAACATATTTCATAAAAAAAATTTAATAAAAACCTTTTATTTGTTAGTTTTTCAATTTTTTTGTTTCTCTTTTAATTTTCAATCGTATTTTTTTCTGACATTAAATTAGTAGGCTGTTTCATATATTTGTGCTTTTATTGTGGATTTATTATATCCAGCTTTTTTTTTTGTATTTAATAAATCCCCTTTTTGTATGAAAAATTCTAAATCCAGTACCCCGTTACTGTATCTGATGCGAGAAGTTTTCTCATCGAGAAATTTATGGTCACCCTGCATTACACAGGGTGATTTAAGAGATGATAAAATGGACTGTAGATTTAGTCGTAATTCTTTCAGATATCGTAACATTTATAACTGTGGATACATGTAGTTTTGTAAAATACCTAATTAAATTAGAAATAACTTACATGCAGCGCATTATTAGCTGATTTGGTTACATATATATTTTATTGTCTGCGACTCACCCTATATAAAGCAGAGCAGGGTTGCATTTCACATGGTTTTTGCTAAAAGTGTTTCGATGCGAGAAATACAGAAACGGGGTGCAGGTGATTAAAAAAACGCTAACTAAATTAACAGAATGTTTCATATATTTGTGTTTTTATTGTTATGTGTAAATCCAGATAAATTCAACTTTTTTTAAATCCACTTTTTGTATGAAAAAAGCCAAATCCAGGTGATTAAAAAATGCGCTTATTGTTAATACATATTTTGATGTTAATTAATTTTTGATAAATTTAGAGATATAAAAGCAGATTGACTTGAAGTATCAATTAATGAACAAAAGTTATATCCTTTTAAAAGCACGAAATCGTGTAGTTACCAAGTGCAAACGGTAACCGATCATCGGACTCGTAAGCATAACTCGAAAACTGATTACTGTATTAAAAAAAATGCCAAGAGTAGAGATTTTTAGGTGTTGACGACTGACGAATCAGTAGGGTAGAGAGGGGATCCTTCGGCAGTGGGGCACATACACTAATCCCATTTTTCTCCGCTATTAAGGGGATAAAAAATGCAAAAAAATATATTTTGTGCATTTTTCAATTATCTTTCCTTGACATCCACTTTGATGAATTTATATCACATGTGGTCGCAGACAGACGTGTTTTTGTGTTTTTTGGGGTGCCAAAGAAATAATAGGAAGCAATTACATTTTGCAATAGCTTCCTCAAATCGTGTGATAAGGAAATAATTTTTCATTATGTTAGACCTACGATCCTATGGTTTCGAAAAATAATAATTTAATATATTTAGTTAGAAGATTCTTCTACCTCAAGTCCAAATTCTAATATGATATTGTCATATTAGATTTTATTTGTTGTTTCAAAAAAGTCCGAAAAAACAATTTTTGTATTTTTAATGCAAAAATTAAAGTAATTGTTTTAATAACTTAATTTTAATAAATGCTTAAAAAGTGTAATTTTATGTTAGTGCCTGTCTGTGGGGCACAATCACCAGATGGCCCCTGGAGCTACAATGAGTTGCTCTATAAGACTTTTCTTATGTTTAAAATATGTTTGATAGTAAATTAGAACAATCGTGTTCATTCTTAAATTTATATTAATTATTCAGTTTTTTGTAATTTTGAAGAATCATTATATTATAGTTTTAAATAATTTTTTTTTAATGTAGTGGACATTTATTGATTAAAAAGAATCACATATTTTAAAGAACTTATTATAAATTATTTATTTCACTCATGAAAAGATTGACTTTGCTGTATTAACAAATTTTTTTGTTGAAATTGTATCTAGTTCTTTTGGCGAATATACCCCAGGTTTGGGGTAGTTACACCGAATTGAGTTACTTTGAAAATCATTAAAAAAATAATAGAAAATGTGCAAATAATTAGAATAAAAATCATAGAAATTAAAGTAATTTTTGAAAAATAATTAGGGGTTAAGAAATGTCAGTGCTTTCAAAAGAAAGTGGCGAAGGATCCCCCCTCTACCCTACTGAGTTTGACTTCTTCTCACGAACAGACGCATATCATCTGATTAGGAGCTTCCAGGGTCTAAGACTAGGAGATGCAATTCCTATGGGACCGAACCAGGAATGGAAAACATTTTATTTTTTTGGTACATTTTGATTTTCGTTGGTACCATGTTAACACACTCAAAATAATATGTCTGTTGGCTGAACAAAAAAATGTGTTACTTTAACAAAATTTATTCTTGTTTTTTGGCTTAAAATAAAATTTGTTGATTTTAACAAATTCTTTTGTTAAATTTAATAATTCTAAATTTAAGTAAAAAATTTGTAAAACTACAGTTTTATCTGTAATTATACTGAATTTAGAATAGTAGAATTTATTCAAATTTAGGGTCTCGGGACCCTCCCCGGGCCTAGTCCATATCATGTGAGGGCATTTAAGGGAACTCTAGTGGAGCAAACATTTTGTCCGTTTTGCTCTATCTTGCTTAGTTTTCGAGATATGGCCCATTTTATGAAGTGGAAAATTTTTATTAATTTCCGAGGGTCCAAGTTCCCGCCAAGGTCCATTTTTGGATAGAGATAACCTCTTTCGATGGGATATTATTATTATTATTACAGTTAGGGGTAGTCGAAATTTTCATCAATTTTGCTATATTTCTCTTAGTTTTCGAGATATGGGCCATTTTAAAAAATCGGGAGAGAAAGAAATAGCACTATCCTTAAAACTTCGGATACATTGGTGGCGCCATCTACCGGGTAATAACAGAAACATGAAAATATTATATTTTAACAATAAATGTTGTAATATTTAACGAATGGGTTCTTAAAAATTAGTTATAAATAGTTTTGAAAATCAACACTCAAAATTAGTTAAAGTACTGAGGATTTTTAGTATTGTGTTAAATGAAGATAACTCAAAATCGTTGCTTAAATCCGTGTTTCAACTAAAAATTTGTTAAACATTAGTCAAATCGATTTGAAACCGGGTTGACAGATTTTTCTACTGACGTATTATTTTAAGTGTAGTGCCCAACTGGTTCACAGTGATTAGTTTGAGAACTAGTTTTGCATTTGTTATTCCAAAACCAGTAATTTTTGAAATTAGTTCGACTATTTTCTACATAGTGTAACTGATCCAGAACTAATTCGCGAACGAAGTACTCGTAATATGGAAAAGATGTCGGGACAAGATTACGCAGTGATGTATTATTGTTAATGAATTTTCTTTAAAGAATTGTTTGCTGCAACTGAAAACTTGCAAATTCGGTTGTTTTAAAGCATTAAAATTTTTAATATGAATGAGAATTAGAAGAACGATTAAAATATACATTTTTTAAATAAAGAAAAAATAAACTATTAAAAGACTATTGAACTAAAACTAAAACTATCAACTATGAAAACCATGAACTATGTCACTAAAACAATGAATTGCGTCAAACAATTTATTAAGCCCGATTTAGAAGAATTAATAAAATATAATTCAGAATTTCTTACGCTACAATTTATATAAAAATTTATATTAATCAAAAGGTTCTCAATGCTTTGTATTTCGAGTAATCATAGCTCTTTTATATATTATCTTAGCAATTATCTCTACAACAATTTAAATTATATTTATTCCTTTATTTTCTAATCTTTTTAATTTATCTTAATAAGCCGATTAGTGTATTTAACACCATTATCCTAATTTGCAGCCACAAATGGCGTATAATTGAATATTATATTTTCAAAAAAACACATTGCTGACTTCACAAAACATAAAAGAAGGGATCGAGAAAAAAAACTGATTTTACCACTTCAGTAAGAGGAAGTATAGAACAAAAAATCAACCCCTAATTAATTTTGATATCCTTGTGATCGGTAGTTAATGATCAAATATGAAATGATCTTTTATACCATCAATTCAAATGAATTCAACAAAACATGTCAAACAAAAGAGCAGTTATATTTGTGAATTTAAGTGACTGAATGAATAAATAGCTTGACTTATTCAAGTCAATTGGAAAATTAATTTATTTTTCATAATAGGGGAGAGGGTAGTTTAGCTGTAGAATATAATGGATGTGTAAGTAATGTATAGTACTATCATGATCGCTGATTTTTTTATGTTGTTTGGAAAAAGTGATACCTTGTTTGTGACAAATTTGATGAGGGACTGACAGTGACTGAAAACTAATTTGTGGACTTAATATATACATATGTACATGTGTGTTTTCTGTATGAGAAAATGGAATGACTGTTTTCAATTGAATGAATGAGAACTATTTAAATCCATATAAACATAAGTATTTTAGACTATATCTGAAAAATGTGGGCTAAAATATGGGTGTTTCAGTTTTCTCTATTATTTGTTCTTGCCCGTTCATCTTATATTTCAACAAACTTACAATACTCAAAACTAGCCTAAGGTGGGCTAACTTATCTAAAAGTACGCTCATTTTAAGACTATCCAGAGTCATTTTAATGCGAATTTTATTAATTTTCTACCTTAACCAAGAGTAAAATTTTCATCAAAACAACTCTAAACAGTGTTAAAATAAGCATTCTTTTAGATAAGTTAGCCGACCTTAATAAAATTTAAAAGTGCTGGTGGGAAATCTTAATGCGGTACTCACTAAAGTTACACGCAGAGAAAAAACATGGTTGGGATGACCATATTCGAAGAGCATCATATATTTTTGGGTTTATGATTGTGACAATCATGTTATTACATAGTTGTGACAATCATACTCTTACCACTTTTTTGTAATAATATGTTCAATAAATTACCTCACTATGATTGCAAAATGCTCCCAATATTAGCATATTATAGTCCTACATATTATCATATTATTGTCCTATTATCCCTATAGTATTCTCCCACAATTCTGCTGAAGCTAGATTGAAAAGATATGCATGTTTTAATTGACAATATTTATTCAATGACTAATTTACACATATATAGATAAAAATAAATTATGGAAGCTATAAAATGCAGAAAAATATTGATAAGAATACAATTTCACAATACATCCAAAAATCATCATAATATTTCCTTATGATCATAATATTTTCTTGATGATCATAGTATTTTTCCAATGATCATATTATTGTCATGTCGAAAATTTTGTGATCAGTTAGGATCATATTATGATCACTAGGAACGTAATATGATTATTTCATGCACTCTTTATATTTTCTCCAATTTCGTACTAGACTTCCGTATAAAATGAAAAGCTGTAGCACTACTTATTATGGACGCTCTTCAACATTAATTTTTCTGTGTGAGTACAAAATAAATCACTTTTTTTATCACTTTTTACTTATTTTATAACACTTTAGAGTACAATCTAATTTCAAGTTTCCTGGTTAGACCGAAAACAATGTTACTATTAAAATGAACACCAATAAATTTTTCTTTTATTTCCTTTGTTTTTTCTAATATGTTTATTTTCTTTTATTGCTTCTTGCAACTTCTTTTCACAAAATCTCAAACAACAATGACGCTAACTGATCAATGACGCTCATAAAAAAAATATACTGACCATCTTATAGTTGTCGAAATCATACCAATGATTACGAACATGATATCTCTCAATGCAAATAATAATATGATTGCAATTCGAAGAGAGGAATATGGTTGTCCAGATAATATATGATTGCAGACGAGAGAAAAATATGATAACCGAAAAAAAGAGAGATTTTAAATTTAAAATGATTATAGACTACCGTATCATTTGCAAGGTATGATTAATACATTAATAATATGATTGCAACAACCAGGTATGGCAGAAGGGAACATAGTTTTGTAGCCGTGATCATATTGTAACCATGTCTTTTCTCTGCGTGTAGTGTTGCAGACGCCATTACAAAGCCCAGCACAAATACGAGTCTGAGAGACTTACAGATCCCTTCTAATCAGATCCCAGTTCTAGGTTGAACCAGTTCTAGGTTTAAGTGCACTCATAGAAATGAAACTGTTAAAATAGAAAACAGTCTGTTTAACTTTTACTTAAAACTACTTAAAATAAGTGCATTTGCTGAGAAAAAACTACTAAAATCAGCAGTTTTTTATTACTAAAACTACTGAGATAAGAATAGCAAATATAAAATTGTTAAATTTACAGAACTTTAGTGATATTTTAGTTAACTTTCAGTTAACTGAAAATGACAAAATCTGCACAAAATTTTACTAAATATTAGTAGACTAAAAGTAGCAAAACAGACTGTTTAATCTATAAAATTTTTTTATTTTAAGTTAAATTTAGTTGAATGCAAATAGCAGTCTATCTTGCTAAAATCAACAGAAATATTTGCTAACAAAATTAGTAAACTGCTGATTTCAGAACGTTCGATTTATATTTGCATTAAAACAAAATCGAAAAAAGAGTATTAAAAATTTTTCGTGATTTTTAATCTACTAATTCTTTAGTAGAATTGTTTGCTGATTTTAACAGGTTTAGTTGTTATTTTCTATTAACTAAAATTTAACCCAAATAAATTTAAAATTCTGTCTATTTCTGTTTTGGTCTGCTAATTTCAGCAGTTTTTTTTTTGCAAATTAATTTTTAATTAATGTTTAGTAGTTGTAACTAAAATTTTACAAATTTGTTTCTATTAGGGTAAAAACGATCAGTCTCAGGGTATTTGTAAGGACAGCAGCCAGGACTTCCTCCTGGAAAATCTTACAGTTATTGGAAAGTTTATATGACGCTCCAGACAGAAAACAGCAGATCCGACTAGTAGTCCCCTTCTATATTAGAACCATCCGTATAAAAAATTAAAGTTTAGATCGAAGACCTGTCAACCATCCTCCATAGTGACGTTGCTTCCCTACTGAAGTCCATCCTAGAGATAATGTAGTCCCTGCTATAATTCACATTCCCTAAGTCCAGAAACAAGTAAACAGTAGAGTAGAATTTGCATAACAAATATAAATCCAAGGCCTGAGATTACACTGAACCAAAAGTAGTACCTAAGTGAAATCAACATAAATATTTTGTTACTTTTTGATGAAACAAATTGTTAAAACAAAATCTTTTTTATATATTTAGTTAGAATATTCTTCTACCTTAAGTCCAAATTCTAATATGATATTGTCATATTAGATTTTATTTGTTGTTTCAAAAAGGGGTTGATCATTTTCATGATAGACAATACAATTGTTTCGTAGGCATCACCCTACTCTTCAGTTGTCCGCAATAAGAAAATGATAACTTTCTTACTCAAACCAAGACATTATATAAGGTAAACAAATCAACGGGACGAGAATTTTATACTTTCGTATATGAACTGTCTGATTTGGTAAAACCAATTATGAATCAATAAAAAATATAGAAAGTCCAAAAAAAAAACAATTTTTGTATTTTTAATATCTTTTTTATTCAAATTAATATATGTTTTTTTAAAATCAACTGTTTTGTTTTTTAAATGCACATACTTATTGTAAGCAAAAATACTCTACGAAGCAATTGTTGTTTTGAAAAATTTTTCTCAAATAGTTAACAAAATTGTATTTGTTAAGTCTAAAAAATTTTGTTGAAAAGTCAGTAAAGTTATTTTAATAAACATGTTCTGCAATTTGATAAAACGTATTAAATCTGTTTTTAAAATTTAGTGACTTGTGTGTTGTTGTGAATTGTTCAGTGAATATTTATTTATTTTAACTAATATAAATTTATGTAATTTTATAGTTACGAGTATTATGCGAATTGTAAAATTTAATATAAAACGTATTTTAAATATTTCAAATATTAAATAAATTTATATGTTTTGGACATGTGTTTCATGTGTTTATAGAATTGAGTTTTGAGTGTATTATTATTTCAATTCATTATTTTTATATTTTATCAAATTAATTTTGTTTAGACGTTATATTGATAAAATATAATAAATAATAAAATATAAATCTAAAATATATTAATCAACTGGTAAAATATGAATTAATTGAACAAAATGCATTGTTGAATTGAATAAAATGTATTCCTAAATGAACAAAATAGTTATTCTATTTGATGAAATATACACTCACAATTACTTTACCGTAAAAGTTCAACAGTTGTTTAAAAAGTAAATCAGTAAAATTGTTCCAATTGAATAAGTCGTTAAATTACAAAGAAATATATTTTTTAACTTTTTCTATCAGTCATTCAATAAACAAAATACACAAAATACGGACTTTCGGTAGAAATTAAAATATTCAATCAAAATTTTCTGTTAAAAACAATCAGTTGTTATAATACGATTAATTTTAAAATAAAATAGAAATCTATTATTTTTACCGACTTTGCCAGTTAATAAATTAACAATTAAAAATAAATGACAAAATACAATTGTATTGAACGAAAAGTGGGTAGTCCTTTTTTTAACTTATTTTCAATTGTTTTAATGTACATATTCGGTTGATTTTAAGGAAAAAATATTGTGAGTGTAACTGTTGGCGTAACTAATTTTTGTTAATATATTTGACAATATTTTGTCAAAATAACACCACATCAAATAGTCAAACGTCAAAATGTAAATTTACTAAACAATATGTTAAATTGACGATAGGTTTTGTTGGTTGTATAGTGATCACCCATTCATCAATTTAATATGGATTTTAGTTGATTTAACCGCTATTTTTGGTTCAGTGTAGGTGACAGAACCCAAGTTTTGCTAACATTTTGCTATTTTTAATTGTGCTAACAAATAGAAAGCACAAGCTCACTTTTAAAACTTCGATAGACTTGTATTTTGTGGCCTCCTCTGCCAGAATTAGTTGTCAGAACCTTAATATTTTCTTTTGTTGTACAGTAGAATATCAGGAATTTTGTTTTCAAATATTTTTTTTTTTTTTTTTGGAAAAATATTAATCCTCTTAATTTTTTCATAAAAAGGTCAATTATTAACTTAAAATTATTGCCAAAAGTACAATAAACTCATAAAACCAAAAGATAAGTAACGACCTCTTCATGAACTCCAAAAAAAAACAACTTAAAATCTGTTAAGAATATCATATCAACCGAAAATGGTCTAAAACAATAATAGCAAAAAATTAATATAGCATCAACATTTTAACACAGACAAAAAAGAAAGACGCAAATCTACGATAAAACTTTGCTAAATGGTCAACTTAAGAAGTTATAAATGCACAAGGGGCAGGCACATACTCGTACTATATTTCAAATACTTACAATAGAAAACAATACAAGTAATTTATGGCCTTTTAATTTAATGGGTTGGCAAGAGTAGAAAGAATATTGAAAAAATTTATGTTACAATCAAAAAGTAAAACTATTATACTATTGTACACATACATATGTAGATATATATTAAATAAGGGATCATAAATACAAACATACGAATCATGTTTTTTGTTAAAACTACACAAAATAAGAATTGTAACAAAATTACTTATTCGAAAGTATATCAATATGACTAAAAAAATTTTGTAACTGTTGATGATAAATATTTTTATTTAGGGGTTGTTAAAATTAATCTTTATATTAGAAGATTACAATTGAATTTTTCATACAAAACTTATAGATTTTTTTCATTTTTTATGTCACACTTTACAATTGATTTTTATTCGAATTTCCTTATCGAGATAAAATCCATATAACCATATTACACGTATGTTTCATATGTGTCCAATAATGTTTCATAAGAGTGCAATATATGTTTGTATGTATGCAAGGATAATATTGAAATCCCTACTAACGCTCTGGATTATTTGCAGATGTTATGATTTTTATTTTTGCAAAAAAAATCCTTACTTCTATTGCAAAAAAAAAACATCAAATCAAACTATTTTTTCCACTTGATTAGATTTGCTAAATAATTTTTTTAAAATAATAATGCATAATTTATGACTTTTTCTTAAATTTTTAAATGGTTTGTAAAAATTTTTTTATTTTTTTTTAAATGAAAAACAATATTTTTGCCACAATCCATAATTATGAAACCAAGCGAATAATTTTTAAGACAATAATTTTAAGCCTCATATTCTTCAAAATATTTTAAGATTTCAGTGTAAAATTAAGCCCTATTCACACTACAACCGCAAACTAGAAGTTTTAAAAATATTTATAAATTTCCAACTTTTTTTGCTTCAAAATTTGTATGGAATTTGTAAAGACAAGTAGTTGCTAGTTTTTGATATAAATTAAAACCCAATTTCGTCCTTGGGCCTATTGATTTCGGTTAAAATCGGTTCAAATTGGCTTTTTTACACGCTGTAGGTCGCAAATACGAAGATATTTCAATGTAATTTGTTTCGTTGACTCACATGGTCCCAAGCACAAAGCCTATGGATTCTAGATAGGTTCGGTACATATTTGGACCTGTCGCCCATATGGGCTATATTTCCGATTTTCTCTTTTATCATTTTATCGAAAATTTTGACACAAGTCCATTTTAACAGATTCGAATTTCGGATCCAAATACACTGTGAGACAAATGGTAGGCAAGGGTTCAAACTACCGGGGAAAGTTATATCGGCAAAAAAGAAGTTATACGTGTCCCGGCGTTTCGCTGGGTCACGTCTAGGAATCGAGATATAGCGATTTGAAGTAAGTAACTATCATACAGGGGAAATTGTCACCTTTAGGCAAAAAATATTTTTTTTTCTTCATACATTTATTTTTACCGGCAAAACTGTTGAGTATATAGAAAAACGTTATATGAACAGATTAGAGGAATTGAATTTTTTGAAAATTGTTTGAGCAAAATCGGACTAGTGGTTCTTGAGTTATGTCAAAAAAAAGACCACCAAAGGTGACAATTTCCCCTATATGATAGTTACTAATTTCAAATCGATATATCTCGATTCCTAGACGTGACCCAGCGAAACGCCGGGACACGTGTAACTTGTTTTTTCCCGTTGGTTTCATCCCATCCCGATTTCGATGTCGCATAGTGATATTAGTTGGCTTTTAACCAGACTGGTGTAGGGTATTATATAGTCGGCATGCCCGACTTTAACTTTTTTACTCGCTTTTATTTTCATTTTGCCGTTTTTTGGTACCTTACTTTGGTACGTTTTTGTTGTAAGAAATATGTTCATTTTAGCGTACTTTATGTGGCAATGTGTAGTCGTACGACCGTCAACTTCACATATATTAATCCTTGTTAAGTTTAAGCGGGCCAGAGAAACAAGCCAGCCGCCGTGAGCCGTTTAAGCCGCCGCCGCCGGTCATTTTTGCCTCAGCCGCCGCCGCCGATTTTTTTCGGCTCATTTCGGCTGGAAGTATCAATTTTCCAAAATAAAAAAATTAAAAACAAATGTCATTTTTAAAACAAATTTTCTACTTCATCATTTCCTGAACCTTCAAGAGTATTTTTTTTAGTTCAAAAGAAATAGAAGAACCAGTTTTATAGTCAGAGCTAAGAAGGATTTTTGTCATAAATATTTCTTAAGTTGGAAGTTTTGCTTGAAAACTTCTGACATATTTCGCTGAAATTAGGATATGCAATTTTAGCTTAATTCGCACAAAACCGAAATTCAACTTTAGAAATTGAATATATATATCATTCCATCAAACCATTCCTTTATAATTAATTCATGTTTCATTTCCAAAGTTTAATATTAAATAGAATGCATTCTTATGTTGAATACATTCCTTATAGAATTAAAATTAGAATCAATTTAAATAATTAATTTCTTCGAGTTTATTTTGTGACCAATACATTATTTATAGAATTTTCTATCCACGGGCTAATTATGGTTAATTAAATGTTAAAATGAAATAAAAATCAAATTATTTCATCCTTTTCACTCGACGTTTCGTTGACTGTATTTCAACTTCTTCTGGAGTGCGAATTTTATTAATTTGATTTTACTTATTTACATTGTCAAGTATTTTATTTAAAATTGAATAAAAATTGGACATCACAACACGCAATTTAATAAAAACTTTAAATCAATAATTACAACCTAAATAAATCACAGTTTAACCTAGCGACTAGTATCACAGAATTTTCCTATTTTTCTAATATTTTACAAAATAGCTTATCAATCAAGTAATTTTATTCAACCCGTAAAAGACTAAGGTATAAATATACCAATGATTCTGATAACACTTTAGTTTATAATTACAAATTAAATAAAAATGTGGCTTATTTTAGGGATTTAATATTGATATCAAATAATAAAAATAATGAGGGTAATTAACGAAAATTTAAAGACTCAAACATTTGTTTTAATATTTTAAAAACCGAATAAAACGTGAAAGATAATTATAAAAATAATGAATTCATTAAAGAATTCATTCACTATGCATAAAAATTAAAAGAATGATGCCAGTGAATGAATTCATAAGGAATGGTATAAACGAATGATATATTAGTAAATTTTAATTAAAAATCCAAAAGTGAATTAAAGAATTAATTCATTCGAAGCTATGGTCGTAGGTTTGGTGAAGTAGATCACATCACATTTTTCAGAAATTTCAGTACACCTAAAATTATTATCAAAAGACACATTTTTAAGACATTGCGGACGAAAAAAATGTTAAGTAAGTTATTTCTCGGCCGACTTATTAAATTGGGGAGATATTTACAATAATCGACGCTATTCTGAGTTCCGAATTCACAAAAAAATTCTAAAGTGAAACATTCGGGATTTTTTTGCTGTTCCGTGATCCACATCCGAGTTATTTTTTTCGTTTTATTTTGTGTAGAAAAAGCTTGATGATAGTGAAACGAATATATATTTTTTAACAACAATTATTATATAATAATTTATTTTAAAATTAGTCTATGAATATTAAAATTTGGTAGGAACAGCAAATTTTCGAAATTTTTAATTCCGTGTGATTTTACAAATCAACTCTAATTAAAAAGTTTCGGGACTCAGAACAGGGGTGAATATCTGAATGTTTTTACTTCCCAGCCAGCAATTTCGGAGCGCTCATAAATAAGATTCTTAAATGGCTCATAGAAATGATTATTGTTTTTTTGAAAACACTTTTTTTTGGTAGAAATTATGAACCCTCAGAAAACAATCCAAAAAGTTGTCTCTACAATCTAAAAAGCTGTCTCAAAACGAGGGTTCATTTTTCGGACTCAAATAAGATTCCAAAATTATTTAAATTTATGAAGAAAATTTCGATTTTATACGTTCTTTTTTCTGAGTCATTTCTGAGTACACAGGGGGCTCTTTTGGACGGACCACTTTAATAGGAAAAAGTGGAAAAATGTTTATGTTTTTGGAGCTCATTTCTGAGTCATTATTGATCATCTTTGTTTGCTGGGTTTTCTTTTAAGTTTTTCAACTTTGACATCTTTTCGAGCATAATTTTTTTCGAACCATATTTTTTTGTAGTTTATTCTAAAAACACATTTAATTTTGAGTGAAAATAGAGTTTGTTTATTTCTAAGTTCCGAATACACATAAAAAAAATCTAAAGTGAAACATTCCGAATATTTTTCCTCTTCTGTGATCCACATCCGAATTATTTTCTTCGTTTTATTTCGTGTTGAAAAAGCTTGGTGAAAGTAAAACGAATATTTTGTTGCAAAAATTGATATGTTAAAATTTATTTTAAAATTTTTCAGTATGCTAAAATTTGTTCGAAACAGTCAATTTCCGACATTTTGTATTTTGTGTGATTTTACAAAACTACTCTAATTAAAAAGTTTCGGAATTCAGAACAGGGGTTATAGTGTCAAAACTCTGTTTTTGAGCGACTTCAAGCACTTAACAATTTTAAATTCAGAAATTTTTCAACCGATTTTGAATCTTGGAACGTTTTTGGAAAGACAAAAAAATTAGCTTTCCAAATATATGTATATAGAATTATTTATTTGTAACTGAAATATGTTGAAAGTTTTTTTTTAAAAATATTGACGGCTTTTTTACAGTATTAAAAAATTCTTTACTATTGTAATTTATTCTGAAAGTGGGTTTAGTTTTTAGTAAAATCCGATTCTTTTGTTTAAATTAATTGAAAATTGAAAAAGTTATCGTAATTTTTCTAAACATTTAATTTCAGCTATTATAAGACATCTCGATGTTCTTGTTTGCACTCTCATTAAGATAAACTTCCCAGCAAAACCTTTCATTACCATGTAATGAGTTTTAGGTATTGAAATCTTAAGTGTTCACTAGTTACCTTTTAATTACTAAACTACTTATTTTAACATGGTGATGTCATTGGAGGAAAGTCATTACACTGATGTTACCTGTAAGTAGTTTATCAGCTGTTCTATAAATAGATGTTAAATATAGATTTAAAAAAATATAAAAATTTAAAAACCAATAGGAGCTGACACGTATTGATCAGCGTACCCCACGATTGTCAGGCAAACACTCTAACCATTAGACCACGACATCACTATGATTTTTAATGCTTTAACTTATGTACACATTTATTGTGGCAACTGTTATACATGTCTATTTTTCACAAAACTTGTTATTAAATACTGCTTAATGAACATCAACATTTCTATAAATAGATGTTTAATATAAAATACAAAAAAAAAAAAAAAAAAACAATGGAAGCTAACACGAGTTGAGCAGCGATCCTCATGTCTGTCAGGCAAAAACGATAACCACTAGGCTACGCCATAGTTATGGTTTTTAATGATTTAGAACATATATTATTGGTTTCAGCTATTGTGAAATAGTAATGTGTGGGGTATAATTATCGGTAACTCATTACATTCAGTTTAAAAGTAATTCAACGGGTATTGATATATGAGATCTAAGTATGGCATGTAGTAATGACCAGTCATTACCAAGGTTTTGCTGGGTTATTCAATTTTCTTATAAATGCAGAGATTCCATGTTTATAAATAAATGTATAACTTTGACAATTTTAAAGCGATTAAAGTAGAACTTCATTTTACTCTGAATTAAGAATAACAAATTTTTTAACAAAATATTGTAATTAAAAGCCGTCAAAATTAAACAAAATAAGAAAAAATTAAGAAAATCAGTTTTATTTGAAAATATTTCCACACAATTTTGTTGAATATATAAACATATGTATATATTTGGAAAGCCCAACTATCTCACCTTCTAGGTCCGTTCAAAAACTAAAAATCCTAAATTTGTAATTTTTATCGATGAATTTACTTAAAATTATTTTTTATTTGATAATTCCAAATTTTTTGTACAATTTTCCACTGCTATATTTTGGAAAAAACCTTAAACATCTTTAAATTACGTGTATAATGTTCTATCAAGCCGATCAAGCCGCCGCCGCCGCCGATTATTTGGTTGCGCCGCCGCCGCCGATTATTTTGATCGGCTTGTTTCTCTGAAGCGGGCCCGTATTTTTTTATTTATCGATATTCCAGCTATTTCGGGTTTTATCGGATTTTTCCCGAAACCCTTTATTTTTTTAAATGATGGCCGCAACTCTATGACTCCAACATAGGCAATATGGGTATCAAACTTCATATTTTTTAGAGTACTCTACGGTCATTGAAAAAAAAATAATTTGTAAATAAAAAAAGCATTTTTCCCATTTTCTACTTTTTTAAAATATGTGATGGTGCAGTTATGTACACCGAGAGAATTATCATCACTTCAGTAATGAATTTATTCATAGTTTCAATGAAAATTGTCACTGGAACTCGTCCATTGAAACTTTTCATAGAACTAATGAAACAGGTTTCATTAAAGACAATGTTTATGAAAAGTTCATAAAATTAATGAAACTCTTCATAAAATGAATAGGCCACTTCTCCAATGAATTAATCATTCAGCCAATGAAGAGTTTCATAAAATCTATGAAGCAATTTTATTTGCTATTATTTGTTATACATAGTTGGTTGTTGTCGTTGCTAAGCTGGAGTGGATAAATAAGAAGTATTTTGCAAATGAAAAAACGTAATAAAATTGTAGCATATTTTACGGATGTACAAAATATATCTAATGAAAGAATTCATTAAATTAAAAAGTTTAATAAAATTTTATATTAAGCTTAATTCAATTAATGAAATTCCTTTTTAATGTTACGAAAAAATTAATATGATTTATAAAAAAATTTGATAGTCCAAAATTAATAATGAAAAATTAATTTATAAAAAAAAATATAAAAGATAATTCTGTCAGTATAGAAATTGATGCACATCACTAAAACTCGGCCTTATGTTCACATAATCTATTGTATTTGAGAATTAAATGTTTAATATAAAAGTTCATAAAATTAATGAAACTCTTCATAAAATGAATAGGCCACTTCTCCAATGAATTAATCATTCAGTCAATGAAGAGTTTCATAAAATCTATGAAGCAATTTTATTTGCTATTATTTGTTATACATAGTTGGTTGTTGTCGTTGCTAAGCTGGAGTGGATAAATAAAAAGTATTTTGCAAATGCAAAAACGTAATAAAATTGTAGCATATTTTACGGATGTACAAAATATATCTAAAGAAAGAATTCATTAAATTAAAAAGTTTCATAAAATTTTATATTAAGCTTAATTCAATTAATGAAATTCCTTATTAATGTTTCGAAAAAATTAATATGATTTATATAAAATTTCATAGCCCAAAATTAATTTAAAAAAAATTTTTAAATGTAATTCTCTCAGTATGGAAATTAGTGCACATCACCAAAACTCGGCCTTATGGTTACATAAACTATTGTATTTGAAAATTAAATGATTAATATAAAATTCTAATTGTATGAAAATTTTTAAAAATCACTGAAATGACGATTTTTATAAAAAAATTCTAAAAAGTAAATACTATTGAACAATTTCATATCTAATTTATGAAATTCAATGAATTTTTTTAACGAAATTATGAAATTTTATGAAAGAAAAGTTATGAAAAATTTCATAATATTAATTAAATATTATATACATAATAAAATTCTTCATTGATTCTACGAAGAAAATTCTATGAAATTATATCACTGATATCATGAAGGATAATTCACTAATATTATGAAGGATATTCTACTTTTTTAAACAGTAATAACACCCTGGTGTAAGAAAAGATGTAATTAACATTTAAATAGTACATTTTTGTAATTTTTTTTTTATGATAATTTAAGTTTTTAATTTTTTATTATGTAGGGCAATTAACTTATGTCCAACATAACCAAGGTTAAACGTTGACCACAGCTATTTCCATATAAATTTGACATTCATAACTATTTTTTTTTTATTTAGGATGAATAACTTATTTCCAACATGATTTTAGTTGATTTCACAGTTGTTTTTGGTTCAGTGTGGTTGCGGAACACCTTATACTGAATTCGCATAGGTTCTAATTTATGTTCTACAACCGCAATAGGTTATTAACCAAAAGAAATAGGTTATTACCTCCAAACTAGAGCAGGTTGCTTTAGAACCGGTTCTGGAACCAGTTATATACCTGGTTGTGGGACAGTGAAACTTTACATTTTGACTTTTGGGAATCATTTGTAGAACAGGTTCCATGGAATCGGTGGTAAAAGCACCTGTTCTAGAATGTATTCTGAAGTAACCGGTTCAAAATTTTTTTGGGATATAGTGGAAAATTTGGATTGCCCAAAGCGAGATAGAATCCAGTTTGGATATTAATATGCTTCGCCCTGTAGGCCGAAGTATACGTGAATTAGCCGACCAGATTCCAGTTCCCTACTCACCTGCCGATTACTCTCGTGAGATACTAACGTTTGGTCACATAGTATTGCTAAAAAGCAAGTACCTATTCTTGTTTCAAACCATTAGCCTGTTCTAATTTTCCACAAAAAATTTGTAAAAACTTAGATTGGGTTTCATAATTCACATTTAGTTTCTTTTTTTTAAATATGTTAACAATACTGCAAAAGCTACTTAAGGACACCCTAATCTACAGACGATTATAATGAACGCATATGTAACCACATATTACTCGTACATATTGTTGACTTCTGTTCTCTCTTCCGCGGATTTCTAATTATACGTTAAAAGCTTTTTGAAATAAAGTGAAACAATTTATAATTTACACATGTGTATGTGTATTTAGTACATAACATAAATAGTAAGTATTGTACATTAGGGCAGTTCAAAATATTTAACCAAAAAATATTATCAATGACAGGAGTCGGAAAAAAATATGCTGGAACGAAGAAATTGATAGACAAAACCCAGAAGTCGCATATGAACACATAAAAAGCTTAGACGATGCACGGAAGTCTAAATGGTCGAACACCGTATCACATATGTGCTTTAAGCATTCTGATCGCCATAAAACGGTCAATGGACCCAAATTCTATCGCTCGTCATATTTTTGTTTTATATCCCAATTTCTTTACACCTGCCGAAAAAACTGGCAATAACTAATCTGAAATACATACTTAAACTACTTGTATTTAATATTAGTATATTTCAAATTAATGAAGAAAGAAAACAACAATTTGTTTTATGTTAAATGAAGCGAGCAGTTACTTCTATAGGAGTAGTACGGTTAAGTATTGAGGATTATGGTCGTCATATGATTAATGTATTCAAAACGAACTAAAATAAAACTTCTACTCGAGTAATAAAACTCAAAGCTAAAAAAATAGTGCAGCAACAGGAGGAAAGTTTCCTGAGTTTCTGAAATATAGCGGTCCCCATATAAGGACATGGCTCGCCAGATTCTACACAGTCATCCTTCATTCGGGTAATATAACCGGTACTGTTCAAGAGATCAAAACTTCTAGTTTTATTAAATCCTCGAAAGGATTCAGAGACGTAAATAACAAGTTACTGCGCCATTGTTCAACTTTCTGTTCGCCTCAAACTGTTAGAACATCTTATATGAAGGCGATTCGAAACTGATGTCCAAACTGATGTTATTACATAGAAACATCTTAGTTTTAGAACGAGCCGAGCTGCAGTGACCAAGTTCTATTCGTCACGAACTATATAGAACACGGCTTTGATCTAATGCAGAAAACAGTGGTCTCCTTTTTCGAGCATACAGGAGCCTATATTACCGTGTGAACGAAAGGCCTCATCCCTAAACATTACAAAGTCATCCCGTGCAGTAGAATTTGCAACATCATACTGGCCTTGGTAAGTGATCGACTTTTTATCATTTATCTTAAATGACAGTCACATCAAGACTAGAAAGCTAAACAATGGGTTGTCTTATAGATCATCCTTAGCCACAATCAGGATATTCTCCTGACAAATACTTCACAGAGCTTTTGCTTTCAAAAAACCTCTACACTTTCAGGAATGAAAAGATGATCGTTTCGGGGATTTTCCAGATCCCCTTCTTCAGTTTTCTTTAGAAAGTGGTGGCAGTAGTGCAATGCAATTTGAAGCATCAAAATCTCATATTAAATGTTATCTGCTACATCAACAAAATGTTAATGGAGCAAACAATAAAATATGTTTTCGAAGTCTTCTGCTAAGACATAACCAACCATAGAAATATTATGAAAATTTTTTTTTGTTTTCAGTCTCTACATCCATGGTCTGCCGCCAAATATCTCCCGCAAGTTTAAATGCTTACCAAAATACCCACAAACAACCCATAATGAAGCGACAGAGAACTATCGATTACATTGAACGATACAATACTAGACCACAACTTCACCCAAAAATATCCAGGCATCATCACACTTGATAGTACGCTATTCTTTAGATCTCATCTGGTTAAGTCTGAGCAGAAAATTAAAACAAGAAACAACATAATTCAGAAACTTGCAGCAAGAAACTGGTGTGCAACGGCAAACTGCCTACGAATACCCGCCCATGCGCTAGTTTACTCAACAACTGAATATGGCCCACCAATGTGGTTGAACAGCCATTATTAAGAAAAATTGACATTCAATTAAATACTACTATGATAATTATATTAGGAACGTTTAAATCTATACCTGTTGAATGGCTACCTAAGCTAGCGAATTGACAACCTCCTAAGAAGAAGACAATCCCCCCTACGACAACACGAGCTAATTACCACGAATCCCAATATCACTCGCACCTCTGACCTCACCACTCAATATGGTTCGAGACTGTAGCCATCCGCCCTTACGCTTGACTCGAGTTTCCTCAATAGCCGAATATGGCTCACCCATATTGTTGAACAGTCATCATGCTAGAAATATTGACATCCTAGTTAAATTTGCTATGATAATTATATCAGGGACATTAAAAGCCACACCGGTTGAATGGCTGCACTTTTAGAACAATTCCGTTGTGATAAAAAATTTTTGCCAGCCGAATTGAGTTAAGTGCTTAATTTGGTTGGGCTATCCGAATCAATTCGGTAGCTAGATCCTAAACCTGCTCACCTAAGAAGAAGACAAGCCCTCCTATGAGAGTACGAGAAAATTATCACGAAGTACAATACCCCTCTCAGCTCTCATCTTTCCACTCAATATGGTTCGAGACTGTAGTCTAGTACTAGCCAAAACATGGTATGATGATCATTTGGATGACACGGTGGATCGACCGTACATCTGATTTTGCATATCCCGTAAAGCATGTTGCCGCCTAAATCTCTTAAGCACTGTTAGAACGATGGTGACCCTAATCCTGGGGTCTTGATAATGGTGCATGCCAGTTGTTCATGCGGATCATCATCACATAATGTATAACTGCCCTTCCTAGGCAATATTGAAGAAATCAACAACCGAACACCTGATGCTAGGCTAAATTAAAAAATATATATACAATAAATATAATTTTTGAAGCATCAGTTAAAAATAAATAAAATTGCAAAGTTCGGTGGACATAGAGAGAGACAAAACGCACTCAGAAAAATTCGCAGTATGAAGAAAATAATAAGGTTAGTTTTATACTTACTTAATAAAAAATATATTTATATCCCTACTTACATACTATTAAACATTGTATTTATTTTCTTTCAGCTCTCTTATATTTCTGTCCTAATTCTACCTGCAAAAAAAGAAACCAACTAATATTTCATCCCCCACAAGCAGACATCTCTAACTATATCTAAAAATAAATAACTAAAGTGATGTTAAGTATATTGAGAATAAAATAAAGTTAAGTGTATTTAAATAAGTTTCTTTGTTATTAAAATAATAACTTGTGTTAGTAATTTCAGCAGCAAAAAAAAAAACAATAGATTTTACAGTTTTTCAATAATTTTTTATGTCTTTTGTTTAAACGGCAATTTTAGTTAGGTTTGGTTAGGTTCCTGAGGCAGCCATTATAAGCTGATCTTTCACATGAGTCCTGCTAAATCGTGTTCCCGTTGTGATACCTGTGAAGCTGGTAGCCGACCACATCAGGGTCCGAACAAAACCAGTTGGACCTCCTGATGAACAGACTTAACCTGCCAACGTCAGCATCAGACAGGTCCGTTAGGTCATTCAGAAACGGATGACCAAAGAGAACAGTCCTCCTGCTCGTGAACGCCGGACACTGGCACAGCAGATGGAACGGAATCTCCTTCTCTTCCTAATCGTGACAGCTCATGCAGAAATCGTTATAGTGAAGTCCCATCCTGCGCGCATGTATGCCAAAAGCGCCATGTCTTATCACCACCGCCAGAAAGTTGAGCACATAGGAACGGGGTAGCCCAAAAACCGTCTCAATACGGCTTTCTCGTTCTCAAGCAGGTTGGGTCATTTGTCCACCTGGCCGAGACAAGATGCAGGTAGTGACGCTCAACCCGCTGTTTGCTCGCCGTGAGCGATATGCCGCGCGAATGATCTATCTCTCCATCGTAAATCATCGTCCCACGCGCTGCTACACACAGAGAAAAAATATGCCATTTTCCAACTGAAATTCGGTTGCATCTACTAAAATAGGTTGGTGCAACTGAATATTGGTTATCACAACACAATTTGGTTTATACAACTGAATTTTAGTTGCAATAACCAAAATATTTACGATTCTCATTCCAATATGGTATCATCAACCGAATTTATTGGTTGTAGCAACTAAAATAGGCTTAGCAATTCGGTTGGCAATTTTTTTTCCTGTGTTTAGTTCATCCGCAGCATTGTTGCCATCATTGTCCCCATGTCGCAGCACCCAGATGAATATCAATCGCGAATCCTCTAAGGATATCCAAGATATAACCAACTGTATGGCCGCTACCTCAGCCTGTATAATGTTGCACTGACCCGGTAGCCTAAAGGAGAGTCGATATTCATAGCCACTCACATGTACGCGACCCCTTACCCTACCATTACTGATGGAGCCATCCGTATAAAGCTCGAGTGCCCCCATTGGTAGTTCAAGCCCCTCTGACCATTTCGATATGTCCGGTATCCGAGCCTTGAACTGAAAATCGAACAAGGGTTGTGGGATGCAATAATATACTCTCACAGCGGAGTCCCCCTGGAGGCCTAGTGTCCTGGCATGTCCAAACGACCTGTAAGTCCATGCCCCAATAGCCGCCAGCCTTATAGCCACTTTCGCAGCCATTTGCCTCGCTAGGAGGTCTATTGGTAATCAGTGCAATATGGCCAATAGAGCCTTCGTCGGAGTAGTACGAATAGCGCCCATAATCAGCAAAGCCATTGTTCGCAAAATCCTTTCGAACCTCATTCGGTAAATGCCCATATCCACCAAATAGACTCTCCATACATCAGTATGGGTCTGATGACTTTACCAAAAAGCTAATTGACATTTTGGAGATTGATACCCCAGTTCTCACCAATGGCATTTTTGCCGCAACAAATGACAGCAGCTGCCTTAGACACTTCAGCCTGAGTGTTCAGATTCCATAGCAACCTTCTATCAAGGATAATTCCCAAATAGCTGGCACTATCGGAAGTTTGAGCCCCCTAATCTTATTTCTAGTGAAGAGAACAAGATCCGTTTTGCTCGTATTTACCCCCAGCCTACTACTTTCAGTCCACTCAGAGAGCAATTTCAGTGAGGACTCCATGAGCTCCGACAGAATATCCGGATATTTACCCGATACCGCAATTGCCACGTCATCAGCATAAGCAACTGCCCTACAGCCGACATCGTCAAGTTGAACGAGTAGACGATTCATGGTCAGATTCCAGAGTAGCGGCAACAGTTCACCCCCCTATGGGGTGCCTCTCACCGCCACTCTAGATATCGTCGATGCGTCGAGCGTGGATACAATCATCCTATGCCTTAGCAAGATCATGATGAACTCGGTGATGGTATCATCCACCCTAAAGTCCCGTATGGCACGCCCGATCGCATCGAGTCTGACGTTATTAAAGGCTCTATATCCAGAAAGGCCCTCTATATCCAGAAAGGCCACCAAAGTGTACTCCTTATACTCGAGAGATGTCTCAATACATCCAACGAATGAGGAAAGTGCCGTCTCCACCTGCCCCTATTATAAGTATATTAGGAGGCAGACAGCAGACCTAGTCCAATACACATCCTAAGGTGTACATCGCTAATACTCTCCAGGATCTTCAATAGAAAGGATTATAGAATATAGACACGGCACCCTCTATAACAGTCGCCTTCTTATGAGTGGTAGAACATGTGGAAGAATCTTGGAGACCGTACCGCAGTGCATGTCCCAGTTTTTCCTCCTTGTATTACCGTACGGATTCCTCTCCTGATTTCTAACAGCAACAGAATATACCGAAGATCCGAAAAGGAACAATCCCTCGAAACATTCCAATCCCTAATCATCTGAAACCTGCTTTCACAAATTATCGTAATATCAAGAACTTCGCTTCTGTTCGCAAAAATACAGGTCGGTTCACTACCTACATGTGCTATCGATAAATTAATTCTGAGAACAAAATCGAAAAATGACTCACCTCTAGCATTGATGTCATAGCTTCCCCAAACCGTGTGGTGCGCATTTGCATCAGCGCATATTATGACCGGCGTATTCTCCGTCCTCGCCGCTCGTACCAGCTTCTTGAATACCGTGTTAGGTGGTTGTCCACCATGGTCAGCTTCTTACAGCCAGTTTCCAGAGCTACCGCCGCACAGTGTTGTGAGCGTGGCCATAAATAGATAAATCGAATTTTGGAAATTAAAAAAACGGCTTATGATATTTAATAAAAGACACTTTAGCTAAGAAGTATCAAAAAAAATTAAAAAAAAATAATAATTTTTTCCCAAGATATGGCTCTCCAAACTTGTAGTTTGTAATAACTGCAATTATATTTATAAAAAGTTTAAAAATGAGCATGTACTTCATAGGGTTAAGTAATTGAATTTGGTTGACAAATAAACAAAAGTTGTACTAAATTAGTTGTTGTACTATGTTTTAAGTATAGCAAGGCTATTTTTAATAACATATGTTAACAACAACATATGTATCATTATAAGAATGAGATGATCAAAACAAAACAAGATTTGTTGTGATAAGTAGATATTTGATAGTGAAGAAAATTTTTTTTTCAATTATTACCGGTCTAAGTTTTTTTTAATTTTATAGCGAAAAGTATGTAAATTTATAAAAATAAAAATCTAGCTGCGCTTACTTGTGCCATTTTTAATAATTGTTATTTTTTTAGTGTCAGCCAACATGAAAAATCGAGATTTTTTTAATACTTGGGTTGAGTTGAAAGAATGCGCAGATGTTGTTAAAAAGTTATCGGGAATTGTGGGAGCTCGATTAGGGAAATCTTTGGAAGCAAAAGACATCCAGAAAATATATAATTTAAATTCAAAATTAAAACGAATGTGGTCCGATAGCAACCGAAAACGGCACCGTTTTGAAGAAAAGTTCTGCGATTGGCTAAATGCCGATTTTCCAATATATGGAAAAACTTTGTGTGATGTTTGTATTTTTTTAATCAGGGACGTAACAGTTATAACTTTTATTCAAAAAAGTGATTGTTTTACAATTATTTCTTGTTTGAGTATTTTTAGTTTTCAGTTTATTTGCTCTGTTTGATTTATATTTTTAATTCAAACAAAAACAATCCAAACACGATTTTTATTTTTTCAAAAATAATAAAAGTTATTTTGTAATTTTTTTTCTTTATCAAAAAATAACAATTAAGAGTATAAATCAAAAGCCGTAGAACCAATGACTTCACCAATTATAATATCCTGATGATGTCAACTAGTGTTAATAAAAGATTAAACAGTGATTTAAAGTGAGTAAATATGTATATTCCAGCAGCTTCCGGCATTCAATTTAGGTCAATTTTTAATTTTTATTTTATTATCAAATAAAAAAGTTACTACTTAATTTTTTCAAAAAAATCATTCTGTAACTTTTATAAAAAGTTTTAAAATAAAAATCAAAAAACAACAGAAATTTATAGAGTGAAATATAAAAATTGAAAAAATTAAAATCTTTGCCAAACTTTGTGATTTCTTTGTGCAATATGATTTATAAAATATAGTGCATTATTAAAATATTATAATTAAATAAATTTGGTTGTGACTTTTTTAGAAATATAACAGTTATTTTGGGTCTCTGTTTTTAATTAATTACAGCATTGTGTTTGTTTTTAATAGTTTTTATTATTTTCTCCGTTTATACATTGTAGGAGCCAACTACTAGCCATGCTCGTGGTAGACCTTTTGTAGCTTTTGAAGACAGTTCGAATAGGACAAAAAGAAGAAAGGTGCAACAGTTAATTTCAGCCAACTCTGCCGAGGCAATTACGAAGGCAGCAATAAAGGTTGACCCCTCTACAGAAAAAACTATTTCTGCGGAAAAAGCTTTGGCTTTATACATAGATATGAATCTTTCATGTCGTCAATACAATATGATGAGGTCTGTTGTAAATTCAGTTCATAAGAATTGTTTTCCTTCATATTACTGTATTTCTAACGCAAAGAAAAATTTTATACCCGATGATATTGTTGCAACAGAAAACTCCGCAGAAATTCCTCTCCAAAGCATTTTAAATATAACTGCAAAAAGTTTAACTGAAAAAGTTTTAACTGAAGAAAAACATGAGTCCCAAAATGTTGATGATGACAATATAGAAGATATATTTTTTGAAAATACATCACTGCTTAGTCCAGATATGTATAGCTTAAGCGATTAGTAAAGTTATAATCAAATTGTTATTTATTTTAGAATATTTATATATTAAAAATTAATGAATTATTTTTGAAATTTTTTGATGTAAATTTTTTTTCTATTTTTAAGGATAAATGTGGGTGGTGGAGGTGGCGGGTGGTCACGTCCTTGCTCTGAATTCGAAAACAGTTTATAGACACATTAAACTTGGTTATAAGTGTTTCGTGTACTGAATTAATTTAAGAAATTTTAATTATTTTTCACATTTTTTTCACTTTTTTTTAATTTTTTGAAAAAGGACATTTTTGAGCTAGGCGTGTCCTTGCTCCGATTTGGATAAAATTTGGTCAAATCATTAAGACTATCAAATCCAATGACTGTACAAAATTTCAAGAAGTTCGAACTTTTTTTCTAACAGTTATGGCATTTTTTAGTTTCAGAATATATGGAAAGGACACGAGTCCTTGCTCCGAAATTTTTTAAATTTAAAATTTTTTTATATTTTATCAATTAAAAGATGTATGCCAAATTTCAACTCTCTACCATAACTCCTTCTATTTATGAAAACACGACACTGTGCGCCGTTGTCTCCTTGTCACTGTAAGTAGGTAAAACAAAACCATTGATTCCTTTGCCATTATACAGGCCCTTGGTTCGCTTGTATCCTTTACGTACAGCATACTGTAGCTGTCAAGCGTTAGTCCACAAACCCGATCCTCATGGATCCATGATTCCTGGACTATAATAAGCTCCTCCCTGCTCTTGGAAACACGGAGAGAAGTGCTGCAGATGCTGCCTTGGAATATATATAAAGGGTTGTTCAACAGGGACGCTACAAAGAAAGACAGGGACAGCAAACGACGCCATATTTCTTGCCGCTTTTTTGACATTTCTCTTCAGTAAGGTTTGCCATTTCCTGATGGAAAGATATACGAGCCAACAACGAGTCAAAATTATTAAAATGTACTACCGAAATTCGGAGTCAATGGCCTCAACGTTAAAAGCGCTACGTCCAATTTATGGTCGTCATAATCGTCCTAGCAGATCAACAATTGAGCGTGTGGCTACGTCAAATCTATGGTCTATGCCAACAAGCCAACGACGATTGATGAACTTCGTACGAATATCGAACGTGAAATTGCAGCAGTATCGGCCGATTTATGCTTGAAAACCATCGAAAATTGGGTTCAGCGTCTGGACTTCTGCAAGCGTGCCCGTGGTGGCCATGCAAAAGAGATCGATTTCCATACATAATGGCATCGAACGTACTTTCACAGGAATAAAGAATTTCATTGATATCCAAAACCGTTTTTGTTTTATTTAAACTTTTTTACTTTTGTAGCGCTCTTATTGAAAAACCCTTTATATATATATATATATTCCTCTAAGTCCCATTGGAGCATAGGGCGGAATGATGAACATTAATCTGCGATACCTTCATCATTATGGATTGCCATTTATGATAGTGATGTTGGCGTCCTCCAGGTCTGAACCTAAAAGGGCGTCTTCATCGACTGATTCGTCCATCTGTTAAATTAGTCGCCCACCAATCGTGCGACTGATAATGTGTCTTCTGAGTCAGAAGAATTAGCAGCTACATCACATGACATGCGGTCCGAATCATCTGAAGCGCTAGATTTATTGTCAAAGGGTGGTCCATCGACCTTATCTTCACCCCGGTAAAGGTGAAGAAGGTCGTACCGAAACCGTAATAGACCTTTCCCGATAGCCAATCTCGAGTTTCCTACAGACTCAGAAACCTTAACTACCTTCCAATTATGGATGGGTAGCTATGGATTACGGTTCTGCAGAATCCTCAGTATCTCCGTAGGGTCAGATGGCGCAGTTGGAATTTTAGCTGTGGACCTAGGCGTGCGAGGTATCTCACGTGCGAGGTATCTCAAGGCTAGCGCCCTGCCATATTTCCCCGAGGGACGCTATTAAACGCTTTTAAAGCATTGCAGATCGCTCGTCTACACAAGCAATAAGCTTGACGTGCCCGTGTAATCACCCAGCATCGTCGAATTGGGAAGGTGGACCGGGATCCGCTTCAAGGATCTTCCAATACATCTCCAGCAATTTAAGTTGGACTGTCTCCCAATTCGCTCGAGATATAGTCCCATTCTCCACACACCTATCTACAACAGCCAGTATGAGGTGGAATAGCCGTGTAGGCTTGTGTTTTCGATGTTTCGTCCGAGTGGGCGGCTGCTCTTCCTCAGATCGTTGCCGTTTAGGCGCCGCTTTTTCAGCTGGTTGAGCCAAATCCATTCCAGCGGGGGGTTGAGGTTGAGCGTGTTGATGCTCCTCAATGAGAGCTCTAGCCCATTGAAGTGAGGATTTCTCCTGCTCCGAAAGCTCATCAATCGGCTTAGTGCCATGTCGATCGATTGTTCTAAAGGCATACCGCCTATTCAAAAAGGCCCTTTTTGAGGGATTTTTGTGCCGGGGGTCCACGTTCTTGACAGGTTGGGCTGGGGAGGTACACTTGATGAAACCGGAGTAATCTTCTTCTGTTCACTTAGTAATTAGCAAAAAAATCTAGTAATTTCAGCAGTTTTTTCTGCAATGTAATTTTTAACTAATTCTTAGTTATTTTTTCTGCTTGTGTTAGATGAATTTTAGATACTCTTTCATTCATCTTTTGAATTTCCATAATAAAATTTATTTGATGCGAATCCTATCAAAGATCATATAACTGATGAGTTGAAATAATATATTTACGTGTTGCTGAAATCCAAGATATAGAAAAGCTTGTTAAAGAATGTTTACTAAAATATAAAAATCTATTAACAATTTGAACTGCCCTTATGTACTTATAATAAATATAGCTGGTAAGTAATAAGTACTATAGTATAGTGCCTGTACAATATATGTGTATGCTCGTACATATGAATATGTATGTGTGCCCAGTTCAATTTCAACTATAATTCGACCAATGTTATTAAAACATAAATCTGTATAATCGTTTATATTCTAACCCTTAAATTCATAAACGCTTTGTAAAATTGTAGGAGGTTTATTGAACATATTTTGTATGAAAATTTCATTTTGCGAAAGCGTTTATGAATTGAGGGGTAAATGTTTATGTTCATAGCATGCTGTATTTGCACTTTCATGATGAACTCATACATATATGTATATAAATGAATGTATGTATAAACAGTATTAATAATATTAATGTATGTAGTAGTAAATTTAATTATATTTCATATTTGTTATGTATGTTGCAAACAAATCCTTATTGCCTAATATGTATTACTTTGGATTTGTATATGTATACGAATATTTGGATATGTTTTAATTTGTTTTGCTTGTATGTATGTGTGTTAATATAAATTGTTTAATTTTGGCTATATTTGAATCCTAACTACCACACATACACGCACATATGTCTGTGTCTCTATGAATGTTTGTAGATGGCCTTAATCTCTAAAATAAACTTTATATTCAAAAAATTTTAATAAACGATTTGTAAACAGGATTTGAAATAAAATTATTAACATAATTTTATTTCATTATTATTAATGATTAATAAACATTTACATGAGTGACGGCATACATACTTAATTATTTTGCAAAACGATTAATATCTTAAATCTTTTGGATACAAAGTCTTCAAATCCAGTTAATACTGGAGAACTTGTATTGAAAAAGTGTGGGGTTGATTTTAATCAACTTCCCAGCAGAAATTACTGGTTGCTTGGAAGCAGTTTTGTCAGGGAAAGTTGAGCAGTGAAGCGATTGCATTATTGATGATATCATGCCTTATTTTTTATCGAGATAGCTCGCGTGAAAGCACTTGTTTCGAGATACGAAAAGGCATGAATTCACCGCTTTTAATTATTGCTCCAGTTTTTCTTTTAAAATGTCGATAATTCATGCCTTCTCGGAAGTGCATATCATAGAGCTTTTCAACTATTTAAAATCATGCCTTCTCAAAAGCATAATATTCCTGCATATTTTTCCGTGAAGAGAAAATGCCTCTTATTTTTAGTAAAACCTCTTATTTTCATTTAAATAACTTTTTTCCACATTTTGATAAAAGAACCGCAAAAATATTTAAGCAATCAAAATGTATTGCTAATTTCATGCCTCTTTGAAAAGCACAACAAAAAGCGATGTAAACAATGTATGAACTTGGGCCTTTCATTAGTGCTGTTTACGAAGCTATACATTTTTATAAGCGGTAAAAGTAGCAGTAAGGAAGCAGTAATCGTTTTTACTGCTCCCACATTTTTGCTGGGTTACTATATTAAAGCCTGCCTTGATAATTCAATGGCAGATTTCGGCACCGAAATGTTTGCGAAATAATAGGCTCATTTTGTCCCTATACGTGTTACAAAACCCAATACCAATTTTGACAATTGACAACAAAATTAAAACGATTTTTTTGGCCAAATATTTGAAATTCCTGTTTTAAGTTTTTTATAAGCTAGTAGGGCCTAATTTTTCCAATGTAAATAAAACAATAATTTATTTCATTTTCCCAGACGTTCCGTAAATTTTTTGTTGACTTTTTCAAGGGTCGTCTATTTAAATAACAAAAAAACATCATAAGTTTACAATTATTACCACACAATTATTCAAAACTTACAATAGAGTTATTTATATGTATATGTTCCCAGTGTAGAAAATCATTACCAGATATGTGGTTATGTAACTACATACTTGGTAATGGTAACTAGTTACTTTTGTTATTACATTTCTTATTACCTTTATATGGCGATGTCGCGAAAAATAATGAGTTATGGTTACAAACCAGCATACGAAAAATCAAAAAATATATCGTTACCTATGTGCTTACCAGTACTGACAAAAATAATGGGTCTAAAAATAGATTTTCAAAAAAAATAAATTATATAAAAAAAAATGTTTTTTATTTTATTTTTTTTATTAAATAAAATTTGCTGGTGCGGGAATCGATCCTGGGTCTACAGATTGCCAGTCAATAGCTCTACCATCTGAGCTATATCGACATGTAATATTTAATAGATAAAAACATAATTGACCTGCTGCACACAAGGAAGCTTACTCGCCAACATACAAAAAATCAAAAAATATGTGGTTACATATATCCTTACCAGGGTTTAAAAAATATTGAGTCTAAAAATAGATTTCAAAAAATTTTCAAAAAAATCTAGAAAATTATTTTCTATTTAAAATAATGATAAAAATAAGTCATTATCAGTAACTCATTTTTATATGTTTTAAAATAATGCAGAAGGTAAGTGGGTGTCATTACTGGTAGTCCAAAAAATAATGATATGTCATTACCGTTTCTAAACTGGGTTACTTATTAATTTCGCAATTAGACAAACCTTCTGGTTTATTGGATAAAAAATTTTAGGTAGAAACCCTGCCTTGAACATATTGTTAAACAATTAAAATTTTAAGGTGGAACATGCCGACAATGTGAAAGCCTACGATTTGGGCGGCCTCCAATCTTACTTTCTGCATTATTTTGAAGCAAAAGGTAATGATTTACAGATCACTGATTACGTATTGTGTAATTTATAAATGCAAAGTTATGATTAAAACATTTTCGAAAATCTATTTTTAGACACATAACTTCCCAGCAAAAAAAGAGATGGCGAAGCAGTAGAAAAAGCACTACAATTGATGACCTAGATCTACTTCTCTTTTAACATAAACACTAATGATTTCAATATTGAGTTGTCATAGGAGAGGAGTAGGTACTCCCACTTCAACATTTTTTAAGTACTTTTTTAACGAAATTTTAAAAATTCTTCGGAAAAAAAATTATATTTTTTTTATTTTACAATTTTTTTTTTATAGCCGCCACCGGGTATTGAACTTGCGACCTCACGATTGCTAGTCTAGCGCTCTACCGCTGAGCTATTCTTTGATATGAAAGTTGACTCGCATAAAATCACCACTTGGTTACTGCGTGATATTGTTCCTTATTCTGTTCAATAAAAGTAAAAACAAGTGTAAAAGGTGCACTCCAATTCAATATTGTTTTAAGTACTATTTTTACAGGTGCATAAAAAGCAATTTCCTCACCATTTTTTATATATGTGACCTTCTCCGAGAAAAGGGACCTAGTGTGTCAAAAAACGGCAACTTGGGAAAATCGATAAAAATGGGAAAAACATTAAAATTTGAAACTTTAAATGCGTTCTTCTCAAAACTTCATTTTCACACACTAGGTCCCTTTTCTCGGAGAAGGTCACATATACATATTTTTAAAATTTGAAAATTTTTTTAAAATATTGAATTTAAACAAATTAATTATAAATATTAAAAAACTAAAAAAAAAAAATTTAAAAAAAAATTAAAAAGATGTTGGCCCCACCGGAAAACGAACCCGGGATCCTCTGTTTGGAAATTCCAAATGATACCAAAATCACTTTTTACGATCACTTTTAGAGCAATTACTCTTTAGAAGCAATACTTCAGTGATTTTTTGGATGAAGTAATTCTGAAAAAGCTGTAAAAATATATTAACGGATACTTTGGAAGCAATGAAAGAAGTGATTTTTTGAAGTTGTTCAGAATTACTTCTAAAAAGCAGATGTTCAGAATTACTTGTGAAGCAGTGAAAAAAGTAGTTTGTAAAACATTACTTTAATTTTTTTTTGCTGGGTTAGTGTTTTCTTTTTTATTTTTTTGTAAGCAAGTGGGTAAGATGTATATATTTCGAAATCATGAACGAAAATACGATGCACAACAATTCATTTACCTTTTCATCATCAGGAAGATAAAGAAAATTTGTTAGAAATTTTTTGTCATTTTGGAAAAAATTAAAACAAAATTTGTGCATAGAAAGCAAATTCCTCGAAAAAATCAACATTTAATGCGCGAAAAAAATCGGTACGATGAAATCAAGATAATTAATATCTTGATCAATGGATTATGTATGAAGATTATTATTTTTCAAGTTTAAATTTAATAATGAAAAAAAAAAACAAAAAATAAATCGTTTATTTTTTACCGGGAAGTTTATTTGGCGATATCACCTTTTTATCTTCAAGTTGATAAATTTGCGATATCGCCGATTTATCTGCCTGGGGTATTGCTTTCGTATTGCTTGGAAGTATTGATTTTGGGTAACAATTGTTCCTCACGGAGGAAACTTCCGCAATACGAAATTGATATTGCCGGCAATAAATGTTTTCTTCCTGGCAATATGATCATGAAATTTTCTTCGTATTGCCATGCTTGCTGGGTAAGTGAATGTTTTCGACTCCCAGACCACAACACCGTTTTTCATGCGGTTTGCGTTGGGCTTCTAAATGATTGCATTGGGCATCTAAATGTGAAATGTTATTTTAAGCAGGTATTAATTTGTTCACATAGTGATCAAGACATAGTCCACGGAATCTGTAAAGAAATTTTCCAATACAATTCTAATATACAAGAAGTAAATTAACAAATACTTTTGGAGAGGTTTTTTAATTATAATGTGGGTACTTAACATAATACAGCAAAATTTTTTTGAACTGGTTACCTTTGAATCTGTTCTGGAGTAGGTATTTTTACCACCGGTTCCGTGGAACAGTTTCTAGAAATAATTACTGGAAGTCAAAATGGAAGATTTCACTATCGCAGAACCAGTTCTATAATTGATTCTAGAACCGGTTCCAAACAACCTGTTCTAGTTTGGAGGAACAGAACCTGTTGCTTTTGGGACAAACTCAAATAAAAATCACCGATGATAGAACATAAATTCCGACAATTTTGCTGGTCCATTTAAAGTTCAAAAATTGTATATTTAGCCTTTTAGTTAAGTGACTTAATTAAAATTGATTTTTGCTCTTTTTAGCTTTAAAAAAAAAGATCAAAGGGTTTACATACTTAACAGCACTATTATTTATTTATCTTGAGGTTTTAAATCATTTTACTAAAACTTCATAATGAAAAGAATATTTGGCAAACATCAAATTTATATAAAAAGACATTAGTGTAAAACCGCAAAAAATGTTATATGGTCTTTATCAACTTTGAGACAGTTTGTGGTTTTGCATTGGCTAGAAAACCGAAAATTTTAAAATTGTTTATATTTTACCCAATGCCAAAATGCAAATACATAATCATAAATGGGGAAATTATAAAGAAATTAGTATTAATATTTAGAGACAACATCAAACAACATAAATACTTACAAAGAAACACAAGCAAAGACTTAAATAAAAATATATATCACAAATTATACCAGATATGAATCACTTGATTTGGGCAATATGGCCGACAGAAAATGAGCAAAACAAAACGCAAAAATTTAAGAAAAACACAAAAGATAAAGAACAATAATCTAAAAAGAGACAGATATATACAAAAAATGTGCAATACAAAATGTATGTAGATTTTATATTGTTATCTCCCTCTTGACTTGACTTCCATGTAAACAAAACCATACGGTTCGAGAATACTTTTTTGACACCTGTCATTGGTTTCACATCTGGTATTAATCTGTGATATATATATAGGGAAAGAGAAAGTGAGATAGAAGTCACAATTGAGCTCTTGTGTAATGTCACAAATCACGAATTGTTATTTTTATTAAAGTCGTGTCACCTGCGGTTTTACCTAGAGTAAAACAAAAAATTACACAGTTACAGATAAAAAATTATCCAAAACCGTATGACTCATTCATATAACTGGGGGTTATTTTTGATTCTGGGTTACATTTTAACCATCACATTGATTATGTCACTTCCAAAGCTTATTCAATGTTGGGATTCATCAGAAGGAACTCTTTTGATTTTAAAAACCCGCAAACTATTAAATCGTTATATGTTTCGTTTGTTAGAAACCATTTGGAATATTGCTCACTAATTTGGAACCCCTATGGGGTTGGTGATTCCAAGGGAATTGAAAGAATTCAGGAACTTTTTACGAAAGTTGCTCTAAAAACATTATCCTGCCTGATGGTTTACCAGTATATGATGCTAGGCATAAATTTCTGGGCCTTCAATCTTTAAGAAATCGTAGATTTTCGTTTTCAATTATGTTTATATTTAAAATATTATCTGGTGAGATTAAATGTGAGGAATTTTGTAATTTGGTAAAATTTTATAACCCTCCGCGTGAGCTTCGTTATGTACGCCAGTTTTGATTTTCATAGACCTAACTATGGCCAATTGCCAGGATGACATGCCATATAAAACCCCTATACAGTAAAACTCGGTTAGAATAAACTGCGGGGGACCAAAGAATTCGTCTTAAACTAAGTTCATATTAACCAAGATCAGTTTTATCTAACATATTTTTTTATTCACAAAATAATTGTTTAACTTTCATTGCATTCCCGGTGTAGAAACAGTAATGACATACCATTATTTTTTGGACTACCAGTAATGATACCCACTTACCTTCTGCATTGTTTTAAAACTTATAATATAATGAGTTACTGATAATGACTTATTTTTATCATTATTTCAAATAGAAAATAATTTTCTAGATTTTTTTAAACAATTTTTGAAATATATTTTTAGACTCAATATTTTTTAAACACTGGTAAGTATATATGTAACCACATATTTTTTGATTTTTTGTATGTTGGCGAGTAAGCTTACTTGTGTGCAGCAGGTCAATTATGTTTTTATCTATTAAATATTCCATGTCGATATAGCTCAGATGGTAGAGCTATTGACTGGCAATCTGTAGACCCAGGTTCGATTCCCGCACCAGCAAATTTAATTAAAAAAAAATATATAATAAAAAATATTTTTTTTAATATAATTAATTTTTTTGAAAATCTATTTTTAGACTCATTATTTTTGTCAGTACTGGTAGGCACATAGGTAACGATATATTTTTTGATTTTTCGTATGCTGGTGTGTAACCATAACTCATTATTTTTCGCGACATCGCCATATAAAGGTAATAAAAAATGTAATAACAAAAGTAACTAGTTACCATTACCAAGTATGTAGTTACATAACTACATATCTGGTAATGATTTTCTACACTGGGTTTGCTTTAAAAAATTGTTTTTAATACTTTTTTAAGGAAAATATCTACACAAAAAAAGTAGGCACCAACAATGGATTTTTTTTTTAATTTAAATTCGATTTTCAACAATTTTTTATTTGAAATATTTGTAAATTAATATTTTTCATATATAATTTGTTTAAAAATAAAAATTCAGAGTTAAGGTGCTTTCACAATGGTAGAGTGACTCTACTCTGCAGCACAGATTAAAATGTTAACTGTTCGAAATGCAGAGCAGAGTTACTTCAAAACTTATTTGACATTTTAGTACATACCTCATATTTTCGCCATTCTTTTGCCAGAATTTTTATCGTTTTTTAATTCAATATTTTTTTTATTTTAAATCATACCGAAAACACCACAACTTTTATATTTATTTAATATATTTTGTTATTATTTTTTTAATTTGTTGACACTTAGAGATGTGAACAAATTAGAGATGTGTTTTTTTTTGGTATACTTGTCATCCCAGTGTAGAAACGGTAATGACATATCATTATTTTTTGGACTACCAGTAATGACACCCACTTACCTTCTGCATTATTTTAAAACATATAGTAATGAGTTACTGATAATTACTTATTCTTATCATTATTTCAAATAAAAAATAATTTTCTAGATTTTTTTGAAAATTTTTTGAAATCTATTTTTAGACTCAATATTTTTTAAACACTGGTAAGGATATATGTAACCAAATATTTTTTGATTTTGTGTGTGTTGGCGAGTAAGCTTACTTGTGTGCAGCAGGTCAATTATATTTTATCTATTAAATATTACATGTCGATATAGCTCGGATGGTAGAGCTATTGACTGGCAATCTGTAGACCCAGGTTCGATTCCCGCACCAGCAAATTTTATTTAAAAAAAAATACAATAAAAAATATTTTTTTTTATGTAATTTATTTTTTTGAAAATATATTTTTAGACTCATTATTTTTGTCAGTTGTGGTAAGCACATAGGTAACGATATATTTTTTGATTTGTGTGCTGGTGTGTAACCATAACTCATTATTTTTCGCGACATCGCCATATAAAGGTAATAAGAAATGTAATAACAAAAGTAACTAGTTACCATTACCAAGTATGTACTTACCATATATCTGGTAATGATTTTCTACACTGGGATGTTAAACAGTTAACAGACCAATGTTAACTCCAGAGTGTAGCAAATCTGTACTCCAGAGTGAAACAAGTTTTACTCTGGAGTGGAATAACAAGAGATAGCACAATACAAAAATGTGTTAGTATGAAAGAGAAAAAAACAAAATTTGCTACAGATTGGAGTACTCCGTCATTGTAAACGCACCTTTACAAAAAAATAAAAATTTCCTTTTTCTTTTTTTTATTTTAGTAGGTTTGTGGTTAAGATGAAGAATAAACGTTTTTTTCTAAAAGTTATAAACACATTAATTTGCACATAAGACTAGATCTAGTTTCTGCCTTTTCTATCGACAGGCTTCATCAGTGATTTACCATTAAATTGTATTATTGTTTATATTTTATTGTCAGATTGTCTCTCTATGATAATTTTTCAACAACCCATCAGCTGTAGAAATCGAACATATTCCTACATTTCAAACGTAACTATACTACAGTTCGATAGCTTAGCCATCTAGTTTTTTACTTTCAGAAGTGATTAAACAGACACATACAAACATTCTACTTTTAGATTTTTTGTTTATGATCTAATCTCCTCCTTGTCCACTTTTTCGAAAATGCTGCCACACTGACGTAACAAAAAAATTTAGAAGTTCCATTTAGAAGTTCCATTGTTGATGCCTGTTTCAAAAGTTTTTTGTTTGTAAATACAAAAACAGTATGAGAAAAATGATTACCCTATTAAAAAAAACTAATATGGAGCTTTATATGGTAATATATAACTTAATGTGATCCATTTACCATTTCATCCGAAAAATGGCCCGATATAATTGTGTCAGTTGGTTATCACTTTTTATCTAATTGTATCAGTTTAGATCTTAACTGATTAGATTATATAGTAATCAGATGAAATTTTATCTGATTTTTGACCTGATACAATTTTATCGGTTTATATCGCATGGTATTAGTTTAGATCCAAATAGATACATTTTTATACAAACTTATATAGTTATATCTGCATTTTGACCTGATGGAATTATATCTGCTTTAAAACATTGATATAATTATATAAGGCAAATGTCGGATACAAATATATTTTATTTATATAAAATTGTATCAACTACGATCTAAACAGATACCATTAGATATAAACCGGTAAAATAGTATCAGGTCAAAAATCGGATATAATTTCATCTGATTAATGTATAATTTTATTAGTTGAGATCCTAACTGATACAATAAGATGAAAACTGATACACAACTGATAAAATAACATCGGGCCATTTTTCGGATGAAACTGTATGTATATACCGATATAAGTTAATCACATTTTATACGACTATATGTAACTGTTTTTACTCGGGTAGTTAAGCCTAAACCAGATAAATGCAGTATCGTCAGTATTTTACCGCAGTGCGACGTTTTGTCGATAAAGAAGGTTTGTATTTTCTTTATTTCTCACTGTCGAGAAATTAGAAAAGTTTTTAAATTAACAATAACTACCTTCAAACAATTTTAATAAAAAATTTGTAAAAAAAATTGAATATTTTTCGCGAAATTCAAGAAACAAATTTGACAGCACTGCTTCAGTTCACTGGCACTGTGAGTATCTGGTTTGGGTTTTAAAATTATATAAAAATTATTTCTATGTGTAGGTATTAAAAGTTTAATATTTGTCAAATTGAAAAATATTTATAAGGAGTATTCTGTATTCCAATTAGAAGTTTATATAAAGTGACCAGTTCCTTCGTAATTCCTACAAATTTCTCGTAGGACGGTTAAAAAATATTAAATTTTAACAGCAGCTGTTTTTTAAATTGAATTTTTGGTAACGAATAATATTTTTTCTATTGATATCAGATGTATAACACTCATAATCCACAAAATCAACAAACGGTCTAAAAATATGAAATAAAAAAATAACAGTTTCCAAATACAATAGTTTTAGAAATAAAAATAATAAATAAAATATCAATTACAATTGACTAAATGATTTTCAACCATTGTATAGACTCCCAGCAATCAAAAAGTCAATTTGCGATGACAAAAAATTAAACTAATCACAAAAATAAATCAGCATCATTTTACCAACGAGCAAAGAATCATAAGGGTATGCATGCATTTCATCCTCTGTTAACTGGCTCCGTCCGACATTTCAAGTTTTAATAGTGGATAGTATAAAAATATATATTAAAAATTCTTTCAATAAATATACAACATATGAAAAAATGTGATAAAATAAACTATTCAATTCAATTTATTTGTTCATAATATTTACATTTTCACTTAATTTATCAATACACATAAAGTGTTCAAGATATCTCTTTTTCATCTTAATAATAAAAAATAATTACAAAAAAAATTGTATATACTTATTAACAATATTTTATTGGAGGAAAAAAGATTGGTGTAAAAATATATTTGAATTAATATAAAATAAACTAAACCCATTAATTGAAATTTAACTTTTTCAAATGTCGGAAAGAGCCAGTGAGGGAGCGGTTAACAGTAATTGCGCGACTTGCCTAGAGCCTGAATTTACCATGCACAAAACAGAGGGTTCACTTTGAAGCTGTATTGAAAATAATAATTAAAAATCGTCCTTCTCATTTGTTGTCGAATATTTAAAAAGACATTCATCACAATTAAACAAACAGCCAGTATTTTCAAAAATAGTCATTATTGTATGGTGGCACGTATTGCAGATTCTATTTGTAAAAAGTTTTTACTACCCTTAAAAACCGTTTGAAACAACTCATTGAGGTGAGAAATTACAAAAAAAAAAAAAGATCACCATCATCGTCAACATTTCTTGTAAATGTATAATGATAATATTAGTAAATTGTAACACCAAAATAATTATTGTGATACACTCTGCAAAATTTAGTTAAAGTAATTTGTTTCTGACATGAAAAACAAGCATTTCTTATTTAGCAGGAATAGCTTATAATTTTCGATTTAAAATAAAATCATTTTCAATTTTTCTGTTTAAAATTAGTAGATATAGAAAATTTAAACAGAATATAAGTAAAATCAATTAAGTTGTTTCCCAATAAAAATTATGCAGGTTTGTAAGGTGCTTATAATTATATGCCATGATTTTTATATGGCGAATTCCCACTTGGAAGCCCTTGTTTTGGGTAAAATAAGCGTTGGTTTTAGCGCATTAAAAGAGCACTGATTTAATGGATTTATTCATATCTACACTATTAACATTAAAATATAATGATAATATGTATATTAGAGTGCTTAAAATTGCAAGACATTTGAATTTTCCAGCCCTAATGTGGCTACCTTTCAGAAGTTTATGCAATCGAAAAAAGATAAGAAAGTTTTCATGTTAAGGCCCCTATATGTCGATAAAGTTACAAACAAAAATATAAAATTTTCATATATAAAAAAATCAAATTTATTACCATAGAACGCGATACATCAAAGCTATAAAATATTTTGGCAATAATTACAAATATGAAGTCTAAATTTCAAATAGAGGAACGGGTTTCGCTGATTAAAAATTTTAACCTCAAACCTACTAAATTAAAATTAATAAAAATGCATATTAATTACAATACTAATTGCAGTTGGTCTATATGACGCGTTTGAGAAAACAACACTTTACTAAAAAAATGCACTGTTGGCAGTACGTCTCCAATATACACAAATTGCCTGCACTTGAACTTTAAAGCCACACGTTAGTCTGGCAACATTTGCGAAAAAGGTGATAAGGAGGAGATAAGAAGATAAACAAAAAATCTAAAGTATAATTTTTGTATGTGTCTGTTTGGTCACTCCTGAGAATAAAAACAATAACAGAAAGCTGAATAGGAAAGAAAACTATGAATTAGCCACACTATAAGCAAGGCCTTACATGGGTTAGATGTAGGGTTGCCACATCGCAAAAGTCGAATAACTTGACAATTCGTAAAAAATAACTTGATTTAAAAAAAAAACTTGACAATAAAAAAAATTTTATGTGCATATGTGTGCAGTAGGGTCATTCTTAATACAAAAATTTATATTTTTTGAATACACTCGCCATTTTATTAAGATTCATAAAAAAAATTTCGTTTTTTTTTTTAATTTTTGGGGACAAACTCGATAGTGCTACCAACCATTGAAGTTTGGACATATGGGTTAAATGGACCAAATAAAAAAAAACACGTAAAATTACAAAACTGACGCAATTGATTAGTGTTTTATTTATTTTTTTTTTTTGTAGCATTTATTCCTGTATAATAAGAAGAAAAAGATGAAGTCTGCAAGAAGTCGTTGACATTTTCAAACTTTAGGCCAAAAAAATATATAAACTTTCCATAGTTTTCGAATCGTCAATTTGAAATTTTAACATATTTTTTTTCTGAAACGTAAAACACCAAAACTTTTTTTTTATAAATTTATTAAATGGATGATATATAATCAAAATAAAATAGCATTTAAGGTTTTCTTGTCCCAGTAAAATTATTGTTTACCGATTTTTAAGGAAAATCGTCTTTCGTAAATCTCTACTCACGCTCTCAAAACCAAAGATATACCTTAAGCGCCATTTTATTTTGATACTATATCATCAATTTAATAAATTTATGAAAAAAAAAGTTTTGGTTTTTTACGTTTCAGAGAAGAAAATATGCTAAAATTTTAAAATGGCGTTGCGAGAATAATGAAAAATTTTTATATTTTTTTTGGCCTAAAGTTTTAAAATTTCAACGACTTCCTGCAGACTTCATCTTTCTTTTCTTATTGTTTAGAAATAAATGCTACTCAAAAAAATTAAAACACTAATAAATTTCATCAGTTTTGTAATTTTACATGTTTGTTTTAACTACTGATACGACAAAAATTCAATTTAACTTGACAAAATAAATTTGACCTTGGCACTTGACAAGACCTAAATTAACTTGACAATCAAGGCCATTCAAGGCCATGTGGCAACCCTAGTTAGATGGCTAAGCTCTCTAGTATAGTTACGTTTGTAATGTAGGAGTGCATGGGTTCGATTCCTACAGCCGACAGGTTTTTGAAAAAATTATCATATATAGACAATCTGAAAATAAAATATAAACAATAATACAATTTAATAGAAAATCACTGATGAAGCCTGTCCATAAAAAAAAAAACAGAAACGAGATCTAGTCTAATTTGCAAATTAATGTGTTTATAACTTTTGAAAAAATGTTTATTCTTCTTCTTAACCTCAAATCTACTAAATTAGAAATATTTTTTTTCCAAAATTTTTTCAGTTTAGCTTCAGTTTAGCCATTGAAGTATTTTTATTCTCGCTATAATCGTTATCTACATTAAATCTAGTTTTTAATAAAATTTCGAATTAAAAAAGTCGACCAATAATTTACAAGTTATTAAACAAAAAGCATAAAAAGTTTTTATTTCATGAAAAATTGCCAGGATAACGTTGTCCTTCCTGCAATGCTGTTCTAATTAATTTTCAATTATAATTTTGAGAAATGCAATTAAATTTATATATTAAAATATAAATTTTATTTCAATATTTCTAAAGTATATAGAATTGTCATCCAAATTTATGGAAAAATCTTGAAGGACATAATTTTAAGTGATAAAAAAATTAAATATATTTTTTTTTATATCGTACAAAAGTTAAGAAAAACCTGTGATTTTTAGGGACCTCTAAACGTGATCCAATTTCGCTAAAATATGGTATGTATTTTTTTAATTAAAATATTTTACACATTATTTAAAACTTTTTTTTAAATATTCACCTTTTTATCCTTTTTTAACCCAACTTCACAAAGATTTTAATGACTAATCACTTTTTATTACGTAACCAAAACACTAAATCCAATCGGCAAAAACTCGATAAAACTCGTATAGATCTTTTAAAATCAACGATATGAAAATTTTTGCATTAAAACTGCATCCTTGTAAGCTGCTTATATCCTGCATCCATTTATACTTGAGCACATATGTCCATCAGCGCTACTTGTTTTATCCTGCTTTCAAAAACCTATAAATTTGTTTTGGGTTGGCATGGATAAAAGTATATATACTTACAGAAGTTTCATCTTTTTGCATAACTCTATGATCTTTGACTTATAATTACTATAACATGCTTACATTAATTTCTCCTAGATAATCTAATCGAATGCGTTTAATTGAATTTCTTTAAGTGTATATAAATTCATCATCTGCTTAAATTTCCAATTTGTTCTAATAATGACAAAATTATAAACCCGTATTGTTGTATTGCTTCCGTTTTGATATATACAGTGAATTCAGCTTAAGACGAACTCGGATAAGATGAAATTTCTGCTATTGCGAATAAATTTAAAAATCCAGATGCTTTGTTATCCATTTTGATATAATGGCTTACAGTCAATCAGCAGGTGCAGGCATTTAGCAACGACCCCTTAGGTAAGTCTGCACTTTTCTTTTTCTGAAATGAAGCTGACAAACTGCCATTCGGGGAAAGGGACCGGTCCAAAGTGACACGTAGGATAGGTCCCAAGGGGGCAGGCACCGGTCTTTGATCGGCCTTTTTGTTTGAAAGAGTCACGTCACTTTAACATGGCGATGTCATTGGAGATGACCAATTGCCACAGTTTAGACACCTTGTGACCAGTGTTGCCATATAGCCAGTTTTAATTGTTTTTTGCAGTTTTTTGGGATGCCTAACAGTTTTCCAGTTTTTTCATGTAAAAACTGTTTTTTTAAATTCATGGATTTTTTTTTACAGTTTTTTATATTAAATCGGCACATTTGTTTCATTTACAATTTTTTTTTTATTTTTTTAATTAAAATTTAAGAAGTAAAATATAAAAGTGCTTATGCATAATAATTTGAAAACTTTATAACACGATTATAATATGAATTTTGAATAAAATATTTGTTTTATAATCCATTTACAAACTTAGAAAGTGGTTATGCATATGACCCAAAAATTACAATAAAACTTTCAAATTGTCAGAAATTAGGTACAAATCGAAACATAAATAAATTTAAAAATACCAATATAATACCACAAAATATGCTTACTGGAAAAACGAATCATTTTTATAACAAATTTCATCAACAATTAGCACGGAATAAAATTGGCTAAGCCATATCTGACAAGTCATAGACCCGACGGACATTTTTTAGCCGAACTTTTAAGATCATTTAGAAATTTATATTTTTTGAAAAAAATAAAACAATGTCTGTCTCATCGAGAAAGGCCAAAATTGATTTTTTATTTTTTTTAATTAAATATTTGCCAATTCTGAATAACAATTTTCTACTATTTTTTCAATTATGATCAAGGACAATTCCAAAAACTTAATTTTTTCAAACAAACAATTCCCGACATAACAATACTCAATTAAATGAATATCAATTTTATGTGGAATGCAAATCAATAAAAAATATTTTGAAGTATAACATTGATCAGTAAAGTACTCTATCCTAACTTAGGGGTTAATCTCGGAAGGGTTATTCGATGAACTTTTTCTAACTTTAGATTCGGGCCTAGGAGACCAAAATTCTTTAAAAAAAAGTTTTATTACGAGGCTATGCAAAAAGTCGATTACTATAAATGCCAAAGGCAATTAAACTATTAAAATCTCGATATTTTGAAAATTGATACCCTGGGATAATATTTTAGTCCCAGGATACTTCGGGATCCCAGAATTTCTTCTGATTTTTAAAAATTTTTCGAAGAACAGTTTTTCTATAAAGAAACAGTTTTTATTTACAGTTTTTCTAAAAAAATATATGGTAACACTGCTTGTGACAGAAAGGTGGTGTGTCTAAAAATAGCTTTTCAAATAAACTAATAAAAAATTAAGAATTAAAAATAATTTACTTGGCATCGAATTATGGCTCGATAACACAGCATTCTGCTTGTAAGGCAAACGCTCTACCGTCTGAGCTAATTTTGCTTATGCGTGATGGCTGGCTGATGGTGAAGTTATATATTTTTCGTTTCTGTTCAAATAAAACAAACACTACAAGCAAATAAAAAAAATATATAAGAAAAAAATAGAAAAGAAAACAACATTAACACACAAATATAGTGGAAGTGCCTTGATTGACCGGTCATGGGATATGTCCTTTAATGGCAGTTGAATTTTAAAAATTCCCCTTTAATTAAAAAGAAAATTACATGAAATACCAATTGTTTAAACTAAAACAGCTTTAACGTTAAAAAAACCTTGAAAATACAAAAATTAAAATTTATTAGCGAAAAATTATAGAAATTTAAAATAAGAGCTAAAATAAGCAAATCGTAAAAAAATAAAGGTCAAAATAATAAAATAAAAGAGTAAAATAAATAAAAAAAAATATTTTTAAAAATATACCGCGAAGTTTGTTTTTTTATTTCGGTATCGGTCAAGTTTTTTAAAAACAGCAGTGAAAGTAACGAATAAGAAAATACTTAGAAAATTAATTCATTCTCTTTGGTTCATATTTGTATTAATTTAGTAATATGCTTTCGGTTGACCGGTCACGGGATAGGTCCTTGGAGGGCAATTGACTTCTCATTCCCGGTAGGGAGCCTATTTGTCAGCATCGCATCTTAATAAATCAATACTAATAAAAAATAATAAAAAAAAAATTTTTCCGTGACGGCGATTTGAACTGCGAACATCAAAACTAAAATAAATATCGGTATATGAGTAGGGTGGCCATTTACGTTTTGAGAAAAAGTGGATGTAAACCTCAAAAAAAGGAGGACGTTTGTCTTCAAAAAAAGGATAATTTTTTTTAAATAAATTACTTTTAAAAAAATCAACAACGCGATAAAATATACAAATAAAAATTTATTGTATAAAAAAAACAATTTTTATTCCCACTAAAAAAAAATCTGAAAAAACAAAAAACCATTCTGAAGCTAAAATTAGTGGTACATTGCATTCATTATCAGGAATGTACATTTCTATAATTTCTTGATACGAATTCTCAAGAGTTTCATGAATATTTTTCAGTGCTTTCAATTTGAATCAATATATTACTGTCGCATTTCTTCAAATATTCATAAAACCCTTGACAATTCATATCAAAATTATATTTGACTCTAATAATATCAGAAATAGTTTCTGGATTCAATTTACTTCTTTTTGGCATCCACTGCACTTTGATTAAAGAAAATATAGGTTCTGGGTTGGCATTATGTGCTGGTAACACAATATAAAACTCAACAAGTTTTTCATTTTATAGCAAACACATTTTTAATAAAAAAAATTTCACCGAAATTTGTTATCAGTCGTGTTAACTAAATTTGAGTTTTTTACATAATTTTTCAGGATAAGGAATTCATTAAATAAATTTTCATCATTAGAAGCAATATTGATTTTTTTTAAATTCATCAGTTGGCTAAAGTAAGTGATGCCAAGTCAACTGAAATAACAATTGACTTGGCATCATAAATAATAATGCAAAAAGTAGGACAACCCCGGACACTTACTGAAAAAGAAGGAGGACTGCCGCGGACGCCCTAAAAAAGAGGACGGTAGGACGGGAAAAGAGGACGGATGGCAACCCTATATCCCTCATTTAACTTAGTAGAGACGGCGTTTTAAATTTGATAATTTTAGGGAAAAGTATGATTTTGGCCAATAATTTTTAAAAATTTTTATTTTTGAAACCTATTTTATTACGAAAATAGAAAACCGGTCATTTTAACTGATTCCTTAAATCTAGCCAACCATGTCAGAATTTCTGATATACTGAAAAATTTGTTTATGAAGAAAAATTTGTTTATATAGATATTGCCACTAAAGTTTTAATTTCCACAAATTTAAAATTGTTTTAGAACAATTTTTTTACTTCAAAAGTAAAAAGCGGTCAAATTGCCAGTCTCGGTAACCTAGTTAATATTAATATTTTTTACAGAATCTTACGACTAGGATGGTAAAATTAGATATTTGTAAAAAAATAATAATAATATACTTAGCAAACTTGACTCCTGTTAATACGAACATAACTTATAACGAACTAATTTGTGTAGTCCCTTGGAGATCGTCATAACCGAGTTTTACTGTATAAATTCACTACAATTCTATGAATGAATATATGTAGATACATTTTATTTTTGCTATCAGGAAGTTAATTTTAAGTATATGTTGTATGATCATTTTGTTGAGATGTTTTTAGTTCATGTATTGCTCTTCTCAATTAACCCCCAATTTGTGTCCTTTATTTTTTTAGAAATTGTTGCTTTGACAATTGGCTTTGAGTGTAACAAATTTTGCTGCTGTGTTCCTTTTTTTATTCTTTTGTATAAATTTTGATTGATCACCGTTGAAAATTAATTAGTCCATAAGGTATTTAGCATTAAATACTCGCATAACTGCTTTTTAAATACCTTGTAAAAACTTCTTTTATATGATTTGAACAAATTTTAATGTAAAATTAAGCATAACTTGTTTACAACGATTTATTAAAACTATAGCAGAAAATTTTCCATTTAAAACAAAACTGTTGCGTATTATTGTAATCATTTTCTAAGGGATTTCTAACTTTTCTCAAAGGCAGACTTTTGGATTTTAGGAAGCCTTCACAAATTGGATTTGTTTTTAATCGAAAGATAAAGAAATATTTATAATTTTTTTTATAAAAAATTGTACCCCACTTTATAATGTTTATTTTGTCTCTTATTAACCTTTGAAATTAACAATGCTTATAAGTTGGACATAGGCCTCTTTAACACTTTTTAGGTACCATCTGATATTTTCATTAGAAAGTTAACATTTTTGACCATAACCTTGCCTAAAACTTTTTGTCATTTTACAAAAAAAGTGATAGTTGTGTGTCAGTAAAAAAATGGAATTAACACGTGAAAATTTTCGGCCAATGTTTTATTACAATTTTTGACGTCGATTTTCTAAAAAAGAGAGTATAGGCAAATTTAATTCAACTTTGGTGATGAAGCTCTATCTTTTGCAACTGCGAAACGCTGGTATAACGAATTTAATCGCCGACGTCCTTCGCTCCAGGACGAATTTCGAAAAGATTATTCTATTACAAGGAATATTGTCTAAATTTTTCATCCAACCAGCGTTATTTAACATAAAAAATTTATCAATTTCCCGCCATGCTCTCAAACAGCTTCTGAAAGTATTCATATAGAGACAATCTGACAATAAAAATATAAAAAATAATACAATTTAATGGAAAATCACTGATGAAGCCTGTCCATAAAAAAGGCAGAAACTGGATCTAGTCTGACTTGCAAATTTAATGTGTTTATAACTTTTGAAAAAAAATGTTTATTTTTCTTCTTAACCTCAAACCTACTAAATTAGAGTTAATAAAAATACATATTAATTAATATATTAATTGTATTTGGTCGATACGACGAGTTTGAAAAAACAACACTTAACTGGAAAAATGAAAATGCCCTGTTGGCTGTCCGTCTCCAATATACACAAGTTGCCTGCAATTGTACGTAAAAACCATACGTCAGTGTGGCAACATTTGCGAAAGGGTGACACGGAGGAAATAAGAAGATAAACAGGAAATCTAAAGTAGAATGTTTGTATATGTCTGTTTTTTCACTTCTGAAAGTATTCATATAGAGACAATCTGATAATAAAAATATAAACAATAATACAATTTAATGGAAAATCACTGATGAAGCCTGTCCATTAAAAGGCAGAAACTGGATCTAGTCTGATTTGCAAATTTAATGTGTTTATAACTTTTGAAGAAAATGATTATTATTCTTCTTAACCTCAAACCTAATAGCTTAATTTTAATTTTTTTTTTCCTATAGAGCAATTCCATATGAAAACGATCAAAATTGGCAAATTTTTGGACGACCCCTCTCCGATTTTAAAATAAATAGTCTCAATCGATTGCCCAGCAAAAAATAATGTACCTACATATTTTTTTTTTTTTTTATAGTGACTGGTTTAGTGGTGGTGTACACCACTGTCATGTGACAAAATTGAAGAATTCTTCATAAGGGACCTCATTGAAAGTTGTTTTAAAAAACTACTAAAGCGATCGCAACGAGTGATAGCTCGTTGGAAAGGTATTGAATCAGGCTTTAATTAAAAAATAAAATTTTCCTAATTTTTGTCAGAAATTTACCTTTTTTCCCATGAAAATTAAATTTTCCCATGAAAATTAAATTTTCCGATTTTCCACAGAAGCTCCTAAATTTTCCGGCTAATTTTTTTTTTGGATTCCTCATAATTTTTGCTTTAAGAATCAGCAATAAAAAAATGGGCCCCGACTCCTTGTTTGGACAGGAGAGGAGCATTTAAGAGACCACCATGTTCTCATTGTTTTTATATTTTTTATAATTGAATTATTTGTAATTATTTAACATTATTTTATTTTATTATTAAAAATACATTTTAAAAATTATTTTACAGTTAAAAATACATTTATGAAGAAAAAATCAATTTTTTTTAAGAGCCCCAAGTTGAGTGTGTAGTGAATATGGTCTGCCTGCCTTCACAAGATCGGCCATAAATCCATGGATAATAGCAGCAGTGGCATGTAATGGCACACCAAACCCGACTGAGGCTACAGGTCATAAAATGTTTTGTAAATTTTTTAAATTACCAGGTAATAAATATTTCGCCTAAAATGACACGTGCAGAAACAAGTCATAAAACACGGATTTTCCATAAATATGGCGAAATATTTATTACCTGGTAATTTAAAAAATTTACAAAACATTTTATGACCTGTGGTCGGCTTTTTGGCAGTAACCAATTAAGTCCCTCTTTAAAAAACATTTTATGACCAGTAGTTCACGCAAATTTTCCTATTAAAGAAAAGCAAATATCGCTTATTTTTTTTACCTATTTTTTACCAAAAAATAAATATAAATACTTCACACACTCTGGATCAAATTTTAGTTGAATACTAAACGTGAAAGTGTTAAAGTGTTTTTTTTTCTAAAGTAAAGAGTGAAGCTGTAAAGAAAATTTAAAGTAAAATGAATAAATTTTGCTGCAATCCGTTTAACAAGAGTGGACATCGTTCGAAAAAGATAAAATATACAATACGGTGAAGAAGCAGAATTCATTTGCCCCAAGTGTAAAATCTATTTGTCTCAACAAGCAAATGCATTGAAACAAATGCAACCACAATCCGAGAGTGAAATGACAATTGAACAAAATGTTTCATCTGATAGTGAGGCAGACATTCCGATGGTCAATATGTCTTTGAGTCCTTTGAATGAGGCTATTACCACTTTAGGTGAATCGCCTATTACAAAAAGAAAGTTGCGAAGCGAAAAATACAGGAAAGAGAAAAAAGGCAAGGTTATGAGTGCAATCGCGACAATATTTGATGAAGGCTCTGATAACGAATGCAATCAAGCAGATGACGTTGATGACGGCAAACAAATGATTGAGCAGTTGAAAAGAAAATTCAATTTAGCGACCACTTTTCCGGAGAAATATCTCATTTTATCTGTGCTGCCTCAATCATGGTCTATACGCAAGATTTCTGAACAGTTTCAAACATCTTTTTACATCGCGAGAAGAAGCAAAGAATTAGTTCGACAGAAGGGCATATTGGCGACTCCCACCAAGAAATTTGGCTCAAGGACCCTCAGCGAAGCAACGGTGAAATTGATTCAAGATTTTTACTGCAATGATGACAACAGCCGCGCCTGCCCAGGAGGTACACGTGACTATGTTATCATACGTGAAGATGGAGAAAAAGTACACAAGCAGCGCAGATTATTATTATGTAATCTATCCGAAGCATACCATCAGTTCAAAGAGAAATACCCAGCAGAAAAAGTGGGATTTTCTAAGTTTGCCATCCTACGACCAAAAGAATGCGTGCTGGCATTAGACAGGCACGGAACGCATTCAGTCTGCGTTTGCATGTTTCATCAAAACATCAAATTAATGTTCTTTCCATGCAAGAAATTGAAAGTATTTCACGGTGAAATTGAAACATATAGGGACCTCCTGTCGAAGTCGTTGTGCGCATACCACACGGAAAATTGTCATCTGTCCAAATGCGACAATTGTCCGAAGATTGACGAGCTAGAGCAATATTTGGCGGAAAAGTTTGAACAGCTGTTAATTCAGGAGGTGCATTTCAAACAGTGGATAATTAGCAGCGGCAGATGTTCCCTTGAGACCGTGGTAAAGCAGATTCCGGAATTCATCGAGGAATTCGGATTCAAGTTGAATGAACTGAAGGCGCACCATTTCATATCCGAGATGCAATCGAAATTTCTAAAGGAAAGTAAGGAGAAATTAGCCCAAAATGAATTCATTGTGATAAGCGACTTTGCCGAGAATTACACTTTTCTCGTTCAGGATGAAATTCAGGCTTATCACTGGGCAAACGACCAGTGCACGGTGCATCCTTTTTGCATTTATTTCAAAAACGAAGATAACGAACTACAGACCGTAAGCCTTGTTGTTGTCGCGGAGAGTTTAGCTCATAATTATGTGTCCGTTTATTTATTTCAAATGAAACTGTTTGAATTCTTAAGATCAAAATTCGATGCAATCGACAAAGTAACGTTTTTCTCAGACGGCGCGGCTTCTCAGTACAAGAATAAAAAAAATTTTTACAATCTTTGCATAATTGAAGAAGAACAAAACTGCAAGGTCGAGTGGCACTTTTTTGCGACGTCCCACGGTAAGGGCCCATGCGATGCGTTAGGGGGAACCCTAAAACGCATGGCGACTAAGGCAAGTTTGCAAAGGCCATATACTGACCAGATCTTAAATGTACAACATTTGTTTTCGTGGATTCAAAGCAAGGAAATTGCCATTAACACAGTTTTATGCACTCAAAAAGAACACGATGCCATGGAGCGACGAATTCAAAACAGATATAATAATGTCAAAACTATAACTGGAACGCAAAAGTTTCATTGCTTCATACAAAATATTTCTGATATGTCAATTAATGTAAAGCGGTACTCTTCGTCTGCCGACGTGCTAAATTTAAAGTTACTTTAATTTTATAATGATGCCAAGACAATTGAAATTTTTAATAAATATTGTAATTAAGTATAAGCAGCAAAATAAGAAAGATTTTTTCTTCATAAATGTATTTTTAACTGTAAAATAATTTTTAAAATGTATTTTTAATAATAAAATAAAACAATGTTAAATAATTACAAATAATTCAATTATAAAAAATATAAAAACAATGAGAACAAGGTGGTCTCTTAAATGCTCCTCTCCTGTCCAAACAAGGAGTCGGGGCCCATTTTTTTATTGCTTATTCTTAAAGCAAAAATTATGAGGAATCCAAAAAAAAAAAATTAGCCGGAAAATTTAGGAGCTTCTGTGGAAAATCGGAAAATTTAATTTTCATGGGAAAATTTAATTTTCATGGGAAAAAAGGTAAATTTCTGAGAAAAATTAGGAAAATTTTATTTTTCAATTAAAGCCTGATTCAATACCTTTCCAACGAGCTATCACTCGTTGCGATCGCTTTAGTAGTTTTTTTTAAAACAACTTTCAATGAGGTCCCTTATGAAGAATTCTTCAATTTTGTCACATGACAGTGGTGTACAACACCACTAACCCAGTCACTATAAAAAAAAAAAAAATATGTAGGTACATTATTTTTTGCTGGGCAATCGATTGAGACTATTTATTTTAGAATCGGAGAGGGGTCGTCCAAAAGGTGATCGCTTTCATATGGAATTGCTCTATAAAATGTTTAATTAAAAGTTTCTATGTCGATTTCCATGTCAAACAGCACTTTTTTTACATATCAAAAATTCAGGATCATTTTCAGCCCTTGTGCTTAAAAGGATTAATATCTAATTTTGTATTACTATATATAAAATTTGGTGATAATAAAGTTATTTGGACAGCTCTCAGCAAATTCCGCAAGAAACAACACAATGTTTTAACATACTTTCAGGAAAAATCGAAAACAATCTGCTTTATCTCTGTTTATAAAAATTGCAAGTGATTTTGTTACAGCTATTTTTAGTAGAATTATTCTCTGGGGTGTAGTTAAAATAACTCCATGCGATGACCATTTTTTTTATATTTTGTTGAACAAAATTTTAAAAAACTCAAAATTAGAGTTTTGCAAATTTACAACAAAAATAATCCCATCTTTGGACATACCTGAGACTAGGTTAGCATAATCCAAGAGAGACAAAAATTTATATCTGAATATTTATAGATCTTAGAAATCAAGCTAGAGTATAACATTGTAAGTTTTTGAAAAAAAAAAAATATTTTTTTTTTACGATTTTCATAATTTACCCTATTCTAACCCTACAGCGGTCTGGACGAATTGCAATTACTTAAATATTTTCCAACCGATTTTGGATTTTTTAGGCCTTTTTCAAAAATACAGTTATTTAAGGTCCATTATTTTGAAAAAGGCCAAAAAAAGTGACTTTTTCACCTTGTAAATAGTTCTTTAAAATTTTGAAGGGCCAGGGATAGTTCAAAAATTCTTCGATTGAGCTGAAATTTTTCCTGGATTAGTTTTTCCAGTAACCTCACGGCCAGTCTAGTGCATAGTCACTGGATTTTAAGGAAAAAATATTGTAAGTGTAGCTTTATTAAATTTTATGCTCCTTCTATTGAGCTGCTTGCACGTGCATCGGAAGCATATTCGGCGGTCTTAATTAGGTGTTCCAATTTAAATTTAGAAACAATTGCATAACATTCTTGTTAATTCAATCTTTTTAGAATATCTCTTGTTGTTTGCTTAAAAATTAGAAACATAAAAAAAAACACAAACCCTATCCACTTAATACCACAACATGTCACACATATTTTAAGACTTTTAAGAATTATAAGCCTTTTAGCCGAGATGCCCTCAAAAACATTTCAAACTTTGTGTTCAGTAATTTTTGGCTATTTTGCACATTTACACACATCTTTGTACACTCATAGAAATAAATCTGTAAAAGTAAGAGGAAAATCTACTAAAAATTACCTTGCAGAAAGATTCCTGAAATTAGCAGATTTGTTTGCTAAATATTTGTGAAATACGAATAGCAAAAATAAAACTGTTAAATATACGAAATTTAAGTTATACTTGAGCTGAATTTTAGTTAATTGAAAAAAATAAATTACCCAGGTATAATCAGCAAAAATTGTTGTTGAAATTTTTTAACAAAGTTATTTTTAATAAATTTTTTGTAGCTTTAGTAAAATTTTTTTACACACTTCTTTCTATTAGTGTAGTACCAATAAACAAAGTACTACTAGTTAGTACTTACATCATATATCTTAATTATTTCTCAAGATGGTTTTTATGGCAAAAAGGATTGTTAGTTTTTATGGTTTGCTGAAGTAAGAGAATCCATTAGTAAAAATAAGACAAACAAATATTAAAAAGGGAGACACATTTACATAAGGAAAAACTAATTTGAAAAATATATGCTCTGTAACCAAAAATTACTACACACAAGTTTTCAAATAAGATAAACAGTCACTGAAAAAATTGAATATTAGGTTAAACACAAGAACATTTATAATCCCAAGTAAAAAAGTTTATATATATTTCGATATAATTTAAAATGATTTAATATAATTATATGTTTCAATGTATACATATATTTAGCCATGTAAACGTACATGTCAAAGCATATATACTTATATATAGCTTTGCGTTGGTTCAAAAAATTTTATATGGAGGCATATATAGTAATATATTATTTCATATCGTCCTACATATAATTCTACTTAATATACCTAATTGTATATAACTATATGAACAATATAGAATAATATATGAGTTCATTTATAATTCAACATAAATTAACATATAATTATATATAACTACATGTGAGCCAATATTAAAAAAAAATTTTTTATAATTTTTGATAAAGTCACATCTTTCTCCATATAAAACTATATACAAATATATGAGGTACCATTTCCTGAATATTTTTAAATTAAATTCTGATATCATTATATCTGGTCCATTAAAAAGACACATATAATTATGTGTGGTGTCATCAACAATATTTTCTAAGTGATTTTATATATAATTATATAAGATCCGGAGTTAAGATTTCGGAATTAACATTACAAATTTTAAGTTTTGTACACAAGAATGACTCGAGGTCGTACACTTCCCCATCTATGTATTTTTATAAAAATATAGGGCCTTTCTGGCAATATAATTTTTTTATTTACGTTAGTTTTGCTCCAATAAGTGGAACATATATGGAAAAAAGAAACTCCTCATTAGAAAATATATAAAAAATACTATCTATTGCGGTGGGTTCCCTCCGATTTTAATGAAATTTGGATTTGTGATAGAGGAGAAAAAATGAAAGAAACGTATTGTTTTTAGCAGCCCAATCCCACATTTAGGGGTTAAGAAGTGTAGTCAAATATAAATTTTTCGATTTTAAAGTAGGGCATACACGTTCAATATTATTGATCAATTTTTCAAAAATCAATCAATCAGAACATTTTATTTTTAAATACTTTGTTCTGATTGGTTGATTTTAAAAACATTGATCAATAATATTGAACGTGTATGTTTGCCTTAAGAGTTTGTTTCTTATATTTAAAAAAAAAAAAACAAAACTTAGACAAATAGGGTATCAAATTAAAGGTTTTTTGAAGACGAACGTCCAAGCATGTCCAATACTATCTGTTTTGAAAAAAAAAAGATTTTAGCGAATAGCACATTTGTATATGAAATTGGTGTTGTATTGAATTAAAATTTACATAAGATTATGGAATTCACAGTTCGTACTACTTTAAGTAGTAAATTAGCATTTATCGTAAATTTGACAACTTGGGAACAAATCGGTATAGCTTCTTTGTGAGTTCTGCAGAATTAAATACTTAACATGAGTTTCAATCGTGAGATTCTTCAAATTATGGTAGAATAATTTTGAAACCGTATTAAGAATCAGTGACTCGAAATTCACTAACTTCCAAACCTTAATTAAAAATAAATATGTATCTATGTACATTAGGGTGGCCCTTAAAAAAAAGTGTTAAATCTTAAGGTCTCACCCCCAGAAATATGCGAATGGCCAAAAAAGTGATAAATACGAAGTTTTGGGCCAATCAAAAAATGTTTAGTGGTCGCTCAAAGCGATTGAAAATTGCAAAAGCGTTTATATGAGGAAAAAATTACTTTTTTCGAGACTTATGTAAATTTTTCAATTATGGGAAAAAATTTTATTCTACATGTTAAATTATTTGATATAAAGAGATAATTATCTATTCAAAAAGGTATAAAAATTCAAATTCGGTTAAGAACCAGCCCAGTAATAAATAATGCCCCAGACCAAAAAAGGTTAAATTATTTCTTCATTGAGAAATTCGACCACACGTCATAAATATTTTGGAAATCGATTACTAAGTTATAATTTTTTTACTTAAAAGACTCAAGGCTATGAGATATGGAACAAGATTTTTTTATTGGATGTCGTAAACCTGTCGTAAGATGACGTCATACGCGGACAAAATTTTTGGGACGTTTTTGAAATCTCTAATTTCAAATTTCAAAATTTTTTCTTCAACGAAACCGAAAAAATTGAGGTTTGGAGTCCAGTAGCTTATTTAGAACACCTTAGAGAATGAAAGTACAAAAATTTAAAAATATCCACTGGCACACTTGGGTAGGGCAACGATTTGATTTTTGCAGATTTCGAGGAAATTGCGTTTTTTGGCTTATTTGCTGTCATAAAATATTTAAAATTAAAAATTAGCTACTTCTGTAATGTTAGTTGTTTTTTTTATCATAGCTTTTTTTATCATAGCTACAAGGTTGACAAAAAAAATTTTTGGAAATCATTAACCCATGTGGACCTGGTGCCCAAAATGACCCCAGATTTTTTTTTTTTTTTTTAATTTACAAAAGAAGTCAATTTTTTGCTTACTACCAATTAATTTTAGGAAATGTGATTTGAAATATTATAACATAATGTTTGAAGTTACTATGGTAAAATTTTTGGACGAAATAATTAACGTTAACCCTTACCTTGTCGATTCGATTTTTGCGGATTTCGAGGAAAATGTTGTTTTTGGTCATGACAAGGCACATTAGTTTAATAAAATATTAAAAATAGAATATTATATTTCCAAAAAAATAAATGTTTGTATTATTAAGTAAAAAAAATAAAAATTAAGCGAATTACACTCACAAAAAAAAACTGGTAGACAAATAAGTAAAACGGCTAGTGTTTCAACGTTAAACTGAGATTTTTGTAAAAAAATATTTATTTTAACATGAAAATCTAAATGTTTACCTTTTTTATAATGATATTAAAAATATTATGCATTTTGGTTCAATTATTTTTTGCTATTTTATCATTTAGTTTTTTATAAACCAATAAACAGTTTTAGTTATTATTCCATAAGTTTTTGGCCTTAATTTTTGGGAGTGTAATAAGTGCTTTTGGTGTACACAAATAATAATTTAAAAAAGTAAGCAAAAAATTTAAAAAATATTTGTTTTAAAGAAAACCATTGCTATTTTCATAATAGTATAAATACAATTGTTTTTCCCATAATTGAAAAATTTACATAAGTCTCGAAAGAAGTCATTTTTTTCCCATATAAACGCATTTGCAATTTTCAATCGCTTTGAGCGACCTCTAAACATTTTTCGATTGGCCCAAAACTTCGTATTTATCAATTTTTTGGCCATTCCCATATTTCTGGGGGGTGAGACCTAAAATTTGAACACTTTTTTTTTTGCCCCTATAACGAAGGGCCACAAAACGCCAAATTTTAAACTCATAAAAAATTCCCATATTCCCACCAGCTTCAGCCGGTTAGCCGTTTGCAACCGATAATGACCGGCGGCGGCGTGGCTGAGGGAAGTGATCGGCGTAAGATCGACTGACCGGCGAAAATTGGATGGCTTACATCACTGGTCTAGTGGCAACTAAAAGCTACTTAATAATTTTGCAGTAACAAATAAATAGCAAGTTTGTATTTGCAATGGCTTCATGTACTACCCTTCAAAAAGCCATTGATTTAGTAACCAAAGCCACAGAAGAGGATCGCAATAAAAATTATGTTGAGGCTTTACGTTTGTAAGAACACGGTGGCTAAAGATTCAATAAGAGCCAAGTGTTTGCAGTATTTAGATCGTGCCGAAAAACTTAAGAAATATTTGAAAAAGGGTAAGAAGCCAGTCAAGGAAGGTGAATCTAGTTTCAAAGACGACAAAGATAAAAAAGTGATAGTGCCTCAGATGGTGAGGATCCGCAAAAGAAAAAATTACGAAGTAAACTTGACGGGGCCATTGTTATTGAAAAACCAAAAGTAAAAAGGTCAGATGTTGCCGGTTTAGATGCTGCCAAGGAAGGGAATTTTACTTTTCGGTCCTCCTGGTACGGATAAATCATATTTAGCCAAAGCTGTGGCCACCGAAGCCAACAATTCCACTTTCTTCTCAGTTTCCAGTTCAGTTCTCATGTCTAAATGGTTGGTTGAATCTGAGAAATTAGTAAAGAATCTTTTTGAATTGGCTCGCCAACATAAACCATCGGATATTTTCATTGACGAAATTGTTCAATGATACCGATGGGATTTCATTATTGGGTTTTGGATTCGGCTATTCGTCGTCGTTTTGAAAAGCGTATTTATATACCCCCCCAGAAGCACATGCTTGTTTGGTTACGTTTAAGATACATTTGGACAATACAACGCATGTATTGACGGAATAAAATTTAAAGGAATTGGCTGGTAAAACAGAGGGTTTCTCTGGTGCCAATATATCAATTGTTGTCCGAGATGCTCTTATGGAACCAGTACGTGAAGTATAAACTGCTACACATTTAAAAAAAAAGTGACAGATCCATAGCCACTTTATAAAGATGTGATATGCGATGATTTATTAGTACCATCTTCTCCTGGTGATGATGGAACTACAGAAATGAACTGGATGGATGTGCCAGGTGACAAACTATTCGAACAACCTGTCACAATACGTGATATGTTAAAATTATTGTTGCGTACAAAGCCTACAGTTAACGATGATGATTTAATTAAACTGCGTAAATTTACAGAGGATTTTGGGCAAGAAGACTAATTTAAATAAACGTATAGAACAAATTAAAATTATAATAAAAAAAATTAATAATATGTAAGCTCCAAACGAGTGGTTCAAAATTATAGTATTAGTATTTTGATTTAAATTAATTACTAAGCTTGTTTTTTAAGATGTTAGCTACTTTTTACCAAAAATTCACAAATTTGTTTTCAAATTTTGAGAAAATACCAATCTGTTCTTAATTTCCACACAGAAAAATAAAATTTTTTGCAAAATTAAAAATTTGAAAAAGTTTTGTAAACTGATTTTTATTAATTTGATATCGGATCATCTTCACGGTTCATATACTACTAGATTTGTTATTAAATTTCATGTAAAATATCGTGATGTATCTGGCTGAAATTTAAACCTCAAATGAGTTCGGAAGTACATATCCGATAAGTAAACCATGAACACCAAAATAAAGATCTCTGAAATATCTTTTTCTTGAGGCTTTAGAATGATATTTCCAGCACTAAATTAATACCTTATATTAAGGCTGTACAATTGAACGTTTGAAATCAAAAATTAATTTTATTGAAAACCGCACATGGCCCCTATTGAATGTTCCAAAAATGCCTCCATAAAAGCCTTATCATAATTTTTTGAAATTACGTATAATTTATAAACATTTTTGTGAAAAATGGGAACTTTTTGTATGAACTTTTATCCAATAACATCGAATTATAACTAAATCAACACAATTTTGTATGGGGACTAAATTCGGATGAAATTGTATCTAATATATATCAAATTGTACAACATTGTATCCAATCGCATCGAATTAGATTTAATTCGATACACATGTATCGAATTCGATACAATTTTATGTATTTTAGATACAATTATATGTTCTCATTTTTCGGATCAAATTGCATCTCGTCGTCTATCTTTATTTTATATAGACTTTAATACAATTTGATATTGCCCCATATTAATTTTTTTGCTTGGGATTAAAAGAAAAATAAGTTTTTAGGAATTTAAGAATTTGCCCATTCGAAATCTCTAACCGAATCTAAAGATTATCGATAAAACTAAGAAGACAAGAATGGAGCAATATAAATGTTTTACTACACTCAGGAAACTTCTACATTCAATATTTGTTAGTTGTTTGAGCAGTGTTTGACCTTTTTCAATTTGAAGTACAAAAGCTTTTTGTTGTAGAAAATCTGTCAAGACAACAGACTAGTATTTTGGAAGATGACAAAGCAAACTGTGGAACATTTTTTGTTGTTGTTTTTGTTTTTTTCTTTGCATATTTTAAATGTTGAATAACGCTCCTAGACGAGAACAAGAAATTCTTATTGATTTTGTAATTTAACCTAACAAATATTTCAAAAAATTTTAAAAACCTAGTTCCCTCACAATTTCTTTAGGCATAGGCGTATAGGGACATGGATTCAACAGATTATTTTTCACAATGTATTGCACGTTTAATTTCTTTAATGCAATTAATGTTTATCCTGATGAGAATAAATTTGAAAGTAGAAGAAATATAATATTTAATAAATTTGTAAGTCCTTGAGAAAACAAGCTACACAAATTACGGATAATTTGTAACATTCGTTTTATTCAGTCACTTTTTTTTAAGAGAAGCAACACGCATATTTACGCATTATCGCTGCAATGACTTTCCACCATTGAATAAAGTTATACACTAACGAAAAAAGTCTGTAAAAAATTTAGTTAAAACTACTGAAAATTAGTTAAAAATGATGCTGCAGAAAAAACTGCTAAAATTAGCAGATTATATTTGTTATATATTAGTAATATAGGAACATCAAAAATAAAACTGTTAAATGTACAGAATTTTAGTTATTTTTTTCCTATAAAGAGAAGCAACACTCAGAAAATTCTTCCTATTAATTAACGTGTTGCTTCCTTTGGAATGGGGATAAAGAAAAAGTGAAAGGTGGTGAAAGATGAAGGGCTTCAAATGTGGTAATTTTTTGATACACAAAATAAGTGTTTTTTATTTATTTTTACTAAGTAACAAGGATGACTTACGAAAATATAGTTAATAAAAATCGGCCTTTTAAAAAAAAACGGTTCAGTCCAGTTTACTTCAAGTGTTTTTTTTTTTGGAAAACCGGTCTCGAGTTTTTATTAAAGGTAGTCCACATATTAAAAAAGTACTAAAAAATTTTTGAACGGCTATATAAAATGCAAAAATTAAAAACAAAAAATTCTTTGATGGATTTGTAACATTTATTAAAGATTACGGATTATTGTAAAATGGTACACTCAGAAAAAATTTGCAGTTACTAAATGACAGTTATTTGTGCTTTAAGCACCGTAAGTTGTTTTTCATGTGAAAAAATTTCACTCCAACTTTAAAGGCCTTAAATAGTAATTTAAATTCTGAAAATGGAAATCCTTTTTATGTACTTAGAAAGCCACAATCACAATAAACACAAAATTTCACTTTTTAATAAGAAAAATAATAGTCTTGTATATTAAATTTTCGTGAAAACAAAGTCTACACAATTTTCACGTGAAACTCATTGTCGGGAAAATTATTTTTTTATATATTTAGAGTATAACATTTATTTTCACGTGAAACTCCAACAATTTACTGTTCTTTAGGATTGAAAATTTGGTCCGATTTCACGTGAAAAAACTGTTATACAGGCTGGCCCATAATTACCGAAGGGGTTTGAGTTAAAAGAGCGATTGTGTTCTTGTAGTTTGCGCTGTGGCTCCATCCATGTTGAAATCATACTTGCGGATGGTTTTGCACGGCTGGCTTTAAAAATTTTTCAAACATTGTCCAATATCGAACACCTTGTTCATTTTCAAAAAAATATGGGCCAATTATCCTTTCCGACGAAACACTGCACTTAAGTGGGTGTAATTGTCGCTGTTGAACTACTCTTGGAATTTCCGTAGCCGATATCCTGCAGTTTTGCCTATTAACGAACCCATATAATTGGAAATGGGCTTCGTCGCTCATAATTAAATTATGATTAAATCATGATTTTCTTCTGCGTTTTGCCGAAATCGATTTGGGCACGTTGTTCAATTGTGTACTGTTCCATTTTAAATTCCACAAGTCTTCTTTACAAAATACTGAAAAAAAATAAATTATAATAAAAAAGTTATAAGGTATTCAAAAGTTATAAGGAATTCAAATTTTGGGCCACCATGTACTTCATATCAAAAAAAAACTTCTTGTGATCAAGTCAACCAACTCTCCCTACCTCTGTTAAATCACTCTCTTCTTAATTTATATCGAAAATTTAGCCATAAGAATTACACACGTCTGTAAAGGCTAACATTTTCGATATAAATTGTCAAGCAAGTGACATTTTGTGTTTATTGTGATTGTCTTTCTAACAAAATAAAAAAAATGTTCTTTTTCATTATTTAGGGTAGGTGCGAACTGGCTAAACTAATTCTAAACTAAATTCAGGTTTGCAAGTTTCTTTGAAACTAGAAAGTTTTTAAAAAATTTTCAAAGAAATTATAAACTCTTTTGTCAATTCCTTGATCGGTCTTTTTGTTTGAAAGAGACACGTCACTTTAACATGTCGTTGTCACTGGAAATGACCAATTGCCTCAGTTTAGACACCTTGTGACAAGTAAGGTGGTGTGTCTAAAAATAGCTTTTCAAATAAACTAATAAAAAATTAAGAATTAAAAAAAATCTACTTGGCGTCGAAGTATAGCTCGATAACACAACCTTCTGCTTGTAAGACAAACGCTCTACCGTCTGAGCTAATGTTGCTTGTGCATGATGCCTGGCTGATGGTAAAGTTATATATTTTTGGTTTCTGTTCAAATAAAAAAGAAAAAGAAAAAACAAACACACAAGCAAATAAAAAAATGGATAAGAAAAAATATAAAAGAACTCACTCACAAATATAGTGGAAGTGCCTTGAATATGCCCCCGATTGACCGGTCATGGCAGTTGACTCATTTTTTTCGTTGGCCATAATTAAATTAAAAAGCAATTAAAAGTTAGAGAATTACCTCAAAAACTCTGATAATATAAATAAAAATAAATGAATGTTATTTTAGTTTGACTCAAGATCATAAATTAATATCACTTTCTGTTTAAATTATTTTTCAAATCAAAGAAAGATGATACAATTTTTACAAGTAAATTACAAAGAATAAAAATTATTGAAAAAATTCGATAAGACCAGCAAGGCAGAATGCGCATTTTCGGCTTTCGCTACAAAGCCATCATCTGTGCCTTTCGCCTTTGAGTGGGTTAATATTTGATAGTCGTCTACTTATATGACTGTTGAAAGCTAATCGAGTTTGCTATCAACAACTCAACTTAGACTAACATCAACGAAATTTAACAATGCTATTTTTATCCTTTTGTTATTATAATAACATATTATAATAACATAACATAATAATAATAACAAAAGGATAAAAATAGCATTGTTAAATTTCGTTGATGTTAATCTAAGTTGAGTTGTTGATAGCAAACTCGATTTGCTTTCAACAGTCATATAAGTAGACGACTATCAAATATTAACCCACTCAAAGGCGAAAGGCACTGATGATGGCTTTGTAGCGAAAGCCGAAAATGCGCATTCTGCCTTGCTGGTCTTATCGAATTTTTTCAATAATTTTTATTCTTTGTAATTTACTTGTAAAAATTGTATCATCTTTCTTTGATTTGAAAATAATTTAAACAGAAAGTGATATTAATTTATGATCTTGAGTCAAACTAAAATAACATTCATTTACTTTAAATAACAGATCAACTAAAAACATTTCCCCCATAAATAAAAATTTTAAAAATTCCCCTTAAGTTAAAAAGAAAATTAAATGAAATTTTAATTGTTGAAACTAAAACAGCTTTAACGTTAAAAAAAAGTTTTTTTTTTTTAATTTTTCACATATCCTGTACAACAAGATTAAATCTTAAAATTAAAGTACAGGAAAGCAGTTTGTAGAAATTGGACATTGCAAATTTTATAAAACTTAAAAACAAATATAAAATAATTTGGTAATTTCGTCAGATTGGCAACAAAGATAGAAACAAAACTAAAAACGTCGAAAATACAAAACTTAAAATTTCTTAGGAAAAAATTATAGACATTTAAAATAAGAGCTAAATTAAGTAAATCGAAAAAAAATAAAGTTCAAAATAAATAAAAGAATAATATAAATAAAAAAATATTTTTCAAAATATGCCGCGAATTTTTTTTTTTATTTCGGTATCGGTCAAGTTTTTTAAAAGCAACAGTGAAAGAAACGAATCAGAAAATACTTATAAAATTAATTCATTCTCTTGGTTAATATTTGTACTAATTAAGTGATAGGCCTTCGGTTGACCGGTCACGGGATAGGTCCTTGGAGGGCAATTGACTCCCCATTCCCCGTATGGCTCGCACAGGGCCTAGTAGAAAATTTCATCAAATACTTTATGCGAGATATCGGCAATTTTTTGATTTAATTTTATATACTGACTCTGAACATTGTAAAAGAGCTTCATTTGACAACTTTAAAAGGCTTTAGTTCTAGGTTAAGTTTTTACTTTAACTCTGCAAATATATCTTCCTGTTCGGCAACCTTTTTACAAAATAGTTTAAGATTTGTGTCAAAATTGAAAAAAATGCTGTTATAAAAACTTATTAAACGAGAAAAAACGATGTTTACGGATTTTGCGAATTTAGTCAAAAAACCAAAATCGGCCTGTCTTTAATGAATTAAAAAATCGTTTTACCGGTTGTCGGTACATTTGCAATTTTTTTTACGATAAGTATGATATAAAATGACTTGCGAAAACAGTAATATCGATTACATTTCCTGTTGTTTTGATAAGTATTTTCTCATCCACGTGCAGCTTAAATCCTAATGAGCCAATTACGGGCACATTTCACAAACATTGGGAATTACCTTCAAAAATGGTCGATATTAAAAGCTCCAAAAATAAAAACCGCTAAAATTACAAAAAATTTATTAAATGTTTAAAAAAACGCTAGTAGTAAAATAACGCTAAATTTGAAAAGCGGAAACTAAATAAAATGGTTAGAAATTGAAAAAAAGCTAGAATTTGAAAAAGTACCAAAATAAACAAATCGCTTTAATTAAAAACAATCGATAAACTTTAAGAAACATTTTTTTTTTTTGCAAAGTTGCAAAAGTTTTAAAAATTGCTAATATCGAAAAAATTATCAAAATTTAATAAAATCGCTCAAATTGATAAAAAGTCGCTAAAGTTAAAAGAAAAGACAACAGAATTTAAAAAACTGAAATGAATAAAATCACTAAGACTGAAACAAAAATCGACAAAATTGAAGAAAAATCGTCTAAATTAAAAAAATCACTAAATTGGAAAAATACTCAAAAAAAAAAAAAATTAAAGACACCAAAATTATAAAAAACAATAGCTTATATTTAAAGAAACGCTAAAACTAGAGAAAAAATTGCCAAAAATTAAAAAATGTATAAACTTTAAAAAAATAGTTAAAATTAAATTTAATTGGTAAAATTGAAAAAAATCACGATATTTGAAAATTTTCCAAAATTGAAAAAAAAACAGTACAATTGAAAAGAGTCGCTAAAATAGGAAAAATACTTTAAAATTACAAAAAAAAATAATATTTATAAAATCACTAAAATTATAATAAAAAATAGTTTAAATTTAAAATACGCTAAAATTAAAAAATTGCGAATTGAAATTGAAAAAATGCTTATATTTGAAAAAATATGTAGAAATAAAATTTCATGAAGTTTGGTTTCGGTATCGGTGTATGGTGGGTTGTGATCTCTTTTTGCACCCGAGATTTAGCGAATTTTTAAATTGTGGCGATTTTTTTTTTGTTCCTGAGGCGATTTTTCGCAATTCTTTAATTTTGCGATTTTTATCAATTGTTTAAACTTCTAAAATGGCAATTCTTTTACATTTTACCGATTTTTTAAACTTTTTTTTTGTAATTTGTATTTTTTGTAAGTTAGAAATGGGTGTGATCTTTAAATATAAAGCTTTTTAATTTTGGCGATATTTTTCAATGTTGGCCATTTTTCACCACTATTTTTTTAAATTTTACCTATAATTTTATTTCAGCGATTTTTTTCAGTTTGGCGGTTTTTTAATGTTGGTGATTTTAGCGTTTTTTATTTGCAGCAATTTTTCAATTAAAAAAATTTTTTTTTCTTATTTTTAGCGATTTTCTTGTTTGGAAATTTCTTAAATTTTGCCGATGTTCTATTTACCGATTTTTTCCTTATCTTTTTTTCTATTTTTTGTTTATTTTTTTATAATTTTTAGAGCAAAACGTTTCTTCTTCATAACCTCAACCTTATTGAATACGACTAATTTTTAGCCATTCTATTGTAGTATTTTATTTTTAATTTTAAAATTCACTGCAAATATTTGCGAAAACTATTGCAAAAATCGTAAATTTTATTATTTGGTAGGTAATTTTTTTTATCGTTCATGTTGTCAATTAGATTTTAGTAATTATTCTTCTAAATATATAAAAACAATTGAATAAAACATTTTTTTATTTATTTTGTGATTTATTTATTAGCAGTCAAAAACAAGGGAAAATAAAGTTTAAATTTAATGAAATATTAGTGTTATTGTTTTCATTTGTTTTTAAATACATTTTAAGCAATCTTTACTTACAAAATATTATAAGTGTAGGTTTTTTGTTTAAGTTGACTCTAGTTGTAAGTTGTTCTGGAGACTCTAGCTTTTCCAAAAATTCTGGTTCTCATGAGATATTTTGCGGATACATGTACCTTAGAGCGTACCACCTTAAAGGCAAAAAAAAAGTGCGCCGTACACCCTCCAATATGAAGTATTTTTGCAAGGAGGTTTCAAAAAAAAATTTTTTATTTTTTTTTTTTTTGCTGAACGTAGGGGTCGCCATTTTACATTTTTCGTTATATCTTTGGCATTTAGAGTCGGATCTTAAAGTATGATACATCGATGTTTTTCTCTCGCGGAGACAAGTGTTTGCATTTTGAGCTCAAGTATTCCCTTCTAGTAGTTACCCACCAGATCTCAGTTGCTACCACCCTAATGTGCTACCCTAATGTCAGAAAATGAAAGCTCGCAAAAAATCATTAAACTTTTGCTAAGGAAGTTTTTCGCTAAACCCAGTAGAAATATTTTTCATATATTGGTTGCCGAACGTAGGAGTCGCCTTTTTAAATTTTTTTTAATTGGATTTTAACTATATAGCAAAACACTGGTATCCTCGAGGCAAAAAAATCGATATTTCACACTTTAAAATCCGATTTTAAATGCTAAAGCTATAACAAAAAATTAAAAAAGGCGACCCCTACGTTCGGCAAAAAAAAATTTTTTTTTTGAAATCGCCTTCCGAAAATATTTTATATTAGAGGGTGTACGGCGAACTTTTTTTTTGAGGTACGGTCTAATGTACCTACTAACCTAGCTAAAAATAATAAATTTGCTTTATTTTTGTTAAAAATACGGAAGTAAAAAGCTCTGTAGTTCAACATTAATATCAAAGTTTATTTGCTCCTTTCTGTGCTCTTACTTATATAAAACACTGTATTCCGAATTTTATGTACTATAAAAATACTATAATATGTGTAAATTGAAATTATAGCCAAATTTACTAAAAGAAATTGTTTTTCTGTTAAATGATAGTTTGGGGTTTTGATAGAAAATACAACTTTTTATTTGTGATGTTGCTCTAATTACATGCGAATATTCTCAAATGCTTCCTTTAGTTCAATTTGACAAATTCTATAAGGATGAGTATGACAATTAGCAAAACACTATATATGCAAAAGAAAAAAAATTGGTTGTAAAAGAAGAGTTTGATGATAGTTTACCATCAATTTTATTAATTACAATTTATATGCTAATGTGTGTAATAAGTAGGGCAAGGAATTTCATGCAAATGCATGTTTTTTGTCGATAGTCCAAAACTAATATGGACTAAATATTTATCCGAATCATCAAATTTAGAACAAAATGGCATCGATTTGTTGTTGCATATTTTTGCATATTTTGTCATAAATGCATGTTTTTGCATATTTTGACTTAAATGCATATTTGGTGCCTTTTTAATGCATATTATGTGCTTTTTAATGCATATTTGTGGATATTTTTAATTTTTAGGAGCATTTTTAGGAGCATTTTTTATTTTGTAAAAAAATATAAAAATTCAAATTTTTATATTTTGATTCAATCAAAATAAACATTCTTAAAAACCTTATTGACCTATGGAAAATCTTCGAGTTCTGTGTCTGTTTGCAAAATAACTAACTTAATTATACTTTTAAGTTTTAAATTTCATCATTTTTGCAAAAATAATAGTTTTTAGTGCATATTTCTTATATTTTTAATGCATATTTTTCTTTTTTAGCCGCATATTTTAGGCGCATATTTTCGATTTTTAAGTGCATGAAATTCCTTGCCCTAGTAATAAGTATTTTTAAGAACTTATTTGTTGTTTGGCTCCGTTAAAGTTTCATTTCAAAATCTAACGAAAACAACATAAATAATTCTCAAATAAACCATATTCATGATTTTATTAAAATTTATCTTAGATTTCATTTAAAAACTAAAACATATTAGAATTTTATGATTTCTTTGTATTCTGTCCTCATAAATCTAAACATTTTTTATTTGATGATTTATTAAATTATTACAAATATCATCTCTTATCCTTTTAAAAGGACTCTCATACCTAAAAAATATGAAAGAAACTTTTAGAAGAATATACAACTGTAGCTAAATAAATAATAAATTTACATAAACACTCATGTCGTTTTCTTATCTTTTCGATGATACATTATTTAACTTCCAACATAACTACCACTTAATAAAATATTTTAAAAAGAATTCCTGAAACCCCCCCAAAATAACAGATAAAATTAAATATGCCTCATGCTATATTCCACAATGACAGGCAGCAAATAAATCATAGAATATTTATTAAACGAAAACAACGACTATCATACATAAATAACCATAAAATCACACATTTTTAAAAATTCAGTTCTCGTTTTACAAAACTTTAAACTATTTGTTGGCAACTATCAAAATATTAAGCAAAATATTAAGTCAATTTAAACCAATTAAGTGACTGGTCCAATATAGCAGTGACCGGTTCGAGGTAAAACACTATACTCGAAAGGTACCAGTTACTCTAACTTAATTTTAATATAGGAGTGGGTGATTGACACATTTGAGACGCCTTGTGACAAGTCACAAAACTAACTAGAGGCAAGTTTAGTTAGGAGGCTGTGTGCCTCATTATGATTCCCTTTAGCGTCTCCTCAAAAAAACCTCGATCTAACGCCTTCTAGATTTCCTTAAGAAATCATGAGACCGGATAAAAATTAATCCCGCGGACTAATAGTTGTTCTTTGCTAAAGCTTTTTTTTAGTTAATAGCACTATTATATTATTTTACTTCGGTGGGGTTAAGTGCTATGGGAACACCGAAGGAGGACGCTGCGATATATATGAGGGATACAAGAAACTGATATATGTTATTATTTTTCATAAATTGATGTTGCCTTAGATGGGGATCGAACCCGCAACCTTATGTATAACAGTCCAACGCGCTTACCATTACATCACATTAAGAAATGACCACGAAACCCGAATACCTCACAACTAATCACGGCCTTACAACTCTTTAACCGATATGTCAATTACACAGAAGAGCTCCATCCATCTATTCCTCTCAGCCGAGACATTCCTCTGATATTCGCCAGCCAATTCGTTCCATATGACCGCGTGCCAACAAATTTATCCAAGGGAGTCAAGGAAAACCCTTACTTAAAGAATAGTTCATTTTAAATTGCAACTCTTTCTAGATATCATTGTAGTGCCTCCATTGCTATTCTGTTGTAATAGAGTTTTGTCTTCAGCTGAGGTAGGACTCAGTTTGTTCAGATTCGTCAAAGGTCTGCTTCCTTTGAAATAAAAACAACGATCGCTTCTTTTGTTCAATTAAACTTTACGATCCTGTATCGCACATAGCTTTATTTACCAAGATCTCAATCTATTTAAATTGCTTAATCTAATGACGTTTAAGCCTTTAAACGGTATCGACAATTCGGTGCAGCGAATGATGACATGGGCCTTCGGCAACTCTGGCAGTGGTTGCGGTTCCTCCAAACGTCATCACTGGTTCTATATAATCACGAGAATAATCGGAAGGTGAGTCGGGTTAATTCGGGAAAACAAGTTCTATATAAGACTTGAATAATCGGCAGGTAAGTCGGGTTAATTCGGAAAAACAGATTTTTATATACGATTAATAACTCACTAGAATAATCAGTAGGTGAGTTTGGTTAATTCGGGAACCTTAATCTGGTCGGCTTATTCATATATACTTTGCCCTGCAGGTCTTCAACTGGATTCTAGCTGCCCCTAGCCTTCACAAATTTTCTACTATATCCCAGCAAATAAAGTCATTACAAAAAAGTTATTTTAAAAGCACTCCGAATAGCATCAACTGATTGTGAAGTAGTTACAATTTAGCTCTAACACTGATTTATTTTACACGTGATGTCCCATGTTGTCAGTAGTTCAATTTAAGCATTTTGTTAGTAATTTAAAAGTGATTACATGATGTTAATAAAAGTATCGTTTTTAGGTATATATTTTCATCACATCAATACGAGTACATTATGTTTGCATTTTTAGAGTGATTTATAAGTACTCTTTAAATATATAAAATAACTAGCGGGCAAGCCCGCTAGATTTAGCGGCATGCCTTAGGCCTAGTTTTTGGGGTGTCAGTTAAACCGAAAACGAATTTTGTCGTATCGGGCAAGACCGCTACGTTGTTAGCGTACCTTAAAGTTTAAAATGTAATTTGTTTTGTATAGGAATTAAATATTTTTATGAAAATAAAATACAATGTTTTTTAGTAATGGAAAAATCTTCAAGATAACTTCCCCTTCGACGAGAATGCTTATTAGGAGCTTATATAAAAAATAAATAATTTCAAAATAATAAATTGAGAGCAAGCTAAGTTAAAACAAATTTTCTACTTTTTAAGTAAAAATAAAATCAAATAGACACACTTTATAATTAACAATAAATAACGATGACGATGTGAGAGCTGTGGTGTAATGGTTAGCGCGTTGAACTGTCACTTTGGAAAAATAATGTGTATGATTAACCCCACTGAAGTAAAATAATATAACAGGGCTATGAAATAAACAGCCTCAACAAAAGTACGCCAACTAATATTCTTAAACTAACACAATTTTCAAAAATCTGAAAAATGTATTTAATTTGCTTTTAAACCATTGATAATACACAACTACAGCTTTAGCTTTTAAAAAAGGCATTACTTTGGTCGAAGCACATACAGGGTTCTATCAGGATACCTTTCTGGGACATCGTCTTAACTTGAAAACGAATTATTATGAAATTTGACAAAAAGAATAAATTTAGCATTAGTACCAATATTTATTAAAACTAAGACCCGTTTACGTTCAATTTCGTAGTTTTCGAAAAACGAAAATCGTTACATCTTCTTAATCAAATCACAAACAATTTCATTTTTGGATTTTTTTTATACTTTGGTGAAAAAGCATAGGCCCGTTAGAGGGTAAAATAAGTCAGTCAGACACTCTTATATGTAAACACTATGACTCTCTTTGCGATTTGTTTATTGTCATTGCGAATCCATTCGTTCCCATTTCATTTCGTTCCGCATTCCATTCCATTCCATCTCGTTCTCTATACCATTGCCATTTTCTCGAGTTTCAATTTCACTTGTTCCCCGTTTAATTTCCCCGTTCTTTCCCGAAAGTGTTAAAAAAACTGTTTAAAACAACAACATTTGTGTTAAAAAAAAATGTGTTTAAAAAAGTGCGCGTACACAAATTTTCTTTCCCAAAAGAGTGTTTCATTTCCCAAAAGTGTGTTAAAAAAAAATGTGCCACAAAAAAGTGTTTCCACGAAAAAAAAAAGTTTACACCAAAAAGTGTTTCAAAAAAAAGTGTTTACATAAAAAAAACGTATTTGCACAAAAATAAAAGAGTTTCCACAAAAAAAGTGTTAACACAAAAAAAAGGGTTTCCACAAAATAAAGTGTTTCCACAAAAAAAGTGTTTACACCAAAAACAAAAAGTTTCCACAAAAAAAAACATAATTTGCACAAAAAATATGTTTCCACAAAAAAAGTGTTTGCCAAAAAAAATAAAAAAATGTTTTAAAGGAATTAAATATGCTAAAATCCCAAACGTATTTAACAAATTGTGAAAAATAATCCGTTGTAGGCATGTCCCTATCCGGATTTCATTCTTGCCTAAGGAAATCGTCAGGGGATGTTTCCCCAAAAAAAAAAAGTTTCCTCAAAAAAAAGTTTGCAAAAAAAAAAAAAAAAATTTCCACAAAAAAAATGTTTAAAACAAAAAACTTTTTCAACAAACAAAAAAAAATTTACACAAAAAAATAAATTGTTTCCAAAAAAAAAAGTTTCAACAAAAATAAAAGTGTTTCCAAAAAAAAACTTTTTCCAGAAAAAAAAATATTTCACAAAAAAAAAAAAGTTTCCACAAAAAAAAAAAAAAATTTCCACAAAAAAAATGTTTCCACAAAAAAAAAAATTGAGATGAGATAAATAAGATAGGATGAGCTGAGATTAGATTGGGCTAATGCTATAAGTACTGCCTGGTTGTCATAGTATCGCCAAGGCCTGGTTGTCATAGCAACACGAAAATTTTATATATAGGGACGCCATATCTCCGGAACCACTGGGCTAATTTCGTGCAAACTTCACATAAACCATTTACAGACCATTACAAAAAAAAAAAGTTTCCACAAAAAAAAACGGTTTCCAAAAAAAAAACTTTTTCCAGAAAAAAAAAATATTTTACAAAAAAAAAATTTCCAAAAATGTAAGTGTTTCCAAAAAAAGAAAAAAACTTTTTGCACAAAAAAAAAAAATAAATTTCACAAAAAAAAAATTTCCACAAAAAAAAATGTTTCCACAGAAAAAAATTGTTTCCACAAAAAAAAAAAATTGAGATGAGATAAATGAGATAGGATGAGCTGAGATTAGATTAGGCTAATGCTATAAGTAATGCCTGGTTGTCATAGTAAGTCCAAGGCCTGGTTGTTATAGCAACACAAAAATATTATATCTAAGCACGCCACATCTCCGGAACCACTGGGCCAATTTCGTGCAAACTTCACATAAACCATTTACAGACCATCCTCAACGTACCCTGAAATTGGTTGATATCGGTTGACAGAAATCCGTTGAAAAATAAAAATTTGTATATTGATACACATTTTATATGGGAAAAACACACCATCACAAAAGTATGCGTATAACGCGTACGCGTAGTCATTTTTCGTAATTTTTTTTTAAGAACCATCAGTAAAAGTAGACCTTTCCATCGCATGCATTGATTTGTAAATCGGTTAAGTGGTTCTCGAGTTATAAAATGACGAACATATACCAACTTATTTTTATATATATAGATACATTTTTCAAAGTGATTTAAATGTGCTTTTTATAATGTCTGAAATAGCATATTTTAGAGGCAATTTTAATGTTTAGCCTTTACAGAGCCCATTTCTGAACCTATTGTGTAACAAAAGCTTCAATTTATTATTATTTGTAGGGCAATATTAAGGAAACACTTCTTTTGCATCTGAATCAATTCAATTAAGTCAAAATCAGACAAAACCAAAATTTTTTTAAATATTTGTTCAACAGTTTGTAATTATAAAGAAACAAGCAATTAAATAATACAAGATTAAATAATACGCTTTCGGGATATTGTTACTGTTTGCCAAATATCGAAGGATTTTTTCAGATTGATTAAAGTAATTTAAATGCTATTTCAAGATCCAAAACCACCGTTGCGAATTCATTTGCTATAGTCGACGAAAACAACGCCACAATCAAAATAGGCATCCTTCCCCCATTTACATCAATATTCACCTCGGAAATAACAGCTATTGAAGAGCCAATAAAATTAAAACCACCTGAGGAAAAACTTTTGTTATGTACGGACAGCATGTCATCCATAAACGCCCTGAAATCATATAAACATAACGACCCCTTAATAATCCGCATAAAAGAAAGCCTCCTCCGCAGCAAATACACAAAAATTATATACACCCCTGCTCACATGAATATCCCCGAAAATGAATTTGCAGATAAAACTGCCAAAAGCAGTAATAGATCTCCTACCTTTTTGATAAATAATTATTTCAAAAAAGACTTGAGAAATCTTGTAAAAATACAACTCCAACAAAATTACAAATTTTCACCAAACATGCACTACAAACTGATCAATCCAACGCTACTTAGCCCAATATACCCAAATACCTTCACAAGGAAACAACAAAAATACTTTATCAGACTTAGATTTGGTCATACCAAGCTCACTCATGAACATCTTCTGCAAAGAAACGATTTGTATGGTAAATATTTTAGTCGTATATGCCGACCCTATTGCTAGCAGCTGACATCATCGAGATTTCTTCACATTTTTACAACCCGGCAACCCCGTGATTATCAAATCAATTTAAACATTTTTACTAACAATTCAAATAAATTTGGCAATCAATTTCGATAATTTCGTTACCGTAAACACTGATTGAATTCATATTATTTAATATTCAACTATTTTAAGTTAAAACAAACAAAAGAATTTAGATATAAAACGAAGTTCAGTTTTTCTAGTCGTGCGATAGATTCAAATTATTTTTATAAATTCAAATTGTGTGTTGGGTACATTTGTTTGTTTAAATTTCTTTTTGTTGTATAAATAAATATTTCAAAATATTTTAAATTCAAATTTAATTTATACAATTTTCAAATCGGTTGTTGTGTAGATGTCTGGAAGGTCAGGCATTGACAAAATTTCAATTTTTGAGGGTGGTGGTTCAAATCTCATCCCAAAAAAAATTTTTTTTTATTTTTTCTATAACTATGTATACACTTAAAATATTTTATCGTTAAAAACCACCTAAAATACATATTAAATTAATTGAAAACACAATTAAAAAATGAAAGGATAATTGAAAAGTCTGTTAAAACAATCGTCAATTTTTAACTGAAAACCGAAAATATTTGAATTTTTTGTTTTAAAACAGAAAACAACGAAATTATTTAAATTATTTTTTCTAAAAATAGAAATCTAAAAATAGATTATTTGACTGAAAATATCAACTCCTATAGACGATAAATATTTCTTGTAGTTTGTTTTTTATTGACGAATATAAAAAGTTAAACAATATGTTTCAATGTATTTTAATTGATTCTTCAATTGAAAACAAACTTTACCTATTACTTTTCAAATAAACCTCAATCGGTTATGGAAAATATATAGTGAGTGTAGGGGTGATACTACTTTCCGCTGAAATTCTCGAAGTAGATCGCGTAGAAGATTTGATAAATGTTGGTATCATTTTAAATATGGTGCTAATGCACATAAGTGTATTCCACCATGTAATTTTCAATCAAATAATAACGATTCGAATAATTTAGCTATATAATCCTATCATGGTGGTGACGGATGATGGGATAACTTCTAAGCCATCTCGTCGCCTCTTTATTTATGACCGTATAAACAAACTAAAATTTTTAATTGATACAGGTGCTTATGTTTCAGTCATACCAGTTTCCAAATTCAAAAATTTTAAATGTGGATCAGATTTACTATTATCAGCTGCGAATGGTTCAAATATTAAAACTTTGGTAATAAACTTTTAGGTATGGATATAGGATTGAGAAGGGAATTTGTTTTTTCGTTTATATTGGCAGATATTGATACTCCAATTATTGGAGCCAACTTCCTTGAACATTGTGGTGTGCTTGTTGACATGAGGAATAAACAATTTCTTGATTCATTAGCGGTTCATCAGGATTTAGTGATATTTTTTCATTGAATGCCTTAGTTCCTGAGAATAACTTCACAAAATTACTAAATAAATTTCCGAAAATTGCTTTAGATCCGGATTACATGAAAACAGTTCAACACAATACTACTCACAGAATTGCAACCAAAGATACTCTACCTTTTTCAAGGCCTAGAAGGTTAGATCCTATGAAATTGAATATAGCTAAAAAGGCCGATTAAATTGAGTAACCATTTCTGACAGATATCCTTTACCAAATATGCAGGATTTTAATTTTAATATACAAGCAAAAATTATTTTTTGAAAAATAGATTTAGTTAGAGCATATCATCAAATTCCAGTTGCTCCAGATGATATTCATAAAACTGCGATTACAACTCCTTTTGGAATATTTGAGTTTGTCAGAATGCCTTTTGGATTAAGAAATAGTTCTCAAACATTCCAAAGATTTATTAATGAAGTATTTTTTGGCTTTGATTTTATATTTATATTTACATATACATATATGTAGGTGATAATTTAACAGCAAGTTCTAGTGAGGAAGAGCATACAGAATACCTTAACTTAGTTTTTGAACAATAAGATAAATTTGAGTTGAAAATCAAGCCTTCAAAATGTGTTTTCGCTCAGGAATCCTTAGATTTTTTTAAATTACGAAACTTCAAAACATGGTGTTCAACCATCAAAAAGCCGCACTAAAGCAATAAATTTGTTTGAAAAACATTTAACTATCGGAAAATTTCAAAAATTTATCCGGATGATAAATTATTATCACAGGTGCATTCCTATGCTAGCTACACTCAAAAAATTGTATGAACTAAAATTAAGGTTTCAATTTATTAAAACAATGTATATGAGTTATTAATAAAAATGAGTTAAATTTCTTTCCAATAAGTAAAATTGCTTTCAAATAATGCAAATTGTATTTGATTTTAGTTTATCCAAAATTCGTATTAACTCAAAAATAATAAAACGTGTTCCTTAAATTTATTTTCTTGAATTAGGTTAAAATTTCTTAAAACTGTTGAAAAATGTATTTATTTTTAGTTAAAAATCTTAAATGTTAAGAATTTGGTTGAACTAAAAATTATGAAATTTAAAATTGTATGAAAAACTAAATTCAAATAATGAACTTCCTTAAATTTAGTTTAAACATTTTAACTTCTTTAAACCAAGTATAAACTTCTTAAATTCTAGTAAAGATTTTCTTTCGTATTCCTGAAAATATTTTATAACCTATGGAATTCTTATTTGGTTTGTAGTTTGTATTATACATATAAGTATTTTAGTGTTGTGAAGAAAATTTAAGTAATAAATTTCACACAAATTTATATTAACGAAAAAAATATTAAAATTATTTTCGTCAATACTTTCGTAAAAAAAATATATGAAATTGATTACTTAGATTTTTGGTAGTGAAACTAAAATACTTATATATTTGAATATTTATACCTAATGAGAATTAAAAATTAATAAATAATACCTGCAATTTTTTGCATTGTTTTTTTTGGCTATTCTTAATACGAGCATAACATATGAACTAAAAATAAGTTTATTCTGCGTTAGCACAAGTTCAAAGATCTTTAAATTTAAGAACAATTGACTTGATTTTAAGACATGTATACTAAATTTTAGAACAAGTTTATACTAAATTTAAGTAAAATACATACTAAATTTTAATAAAATTTTCAGAAAAATTAAAACAGTATTTACTAAATCTCAGAAAAAATGTACTTAATTTAAGTTAATTGTTTTAACTTTTTTTTAAGAAAATTGTGTACTCGATTTAAGTTAAAATTTCCTTGGAGCCAAATCATTCCCAAATTTCTTTAAATTTAGTTCAAATGACCTAATATTTGGGAAACAATTTTTTCGGTGTAAATATTTGATCTCTTTACACAACATTGTTACAGAAGGAAATAAGAATAAAATTAATAATACTAAATGGACAAAGGATGCGGAAGAGGCATTTATTATAGTTAAACAAAAAATTATTGAAAAAACACTAATTTGTCATTATAACAGAAGTGCGAAAATTTCGTTAACAGCCGACGCATCAAGTGTCGCTGTAGGATCTGTTTCACAACAACTTAATGATGGTGATTGGGAACCATTAGCATATTTTTCCAGAAAGTTAAGTTCAGCGGAAAAACGTTATTCGACTTTTTATCACGAACTACTAGGAATATATCTATCAGTTAAGCATTTTAGATACTTTTTTGGAAGGAAATTCTTTTACAATTTTCACAGATCATAAACCATTAACCTATATCCTTGAGTCAAAGACAGATAGATCACCTAGGCAAATTAGACATATGGAATATATCGCACGATTTACGAATGATATTAGATATATAAATGGTAAGGACAATGTTGTTGCTGATATGTTATCAAGGTTACCAGAAATAAATTCATTGACAAATAGTGAAATCAGTTTTAAAATTCTAAAGGAGAATCAGGAAAAGGAAATTTCAAGTGGTTTAATAAATACTAGGGTATTCAATCGATTAATCGAACAATTTTTCTCAAAAATTGTTCGAATAAGGGACGAACTTTTAGAATTTCTAGAAATATTTGTCAGCTTCAACTCAATGAGAATTTCATGTTTTTTTAAATCCCAAAGAAAAAAGAAAAGCAATGTATAATATTAGCACAGTTTGCTTTGTAATCTTCCAAATTACTTCCCTGTTGTTGTGAATTATCTAGTAAAGTAGTGGTATCTATTTACGTATGATAAATTTTTAATTATTTTTTACGACTTTTTAAACGTTGATATTAAATGAAAGCATTAATAATTATTGTAGTTGATTATTAAAATTATTAATTATAATTAATGCTCAATGTAATAAAGCTTGTTTAGTAAGCACTCTGAATTAATAAAATAAAATAAAACATAGAGGGAAAACAATTTCTCAACGGAGTTCCTCTCTACATTTACGTTTTTTATGTATTCAATGCATACGAAAGAGATACAAATTTATGTACGGCGTTTTATATTCTTCTTTTGGGTGTGGTTCTCCCCGATTTGGATAAAATTTTAATATGTGAAAGAGGGGACAGAAAAAATAAAAATATTGACAAAATCTGATCTCAATTGTTACACTTTTTTATTTTTATGAATTTCAGAAGAGTTACTGAATTTATTTTTGTTTCTTTTTTTAAATAAAATTATTAAAAACACAACAAGTGTATGTACATTAATTTACAGAAATTTTTTTCGATTAATCGATTAATTTTAAAATTTTGTTCGATTAACGGGTTAAATAAAAAAAACCTGAATAATTATTTGCACGATTAATCGATTAAAATAATTAATTAATTAATTGAATGCCCTAATAGATACTGAATTTAGGAAAAAAATATAATATTAAGAAAATTCAAATAGATGACAATCTAAAAATTTTGTTTGAGCTCTCTGGTACTAGTCCAAGACCATATATTGCAAAATGTATGAGGCGAAATATTGTTGATAAAATTCATTCACTTTCTCATCCTGGTATTCGTTCTTCAAGAAAAATTATTCAGAAAAGAAACTTCTGGTCCTTTATGAATTTCTGGGTATCAGAATGTATTCAATGTCAAAAATCTAAAGTGACTGTGTACAGTAAATCCCCAGTTGTAAAAATTGAGATTCCAAAATGTCGATTTGAACACATACTTACATATGGATATTGTAGGCCCTCTACCGGTTCCGAAAGGATATAGACATATATTAACTATAATAGATAGAAATGTAATTCTGTATAAAATTTTTATACAGAATTACATTGCGCGATTCGGTATCCCATTGAAAATTACAGTATATCGTGGTTCGTAATTTACCTCAAGTTTGATTTCGGATTTAACTAAAATGCTGGGAATACAAAAAATACACACATCTGCTTATCATTATCAGACGAATGGGATAATAGAGTGATTTCACCATCAGCTTAAACATCTATTACAGCTTCAGATATTACAATGCATTGTACAGTGGGCCAGCATCATCGAATTTTGGCCAAAACTAGAATATTGAGTATATGAGACTAAAAGATATCACAAAGGGGGGGTTGGTTGTTGCTGATCACGAATCTTAAATAAAAAATATAAAATTCAAAATGGCGGATCCAAGATGGCGCCCATTAATTTTTAGTTTTTATTATATTGGACTTAAAATAATCAATTATATAGGTCTAAGATCCGCTGATTAAAAATCTGAAATTAAAATTTTGAAATTCAAAATGACGGATCAAATATGGCGACAAACAATTTTTTCATTAAATTTCTCATGTCGCCTGATTTACTCCAAATTTCCACCAGGGGAAGTTTTTGGATAGCAGATTGCGAATCTGAAATCAAATTTTAAAAATTCAATATGTCGGATCCAATATGGCGGCCATAAGTTTAAAATTGTTATGTGTTGGAAAATAAATTACACTGTACAAAAAAAAAAGGTTCTGAAGACAACTAATTCTGGCAGAGGGACCAAAGAAAAATATAAGTGTATCGGGGTTTTAAAAGTTTTCGTCTGGCCCTATGTTTTTGCGGGGTTAAAATTTCCCCTCTTTTAAAAATGTTTATTGCGAATCGGCATAGCAAACCATGTGAATCCATTTTAGGTATAGGATATGTTCAGCGAATTTATGTAAAACACTGCGAGGGACATTTTCGTCGAACATTTTAACCCTCTAACTCTGCAATTAAAGGGTCTCTTTTTTTCCCTTTTTAAATAGTGTCAAAAACAACCCACAAGTTGAAGAGTTAGAGGGTTAAAATGTTCCGCAAAAATATTTGTCATTAAATTCTACTATAAGTCTTTAAAGACATCAAAGTTAAAAATTTAACTTCAATGCCAGAAATAAGTCAAAACTTAAAATGTGTTTAAGGGTTAATTTCGTACTTATTCAGAATTGGCACTCAAATGTCCCACAAACCTGGACTTTAGGGCGCTAGTCTGTGTGAGAAAACCAGAACCTTCATTTAAGGTAATTTTTAGTGCTATTTTTTTAATTTTTACTAAAACTCTGGAATGCTGGAAATCAGCCAGATCTGAAGATACTTTTTCAGTTAAAGGGCAAAATCTCGAAAGTTTATGAATGGTCGGAAACGGTCGCAAAAACCTAGGTAGAAGTTTTCTTATGAAACACATTGGCATTCAAGTTTTTCAAATATCTCTTGGAACATTTTGGAGCTTTTTTTTTGAAAATTAAGGATTTTCAAAAAATCCATATTTTTGAGGTAAAATTAATTATTTTGTTACTTTTTTCGTAAATACTTAACAAGTTTCTATTTTTTTTTTTTTTTTTGAGAACTAGTTTCAGTTTTATAATTTAAGATTGTTTTTGGAAGAAATTATTGTTTATTTATGATTTTTTATTGTATCATTATAAAAGAAAAAATGTCACAAAATTAAAAAACTTTGACTTTGAACTCTCGCCAACTAACAACGAGTAACCACAATGATACAATATTTCACTCACAAAATACTCAACAATCCTAGATTTTGAATATATAAACATATTTTCCCTCAACCTGAATTGTACTATTGGCCAAAAAACGGCGATCCTGGCCCACAGTGCATTGGTCAGATCACCTTCCCATAATACTGTTGGGTGCAAAAAGTTCGGTAAAGGAAGAATATAACAGTTCGCCAGCAGAAATGGTTTATGGACAGACTCTTAGAATTCCTGGTGAATTAGTTGTTTCTTTTGACAATTCCGAGCGTATTTATGCTATTTTTATTCTTCAATAATTAAGAGAACATTTTTCACAAACTCGTAATTTTATTTCTCATCATGTTAATAATCGAAGTTATATCCCTCCTAAGTTAATGAGCTGTGAATATGTGTTTCTCAAGGTCAACCAGAAAATTGGATTGCGTCATCCGTTTGAAGGACCATATAAAGTTTCAGAGAGAAATGACAAATGTTTTAAAATTCAGAAAAGTGAATCAATTATTTCTGTCGCCATTGATCATTTAAAACCTGCTTTTGTTGATTTTGAGGAAATAATGAACATTCTAATTTAAGAACGTGCTCAAAAAAGAAAGTTACATTTTGTTTAAATAATTGAGCGTCTAACCATATTTGTTTAGCTGATGGGGGAGTAGACGTAGGAACTTGTTGATTCACGTGAATCACGCAAATTTCGTGTCATGAAAATTACAAACATATCTAGTTACAGTACAAACATATCTAGTTTGTACTATAGAATAGGATTATGACTCATTTTTTCAAAAAAAAAATGTACCTATCACCACGTGATAGGCAATAATAATTAATAATAAAAATCGTGTTTGCGGGTCATTTCGGCAAAAAAAACATCCCGCACCAAATGCAATTTCTAAAAATAATTTTTGCTCGGGGATTTTGTTTAATTTACATAACGAATTATTACAAAAATTATTGTAAACGACAAAAAATGTATCCAAAAATCCCTCCAAAAAGATTTCGAAATTTTTATCGTAAATAGCTTTTAATAAGCACCGTTTGAGTCTCATTTGTTTAAAACTTTGGAGAAATATTTTAATTAAACTACCCAATAAACCATTAAACGATACGATATCATATTTGCTATCGTTTATGATATAAAAATATAAACTCGTAATGATATCATAATTTGTCAAAATAACTATAAAGTTTCAAAAAAATTATATTTGTTTCTTCAAATTTAATCGTTAAAGATATCATATATAATTGTTTATTTCGATTAATGATATCATATTTTCATGGAATAGTGACAAAATAACGACAAAAATTTTGGAATATGACGAAAATATTATCGCGCTGCTTGATATTTTCGATATCATAACGATATCGTTATTTCATGAAAAAACGATATCATTAACGAATGTGTAATTTTCTTCGCAGTACCTATTACTTATGAATCGTTAATGATATCATTCTCGGACAAACTTATCATCGAAATGATATCGTTACGAATTCGAAACGATATCGTTTGGTTTGTTGGGTAAAACCGAATAGCCCAAATTTCAACCCTTTTAGTGAGGGAACTTTTTTGATAGCAGAGAAAAAGTAAGATTGCGTTTCTTAATAATTTTGTATGGCCTTTTTGGCCAGGGCATGTAAAATTTGATATTTGCAAAAAAAATCAAAAAATCATAACCCTACTGCAGAAGGCAGTGTTGCCAACCCTTGAAGGCAGAAAAGCACCGTGATCATTGTAAAAACGGGTAAAAAGGGTAAAAATTTACCAAAAATGGAGTAGACAAGCACGATATTAATTTTTTTTTTAAATTTAAGTCAAGAATTTGGAAATACATTTTAGCTTTGTAAAATCGTGTAAAAAACAGAGACCCAAAATAACTGTTATATTTCTAAAAAAGTCACCACCTAAATTTATTTAATTATAGTATTTCAATAATGCACTATATTTTATAAATCATATTGAACAAAAAAATCACAAAATTTGGAAAAGATTTTAATTTTTAAAATTTTTATATTTTACTCTATAAATTTCTGTTGTTTTTTGATTTTTATTTTAAAACTTTTCATAAAAGTTACAGAATGATTTTTTTGAAAAAATTAAGCAGTAACTTTTTTATTTGATAATAAAATAAAAATTAAAAATTGACCTAGAATATGGGATACGTATATAATACTGTTATGTAAAATACTGTTTAGACAAAATACTGGTGAAAAAATTTTTAAAAATCCTGCTTTTCATAATACTGTTTTGCAAAATACTGGATTTCACAATACTGTTTTGCAAAATTCTGTGAAGTAAAAATGCTGGTTTACAAAATTTATTTTATTAAAAATAACTTCACCAAAAGTATATAATTTTCAAAAATTAACAAAAACATTGAACAAAAAATTAATTTCAATGCATTTTATAAACTTAAATTAGTACAAGATTTTTTGCAATTCGCTTTAGGTAGCCTGTATGGCTTAATTCACACCTTTTTCTTATAACTCTTTTAATGTTTGTGTATGCCTTTTTTTTTAATTTATGTAACGTCTTTCCCCATTCGCGCGTTTTGAAATGGTATTTACAGCTACCACGACCTCATTACCCAACTGCCTGATAAGGTGGTATAATCCTGACTTTCTACGCCAACAACAGCTTTCAGTCTTCTATGCCAAGCTTCCACACTATTTTGAGTTATTGGGTAGGATTTCTTACTGTCATCGTAAACCGACCAAAAGGTTCCAGAATACTTTGGGTGATATGAGCCCTTGACGTAGTTTTTTTTTCAAACCACTCGCACAGTTCAGGGGTATGGCATCATCAAAAACAAAAGTTCAAAGATGTCGAATATAAAGATGTAACAAAATGCATCCCTTTTTAGTTCCAAAAATTTCCAACAGATGGTGATATTATCACTGCATTTTTGTGTCATTATTTTGAAAATTCTCTCTAAACAAATATGGCTGTTAATCAATATATAAAAATCAAAACAAAAAATAAAAATTTAAATAAAATTTAAATTTTTAAAAATATTCATGGTTATGTAGTGTTTTTGCAACTTTTATAAATAAAAAACATACCCAAGTAAAAAAAATTATATGGAGCTATATGAAGTTATATTTAATTATATATAATCTTTTATGTAATTAGATATAATTATATCCGAAAAATGAGAACATCTTATTGTATCTTATTGTATCGAATTGTATACAATTTGGTACAATTTGATACAATTTTATGCTATTCGATACAATTGTATCCGAATTTTGTCCTCATCCAATTACATCAAATTATACCTTTTTATATAAAATTATATAAAATGTTATAAAAGTGGACATAGTTTGATACAATTATATCTAAAAATTGACCTTATACTTTAGATCATATTATATATGACCACATCTAACAATATACAAAAATTATTTTTTTAAATAAAAAGATATGCAATATCTGGAGATCAGACCTGGGGGATTTCAATTACAATTGCAAATAAATGTAAGTGAAATTAAAAAAAAACTCAATTACATTTCATGTAACTGTAATAGAACATTTTCAATTACAAGTAATTGTAATTGAAAGTGATTTCAATTACAACCCAGCAAAATCTTTCATTACCAAATAAGTGGTTATATAATAGAAATTCATAGCTCCGCACAACTTATTTTTTGGAGTTTAAACTCATTATTTTTGTTTGGAGTGGTCGTTTTTATAAGTAGTCACGCTTACCCGCTCGCTTACGAAAAAATGAGAAATAAGTAGTTTTGAGATTTTGAATAATAAGTGGTTACACACCTCTTTACAAAAAGTTGAATTATAAGTGGTTATCCGATTGCTTACTTCATTCTTAAAAATACGGAGTTACACAAATACTATTAGTTTAAAGAAATACCAGGCTTCGTAATGCACGCACATGTGCGCACATGCACATGTGCAAAAATTGATGTGCAGACAAAAGATGCACATGCACATGTGCATGTGCAAATTTTTGTTTATACTTCGCACATGCACATGTGCATGTGCGAATTTGACTTCATATTTCGCACATGCACATGTGCATGTGCGAAAATATTTTGCACTTCGCACATCAAGATGTGCAAGTGCAGATACTGTTCGCACATGCACATCATCCATGTGCGATGTGCGAATACAAATTCGCACATGCACATGTGCGAGTGCAAGTGCATATGCACGTGCATTAGAAAAACAGCTAACATTAGAAAAAAATCGCTAATATTGTCGAAATCGCAAATATATAAAAAAAATCGATAATAATTAAAAAAAAAATGCAAAAATGGATACAAAATCGCCAAAATTGAAAAAAAAATCGCCGAAATTAAAAAAGAACTGTCCAAATTTTCAAAAAATCGCCAAAAATTAAAAAAAAATTGACAAATATGAAAAAATCGCCAATTTAAAAAAATCTTTAAAATTTAAAAAAAATTGCATAATTTAAAAAAAAAAAATTTCAAATTTTAAAAAAATCGCCGAATTTTAAAAAAATCGCCGATATTGGAAAAAATCGTCAAAACTTGAAAAATCGTCAAAAATTTGAAAAAAATCTGCAAAATTTAAAAAATTGCCAAAATTGAAAAAATCGTTAAAAATTGGAAAAAAAATCGCCAAAATTTTAAAAAATCGTCAAAATTTGAAAAAACACTAAATTCGAAAAAAAAGTAAAAATTTGAAAAATTGTGAAAAATTTGACAAAATCTTCAAAAATTAAAAAAAATCGCCAAAATTTTAAAAAATTTCCAAAATTGGAAAAATCCCAAAAAGTGGAAAAAAATCGTCAAAATTTGAAAAATCGTCAAAAATTTGAAAAAATCGTCAAAAAAAATTTAATTTAAAAAAATTGCCGAAATTGAAAAAATCGTTAAAAATTCGAAAAAATCGCCAAAATGGAAAAAAATTTGAAAAAAACACTAAAATTGAAAAAAAGTCAAAATTTGGCAAAAATCTTCAAAAATTAAAAAAAAATCGCCAAAATTGAAAAAAAATCGTCAAAATTGGAAAAAAGCCCAAAAATTGGAAAAAATCGTCAAAATTTGAAAAATCGTCAAAAATTTTAAAAAACCGTCAAAAATTTATAAAATTGGAAATATTCCCAAAATTTAAAAAAATCGCCAAAAATTCAGAAAAATCGCCAAAATTGAAAAATCTCCAAAATTTGAAAATAGTCATGTGTTGAAAAAAATCGGCATAATTTAAAAAATTCGCGAATATTTGAAAAAACTGCAAAAACTAAAAAAAGTTAAATTTAAAAAAAATCGTCAAAATTAAAAAAAAAAAATCGAAAATGGCAGAACTGTCAGAAATTCGAAATCATGAAATTCTCTTTACGACGCTAAGTTTTCGAGAAAAACGCGATTTTAAAATCTAGCAATGCAAGTCAAAATCTAGTTCCGCTATCGGGGTATTGGTGGCGAGTGTTGAACCTTGGTGCACTCAGTTTTCCTCTAGCTCTTCTAGTTTTCGAGATATGGACGATTTAAATTTTTTATAAGCGATTTTCGCACTTATTTTTTCACAGATGACTCACTATGACTTCCGTGTTCCAAAACCGTTGTCCGTTTTCAACTAACTCATTAAGTTTTCGAGATACGGGAGATATTCCAAATAAAAGCCCTTTTCTCTCTACGACGCTTAGTTTTCGAGAAAAACGCGATTTTAAAATCTAGCAATGCAAGTCAAAATCTAGTTCCGCTATGGGGGTATTGGTGGCGAGTGTTGAACTTTGGTGCACTCAGTTTTCCTCTAGCTCTTCTAGTTTTCGAGATATGGACGATTTAAATTTTATATAAGCGATTTTCGCACTTATTTTTCCACATATGACTCACTATGACTTCCGTGTTCCAAAACCGTTGTCCGTTTTCATATAACTCATTTAGTTTTCGAGATACGGGAGATATTCCAAATAAAAGCCCTTTTCTCTCTACGACGCTTAGTTTTCGAGAAAAACGCGATTTTAAAATCTAGCAATGCAAGTCAAAATCTAGTTCCGCTATGGGGGTATTGGTGGCGAGTGTTGAACTTTGGTGCAGTCAGTTTTCCTCTAGCTCTTCTAGTTTTCGAGATATGGACGATTTAAATTTTATATAAGCGATTTTCGCACTTATTTTTTCACAGATGACTCACTATGACTTCCGTGTTCCAAAACCGTTGTCCGTTTTCATCTAACTCATTTAGTTTTCGAGATACGGGAGATATTCCAAATAAAAGCCCTTTTCTCTCTACGACGCTTAGTTTTCGAGAAAAACGCGATTTTAAAATCTAACAATACAAGTCAAAATCTAGTTCCGCTATCGGGGTATTGGTGGCGAGTTTTGAACTTTGGTGCAGTCAGTTTTCCTCTAGCTCTTCTAGTTTTCGAGATATGGACGATTTAAATTTTATTTAAGCGATTTTCGCACTTATTTTTCCACAGATGACTTCCCTGTTCCAAAACCGTTGTCCGTTTTCATCTAACTCATTTAGTTTTCGAGATACGGGAGATATTCCAAATAAAAGCGCTTTTCTCTCTACGACGCTTAGTTTTCGAGAAAAACGCGATTTTAAAAGCTAGCAATGCAAGTCAAAATCTAGTTTCGCTATCGGGGTATTGGTGGTGAGTTTTGAACTTTGGTGCAGTCACTTTACCTCTTCTAGTTTTCGAGATATGGACGATATAAATTTTATTTAAGCGATTTTCGCATCATCTGTGAAAAAATAATCCCCGATAGCGGAACTAGATTTGGACTTGTATTGCTAGATTTTAAAATCGCGTTTTTCTCGAAAACTAAGCGTCGTAGAGAGAAAAGGGCTTTTATTTGGAATATCTCCCGTATCTCGAAAACTAAATGAGTTAGATGAAAACGGACAACGGTTTTGGAACACGGAAGTCATAGTGAGTCATCTGTGAAAAAATAAGTGCGAAAATCGCTTATATAAAATTTAAATCGTCCATATCTCGAAAACTAGAAGAGCTAGAGGAAAACTGACTGCACCAAAGTTCAACAATCGCCACCAATACCCCCATAGCGGAACTAGATTTTGACTTGCATTGCTAGTTTTTAAAATCGCGTTTTTCTCGAAAACTAAGCGTCGTAGAGAGAAAAAGGCTTTTATTTGGAATATCTCTCGTATCTCGAAAACTAAATGAGTTAGATGAAAACGGACAACGGTTTTGGAACACGGAAGTCATAGTGAGTCATCTGTGAAAAAATAAGTGCGAAAATCGCTTATAAAAAATGTAAATCGTCCATATCTCGAAAACTAGAAGAGCTAGAGGAAAACTGAGTGCACCAAGGTTCAACACTCGCCACCAATACCCCGATAGCGGAACTAGATTTTGACTTGCATTGCTAGATTTTAAAATCGCGTTTTTCTCGAAAACTAAGCGTCGTAGAGAGAAAAGGGCTTTTATTTGGAATATCTCCCGTATCTCGAAAACTAAATGAGTTAGATGAAAACGGACAACGGTTTTGGAACACGGAAGTCATAGTGAGTCATCTGTGAAAAGATAAGTGCGAAAATCGCTTATATAAAATTTAAATCGTCCATATCTCGAAAACTAGAAGAGCTAGAGGAAAACTGACTGCACCAAAGTTCAACACTCGCCACCAATACCCCCATAGCGGAACTAGATTTTGACTTGCATTGCTAGATTTTAAAATCGCGTTTTTCTCGAAAACTAAGCGTCGTAGAGAGAAAAGGGCTTTTATTTGGAATATCTCCCGTATCTCGAAAACTAAATGAGTTAGATGAAAACGGACAACGGTTTTGGAACACGGAAGTCATAGTGAGTCATCTGTGAAAAAATAAGTGCGAAAATCGCTTATATAAAATTTAAATCGTCCATATCTCGAAAACTAGAAGAGCTAGAGGAAAACTGAGTGCACCAAAGTTCAAAACTCGCCACCAATACCCCGATAGCGGAACTAGATTTTGACTTGTATTGCTAGATTTTAAAATCGCGTTTTTCTCGAAAACTAAGCGTCGTAGAGAGAAAAGGGCTTTTATTTGGAATATCTCCCGTATCTCGAAAACTAAATGAGTTAGATGAAAACGGACAACGGTTTTGGAACACGGAAGTCATAGTGAGTCATCTGTGAAAAGATAAGTGCGAAAATCGCTTATATAAAATTTAAATCGTCCATATCTCGAAAACTAGAAGAGCTAGAGGAAAACTGACTGCACCAAAGTTCAACACTCGCCACCAATACCCCCATAGCGGAACTAGATTTTGACTTGCATTGCTAGATTTTAAAATCGCGTTTTTCTCGAAAACTAAGCGTCGTAGAGAGAAAAGGGCTTTTATTTGGAATATCTCCCGTATCTCGAAAACTAAATGAGTTAGATGAAAACGGACAACGGTTTTGGAACACGGAAGTCATAGTGAGTCATCTGTGAAAAAATAAGTGCGAAAATCGCTTATATAAAATTTAAATCGTCCATATCTCGAAAACTAGAAGAGCTAGAGGAAAACTGAGTGCACCAAAGTTCAAAACTCGCCACCAATACCCCGATAGCGGAACTAGATTTTGACTTGTATTGCTAGATTTTAAAATCGCGTTTTTCTCGAAAACTAAGCGTCGTAGAGAGAAAAGGGCTTTTATTTGGAATATCTCCCGTATCTCGAAAACTAAATGAGTTAGATGAAAACGGACAACGGTTTTGGAACACGGAAGTCATAGTGAGTCATCTGTGAAAAAATAAGTGCGAAAATCGCTTATATAAAATTTAAATCGTCCATATCTCGAAAACTAGAAAAGCTAGAGGAAAACTGAGTGCACCAAAGTTCAACACTCGCCACCAATACCCCCATAGCGGAACTAGATTTTGACTTGTATTGCTAGATTTTAAAATCGCGTTTTTCTCGAAAACTAAGCGAAAAGGGCTTTTATTAGGAATATCTCCCGTATCTCGAAAACTAAATGAGTTAGATGAAAACGGACAACGGTTTTGGAACAAGGAAAAATATTCGAGAAACAATTTTTGTCGATTTTCACAAATTTTTACGACTTTTTCAATTCTGGCATTTTGCAATTTTTTTCCAATTTTTGGCGACTTTTTGAAATTTTGATATTTTTTAAAAATTTTTCAATTTTGGCAATTTTTTTAAATTTTCCGACTTTTTCCAATTTTTGACGACTTTTTGAAATTTTGACGATTTTGGTAATTTTTTCAAATATTGACAATTTTTTCAAAATTTTTACGATATTTCGCAATTTTGGCGATTTTGTCTAATTTTTGAAGATTTTTTTATTAAATTTTGACTATTTGGGCAATATTTTCAAATATTGACGATTTTTTCAGTTATGACGATTTTTTCAAAATTTTTTCAAAATTTTTCAATTTTGGCAATTTTTCAAAATTTTCCGATTTTTTCCAATTTTTGAAGACTTTTTGAAATTTTGTCGATTTTGGTAATTTTTTCAAATATTGACAATTTTTTTTCAAAATTTTTACGATATTTCGCATTTTTGTCTAATTTTTGACGATTTTTTTTAAATTTTGACTATTTGGCCAATTTTTTCAAATATTGACAATTTTTTTAAATTTTGTCGATTTTTTCAAAATTTTTACGATATTTTGCAATTTTGTATAATTTCTGACAATTTTTTTTAATTTTGGGCAATTCTTTCAAATATTGACGATTTTTTCAAGTTATGACGATTTTTTCAAAATTTTTACAAAATTTTTCAATTTTTACAAAATTTTTAAATTTTTCGATTTTTTCCAATTTTTGACGACTTTTTGAAATTTTGACGATTTTGGTACTTTTTTCAAATTTTGTCGATTTTTTCAAAATTTTTACGATATTTTGCAATTTTGTATAATTTTGACGATTTTTTTTAATTTTGGGAAATTCTTTCAAATATTGACGATTTTTTCAAGTTATGACGATTTTTTCAAAATTTTTACAAAATTTTTCAGTTTTTACAAAATTTTTTAATTTTTTCAATTTTTTCGATTTTTTCCAATTTTTGACGACTTTTTTAAATTTTTGACGATTTTTTTTAATTTGGGGCAATTTTTTCAAATATTGACGATTTTTTCAAAATTTTTCATTTTTGGAAATTTTTTAAATTTTTGGCGATTTTGGTGATTTTTTTTTCAATTTTGACGATTTTTAAAAATTTTTGCATTTTTTTTTCTTGTTTCGGCGTTTTTTTCTGATATTGAAACTTTTATCAATTTCAGCGGTTTTTTGCATCCATGTGCGCGCACATGTGTGCACATTTTGCACATACACATGTTGATGTGTAATGTGCAAGTACCAGTCTGCACTTGCACATGTGCATGTGCGAATTTGTATTCGCACATCGCACATGGAGATGTGCATGTGCGGATAGCATTCGCACATGCACATTTTGATGTGCATGTGCGAATAGTATTTGCACTTGCACATCTTGATGTGCGAAGTGCAAAATATTTTCGCACATGCACATGTGCAAGTGCAAAGTATAAAGTCAAATGCGCACATGCACATGTGCATGTGCGAAGTATAAACAAAAATTTGCACATGCACATGTGCATGTGCGAAGTATAAACACAAATTTGCACATGCACATGTGCAAGTGCAAGATGTGTGAAAATGTGCGCACATGTGCGTGCAAATACGAACCCTGAGAAATACATTCACAAAAATTTAACTTTTTCTAGTGCGTGATTTTAGGACTCGTCATAAAAATTTAAATACAAAACATATTTACATATAATAAATAAAAATGTATAAAATTTAACTGTGTAAACAGTACTTATTTAAACTATTACGAGTAAGTCATTATTTTATATTTAGAAACAATGAATACAATAGCCCGTTATTAGGAAGTCATTATTTTATATTATAAAATAATGCAAAAGGTAATGATATATCATTTTTGGTAATGCAGATAGTAATGAGGTGTCATTACCAATATTTTGCTGGGAAATTTCAATTACATTTAGAATTAAAGTGTTTTTTGTTAAAATTTTGTAGAAAAAACTGACTGGGATAGGTTGGATAGGCGTGGATAAGTATAAAAAGAATACGTCATGTTGGGCTTTTTCTCATTATTTCTTTTCCGAAAAAATGTAATTGTAATTTACATTTTTTCAATTACAATTATATGTAATGTATAATTGAAAATTTTCAATTACAAATTACTTGTTATTATTTTTTTTTAATTACAATTACATTTAATTGTGTAAATGCATGTGTAATTAATTTCCAAATATAATGATTAACCCAAAGGTCTGCTGGAGATCCTATAATTTCGATAAATCTTCCATTACTTTTATCCAGATTTACCATGACAGTGCATTAAACATGAACAAAATTTTCTTTATTTTTAGTAATTTTAAAATAAAGTTAACAAGACTGAAATTTTAAAGTTAATAGGATTATGTTATACAACCAAGATATAAGAAAAATAGTAAAAAAGTAGTAAAATATTACAAAATAGTAAAAATTACTAAAAATATATGATGCAAAAAATAAACTCACACACGAATCATGCACGGGTTATATATTCTTATTCACGCTCACGTACGAATCAAGTACGAATTATATATTCTCAGACTCACGCACGAATCACTTGAGTATAGTAATTATTACTCACGATCACGTGTGAATAACTCGACTCACATTTCTAGTCACGCGCCAATCCCTAGTGATTACTAAATCTAAAACTAGTTCAAAATCATTGTTAACATAGAACCACATATAATATAATACGGTTTTATATAAAATCACTTTGAAATAATTGCTTATGTGGGATGATATATAATTATAGATGATGCTATAAAGAACGTTATATTGTTATATATTAAAGAAATCATGAAATATTGTAGATATGGAACCATATTAAGTTATATGTGGGTTCTTATTCGTCAATATATAATCATATCTAACACAAATTATGAAATATTTCTTATATGGCTCCACATATAGTTTTATATTATTATGTATAGTGTCATACTAAATTATATATAAACGTATATGTAATTATATCTGTAATATGTTACTATATGTACTTATATATAGCACATGCAATTATATGTAGGCCAGTATGTAATAATATAAAATCACATATGTCTCCATATTAAAACCTTTGAGGAAAAAATATCTAACATATGACTATATAAAAGTATATTTGCTTGAATTTAAAAGCATATGTGGCCATATGTAACTATAACTTACTATATGCAATTACATAAAATAATATATGGTTATATCAAAACTTTTTTACTCGGGTAGTTAAAATTCGTGTAGATAAATAATAATTATACAATAAAAGAATATATAACCATCAAAGTGTTAAAACGAATTTGTAAAAAATTAAACAATTTCTTTTTGTTGAAATAAAAAAAATCACAACAAATATGTTACCCTACACCATTCATTGTTTGGTTTGGTCTTTAGGTTGAACTAAAAATATTTCAGTCGAAACATTTTTTAAATGTTTGTGTTTAGGATTTGTTATAGGGAGTGAAAATCAAAAAATATTAAGTTATCGAAGTAGTGATAGAAATTTGAATTTATGTTTCAGCTAAATGTTCACATTTATATACTATTACACATTAAAAAAAATTTTTCTATCCAACAATATCTCAGTTCATAAAAGCTTTTATTAGGGGAAGTCGGAGAATTATGTTGGTAAAATTAATATTAAAATATTAATATTAAAATAAATAAACGCAAATTGATTCTTCCGAAATAAATGATATTTTTGCATATTTATACCAAATATAATAGATAATCATAGCCAATTACATGTTAGGAATGGTTTTTACCTTTTAAATTCTTAAAAGATAAGAAAAAATGTTGGTGGTGATTTTGTGTTTCAATTGCTAGTTTTAATAGAAAAGTAGGATCGCCGATCAGAGTGAAGTTTTTTAATTTTTCAGAAAAAAATACCAATAAAAAGGTTTTTTAATATATATTTTTTTAAGTAAAATAGTTAAAGACATTTTAGGGTATATGTATATACAAAGCACTTTAAATACTTTTTGTGAGTTAAAGCTACTCTAAATATCAATTCCACTTCGATGTCCGAAAGTAAAAAAAAAAGTATTTTTTTGTTTTACGTCTTCTTGAGAAGCTTTTAACATTCTAATTACCACTATAAAGCCCGTAGCATAGTCGATATTTAAAAAAAAATCTTTCTTTTCAACACAAAATTGTCTATAACAACTTAAACCTCAAATTCCGAAAGAAAAAATTGTTTTGAACTGTTTTATAAAAAAGTTTGCGAAAGTGAAATTGCAAAATCAAATCTATTCCGAAAAACCTATAACATGCCTGATAATATTCTAATTACTTATTCAGTGTAATTTTTAAATCCCGACTGAAATCTGGCTTTTGTCAGTACCAAAAACAAAACCGAATATTCGCTTTATTCGGAAGAAACCGAAAGTTTTTGTTAACATTTTCCTTAAAATTACGTAATTAGAAAAAAACTGAAAATAAGATCTTAAATTTTAAATGGGATCAATTCTATTTATTATGAAAATAAAATTAACAAATGACGTTATGTTAAGCCACTTCTAGATGAGGATAGAAAACAGATATGGATGGAATATAACCTCCAAATAGCAGAAATCATTCACAATCTAGTTTTTGTAGATGTGTTTCTGATTTACCGCTAGTATTTTTCTTTAAATTATATTTAAAACAATTTTAAATGTTTCGGCATTTAGCCACAATTTTTCCGAAAAGTTGCCAAATATAGGGTTTTTGCCGAAACCGATCGGTGGGATTCTGAATTTTATTTAAATGCAAAAGCAAATAGTTTTTTCTATATTGAATTCAAAAAACTGGAAATCCTGTTTTGTAAAAAAATTGATGTTAATGAGTTTGTGCGACTATTTTGTTTTCATATTTAAATTTTAATGTTGCAAACGGAGGAATAAAATCTATATTAACTAAATTTATAGTGTAGGGTGTTTATTTTTCTCTTGTCAAATTATTTTAATAACGACTTCCGGTAGTACTCATAAGCGTTATTCAATAGTACTCGTTAGCGTTATTTGGAAATGCCTGCCATCTGGTGTAAATATTGGCAACTTTTGTTATATGTTTATATTTGACATCTTTGAACTTTTCAAAGATGTCAAATATAAAGATATAACAAAAGTTGCACAAAAAAGTTTGGGGCACAGAAAACCCGCACGCATACATTGAAAAGCCAGTGCACCCAAAACGAGTCACTCTTTGGTGCGGATTTTGGTCCAGAGGCATAATTGGGCCATTTTTCTTCGAAAATGAGCAAGGAGTGGCCGTTACAGTCAATGGCGATCGTTATCGGGCCATGTTGAACGAATTTTTGTTCACAAAAATTGAAGAGGAGGATATTGGCAACATTTGGTTTCAACAGGACGGCGCTACGTGCCACACAACCGAAGATACACTCGATGTTTTGCGCCCTGTTTTTGAAGATCGCATTATCAGCCGCAGAGCTGATGTCGTTTGGCCACCTCGGAGCTGTGATTTGACACCGTAGGACTATTATTTGTGGGGTGCCGTCAAAGATAAGTGTTACGCCGACAAGCCAGAGACAATTGACGCTTTAAAGGACAATATTCGGGAAGCCATTGGTGAAATACAGTTGCACACAATCGATAATGTGCTTAAAAATTGGTGTAGGCTACTGCATGGCCAGCCGAGGCAGCCATATGAATGAAATTATTCTCCATTATTGACCGGAAGGATTGTACTTTCAAATAAAAAAGAAAATATTCAGTAGTTTTTTTTATAGCATTTTAAAAAAAAAAAAGTTATTTGGCGGACCCTGTATTATCCCAGGGTCTCAATTTTCTAAATATCGAGATTTGAATAATTTAATTGCGTTTGGTATTTATAGTAAACGACTTTTTGCACAGCCTTCTAATAAAACTTTTTTTTAAGAATTTTGGTCTCCTAGGCCCGAATCTGAAGTTAAAAAGTTCATCGAATCACCCTTCCGAGATGTCAACCTGACTTAGGATAGAATACTTTACTCGCCAATGTTGTACTTCAAAATAATCTTTATGGATTTGCATTTCACATAAAATTACCTTTCATTAGATTGAGTATTGTTATGTCGGGAATTGTTTGACGGTGTGTAAAAACCTTGATCATAATTGAAAAAATAGTAGTAAATTGTTATCCCGAATTAGCAAATATTTACTTAAAAAATAAAAAATCAACTTCGGCCTTTGTTGATGAGACATTGTTTTAAAAAACATATAAATTTATAAATTATCCTTCATTTAGAAATGATCTGAAAAGTTCGGCTAACAAATGTCCGTCGGATCTATGACGTGTCAGGTATGGTTTAGCCAATTTTATTCCATGCTAATTTTTGATGAAATTTGTTATAAAAATGTTTCGTTTTTCCAGTAAGCATATTTAGTAGTATTATATTGCCAATTTCAAATTTATTTATGTTTCGATTTGTACCTAATTTTTTACAATATTTAAAGTTTTATTTTAATTTTTGTGTCATATGCATAATCACTTTCTAAAATAAAATGGCTTATAAAACAAATATTTTATACAAACTTCATTTTATAAACGTGTTATAAGGTTTTCAAATTATTTTGCATAAGCATAATTCTTAAATATTAGTTAAAAAAATAAAAAAAAATTTAAATGAAACAAATGTGCCGATTTAATATGAAAAAACTGTAAAAAAAATGCATGATTTTAAAAAAACTGTTTTTTACAAGAAAAAACTGGAAACCTGTTAGGCATCCCAAAAAACTGTAAAAAACAGTTAAAACTGGCTATATGGCAACACTGTCTTCATATTAAAATTTTTGTAAAAATAAGGCAAAAAAGCGCGTGCTTTTTTGCTTTATTTTTACAAAAATTTTCGCCGCCCAGTAAAACAGGATTTTGCAAAACAGTATTGTGTTATACAGTATTTTGTAAAACAGTATTACGAAAAGCAGGATTTTGTTGTACTCAGGATTTCGACCTGAACCCCTGGAATATACATATTTACTCACTTTAAATCACTGTTCAATCTTTTATTGACACTAGTTGACATCATCAGGATATTATAATTGGTGAAGTCATTGGTTCTACGGTTTTTGATTTATATTCTTAATTGTTATTTTTTGATAAAGAAAAAAAATCACAAAATAACTTTTATTTTTGAAAAAATAAAAATCGTGTTTGGATTGTTTTTATTTGAATTAAAAATATAAATCAAACAGAGCAAATAAACAGAAAACTAAAAATACTCAAAAAGAAATAATCGTAAAACAATCACTTTTTTGAATAAAAGTTATAACTGTTACGTCCCTGGTAAAAAATGTTCAAAGAATAACAAAAAAAGAGGTAAAAAAGCACCAAACTAATACTTCAAAATTTTGAAGTTTAAATATAACGAAGTTGCTATTTAAAATTGTATACAAACATTGTGAAAAAAAAGTATTTTTTATTTAGTTCGTATTATTTTTTCAACTTTGACAGAAAATTAAAGAACAATTGAAAAAAACAAGAACAAATACCAAAAATATAAACTGTACAAAAAGCAATACCAGGAATCTGAAAAAGCACTGTAAAAAAGCTTTTTTAAAACGGGTATTTGTAAAAAATCACCGGGTACGGGAAGGAAAAAAGCACCAAAAACTACCCGAAAAGCACTGAAATGGCAACACTGATAGACGGACTTAATTTTAACGTTTTTGCAATTTCACCATAACTTCTTTGCTCTTTTCGGAGATTTATTTCCAAATTTCTTACTGAAATAGATATTTCTTGGCGCTTATCCATTTTAAAGGTCAATGAAAACCAAAAAAGTCTGTAATGGCTACTGAAAAGTTTGTTGTTATTACGGGAAATTTAACTGTTTTGAGCCCAGCGGTATAATTTGCTAATTTTAGCAACACATGTCTGCTAATCTGTAGTACAACAAAATTAGTAGAAAAAATTAGTAGTCGCTACTAAATTTTAGCAATATTGTTTATGCACTCTAATAAATTTTTGTTGAAATCTACTCTTTTAAAAGGAGGTAACTTGATACCTACTATAAATTGGGCAAAAATAGACACAATGCGTAAAGTTAAATAATGTAGACACATTGTGTTTAAAAATAAAAGGCACAATGTGTTTAAAAGTACTATTTAAATTGTATCAAAAAGGTTTAGCAACATATGGGTTTTGTTTAAATTTATATTTATGTGTCTAAAAAAGCTATATTAAATGTATGATCCTACATTTATGATGTTTAGAAACGCAATAAATTATGCATATATATACAACGAAAACGTTTTTTATTAAATACTGTACCAAATAATCTCTTAAAATGAAACAAAACGCATTTAAAAGAAAATACATATTTTATTAACAAAAGAAATTTATGAAAAAGAAACTATAACAATTAACAATAATATCAGTTTTGATAAACACTAAAATTATCAATTACAATTAAGGTGTGTACTAAGATGGATTTTCTAGCTAGATTTTCTTATAGAAAACACTGATTTTTTTGAGGAGTTTTCTATCTATAGGAAAATGTCTTCAGAATCTGATCGATTTTCCATTATTCCTTAGAATCTTGAAAAAAAAAATTTTGGAATTTTAGTGGTTTTCCATAAAAAAAACACATCTAAGGACTCTTTTAAAGGAATAAGTTGTCAGGATCTTAGGGGTTTAGGTACCGAAAAAGTCGGCAATAGTTTTCAGAATCTGAGAACTTTTCTATAAGATAAAACTTTCAGAATCTTAATGTTTTTCAATGGAAAAAAGTCCTTAGGATCTGGAGGTTTTCTAGGAGAATCTAAAAGTGTTTTATAGGAGAAAGTCCTCAGAATCTTAGGGTTTGTCTGAAGAAAAAATCATACAACCTAAGGGTTTTTCTATAGAAACAAGTCCATAGGGTCGAAGTGTTTTCTATAGTAAAAGTTTTCTGAATCTGAGAGTTTTCCTATACAAAAAGTCCTTAGAAGTCCAGGGTTTTTGTATACGTAAAGTCCTTAGTTTTTTTTTTTTGTTCTATAAAAGTCATCAGAATGTGAGTGGTTTTTTATTATAAGGGTTTTTAGAATAGAAGTATATTCCATTAGGAAAAGTCGTAAGAATGGGACAGCTTTTGTATAGGACAAAGTCGTCAGAATATAAGGGGATTGCTTAGAATCTGAGGGTTTCTTATATGAAAAAGTCCTTCGAATGCTAGGGTTGTACTATAGGAAAGTAGTTTTTGAGTTTTTCTATCACAAAAAGTACTCAGAACTTAAGGTCGTTTGTACAGAATTTAAGTTTTCGTTTAAAAAAAAGTGAGGAGAGTTCATCAGGACTGCAGAATTTTCTGAAGCAAAGAGAGATGCGAATGGCAGAGATTTTTATGAAAAACTGGTCAGAGTCTGAGGAAACCTATGAATAAATTTCATTGCGATATCTTGCTAACATCCAATATTGATAAATTTTTCAGTTACAACAACGATAAGAATACCATAATATATATGTAGCTTTCCACAAGCTACGTATAGATCATAATAAAGTCATCTGTTCCTCTTCATTGCTTAGTGTTAGAATTAGTCTGCAAATTTTTCTAAATAAGAAAAATAGTGATATTATACACAATTAAATGTTTCTTCCAATATAAACTTTACCTTTTTATGTCCTATATTCTCCACGATTTATTTTTGAACTTTATTCATAATTTTTATTGTAAAAATTGTTATTTTTCGTTTTCATTTCTATTGACAACACTCTAAAAAATGCCTTTAATATTACCATTATAAAGTGTGTAAATTTTTATTTAAAATAACACATTGTGCCTTAATTCATGCACGAAATGTTTGAAAATTTTATATGCACAGTCCTGTCTACAGAACTGCACACAAAGTATAGTGTTTTGTATGTTTATAAACATTTACATTTTATAATTACACACATTGTGCCTAAATTTTGTTTTTAGGCATAAAGTGCGCAATTATAAATATTTTAAGTAGTTGTAAAAAATGTCAAAATAATAACAAAAATAAATACATATATTTTGGAAATATTCAAATCAATGTATTTACATGATAATTGCGGGCGCAGAATAAATTGCATTATTTTGGTTAAATAAAAGTAAGTGAAAGGATACAATAAAACATTAATAACTTTTTATTTTCATATGATGCTTTTTCCAGCTAAACTGAAATATGTCTTTGTTGCTGACTTTTGTATCTATATCAACAAGGAGATTTAAATAGGCACAAATTTCGCAATCATAAGAATCGGATCGCATCATCACGGCATAAAGAAAACTGTTCTGTTAATTCTTGAAATTAAAATCCAAGATTTCAGTGCAATGAAGAAAGGGCTCGTATTTGTTTATAACAGAAGCCAGAAAAATATGAACCCAACTATCTACCAATGACGGTGCCCTACAACATACACCAGTTTCAATTCTTGGAAGTCCTTTTGGTAATTGTATTCTGGTCCTAAGGGGTTCAAAGGGCCGGTTTTATATTAAGAAAATATTTTTTCTAAAATTTCACCTAAGAAATGTTTGAGATAAAAGTCATTCTTGATTCTGAGTATAAAACTGGCCCTACAAAGACATTATTTCGGATAAAAATTATCTAAGTCTGAAGACATTTTCTTATGTAAAAATTCGTAGATTCTAAGGATACTTTCCTATAGTGAAATTGCTAAATTTAAAGTATTTCTTTACAGAACTTCAGATATGGATGAGTTTCTCCTACATTCTTCAAATAAAATTACAACATATAAGCTCTTAAAATAACGGAATCTAAAAAGCCGTAAACTACGATTTTCCCTATAATCGGTACTACTATGTATTTAACCTACTAATCTCTTATCTCTTATAATTTATATTTATGCCTAGTTTTATTAACTAAAAATTAATTCTTAATTTATTGTATTGTTAATAAAATTGCAAAGAGAAACCTGTATTCGTTTTCTATTTAAATTCCGCAAATGATTGTTGATTTAGATTTCATTTCAGGTGTTTATTGGAAAATATTTTCAAAAGTATACATAAGCATTTTAAAAACACTTAAAATGTATCCTTATTCATGTGCTTACGTTATTTCAGGTACAAACATTTTATTTTTACACACATTTAGTTTGTTTTTAGAATAATTTAAAGTATACGAATACCCATTTTTGTGTCTATATTTTTAGACACAATGTGTCTAAATATTTGAATTTTACACACTTTTAGTATTTATAGGGTTTAAAAGGTAGGCATTCAGTTACCTACCATAATGGTAGTAAATTTAAATAAAAATTTATTAGAGTGAAAATATAGAATGACAATTTTCAATTTACACACTTTGTGCCTACAAACTGTTAAGTTTTCTTGGATTTAAGCATTAAATGTGTAATGTTATTAAAAAAATGCGTATGTGCTAATAAACATGTTTATCAACACTCAAATTACCATGTTTTGTGTGTTGTTTTCCAAGTATAGTGTGTAAAAAAGTTTTTAAGACATTATGTGCGTAAATTCAAGCATTGTGTGAAAATTTACACTAAAGTTTACTCACTTTATAGTAGTAATTTTAAAAGCCTTTTTTAGAGTGTGGCTTATAACACTGTGAGACAAATGGTAGGGGTCAGTGATCGGGAAGAAAGTTATATCGGTAAAAAAAGAAGTTATACGTGTCCCGGCGTTTCGCTGGGTCACCCCTAGGAACCGAGATATATCGATTTGACCTTTGGTGGTCTTTTTTTTAACATAACTCGAGAACCACTAGTCCGATTTTGCTCAAACAATTTTAAAAAAATTAAAAATTACAATTCCTTTAATCTGTTCATATAACGTTTTTCTATATACTCAACAGTTTTGCCGGTAAAAATAAATGTATGAAGAAAAAATATTTTTTGCCTGAAATATTAAAAAAAAGTAATAAACAAAAGGTTGTTGATTTTTATGGTAGCGGTAACAAACATTTATTTTTACCGGCAAAACTGTTGAGTATATAGAAAAACGTTATATGAACAGATTAAAGGAATTGTAATTTTTAATTTTTTTAAATTGTTTGAGCAAAATCGCACTAGTGGTTCTCAAGTTATGTCAAAAAAAAGATATATCTCGATTCCTAGGGGTGACCCAGCGAAACGCCGGGACACGTATAACTTGTTTTGACCAATATAACATTTCCCGTTGGTTTCATCCCATCCCGATTTTGACTGTCGCATAGTGTAATTTTCAAGTTATGTCCCCAGTGTAGAAAATCATTACCATATATGTGGTTATGTAACTATATACCTAGTAATGGTAACTAGTTACTTTTCTTATTACATTTCTTATTACCTTTGTATGGCGATGTCGCGAAAAATAATGAGTTATAGTTACACAACAGAATACGAAAAATCAAAAAATATGTCGTTACCTATGTGCTTACCACTGCTGAAAAATAATGATTCTAAAAATAAATTTTCAAAAAAATAAGTTTTATAAAAAACAAATATTTTTTTATTGTAAAATTTTGTTTAATAAAATTTTCTAGTGCGGGAATCGAACCTGGGACTCCAGGTTCCCAGTCAATAGCTCTACCATCTGAGCTTTCTCGGCATGTAATGTTTGATAGATAAAAACATTATTGACCTGCTGCACAGAAGTTAGCTTACTCGCCAACATACAAAAAATCAAAAAATATGTGGTTACATATATTCTTAACAGTGTTGAGAAAATATTGAGTCTGAAAATAGATTTCAAAAAACTTTCAAAAAAATAAAGAAAATTACTTTCTCTTTGAAATAATGATGAAAATAAGTCACTATCAGTAACTCATTATTATATGTTTTAAAATAATGCAGAATGTAAGTGGGTGTCCTTAATGGTAGTCCAATAAATAATGATATGTCATTACCGTTTCTACACTGGGTTCTTTTAAAAATTTTTTTACAAATAACCTTATTTAATAGTGCCTTAATTATTGACATAAAAAGATTTTTCATTATCGTTACAATTTCTCCACAATCACGAAATCGTGGAGTGTATATAGACTTTAGTCCTTAATTGTAAGTTAAAATTTCTATGGAGCCAAATCATTCCCAAATTTCTATAAAATTAGTTCAAATTACCTAATATTTGGTAAGCAATTTTTTTAATTTAGGAAGTTGAAATTTGCTATGTATTTAGGTTCCTCAGCCATCGTAGACATCCGCTAAGACGGGATTTTTGGAAATTCCTGAAAGGATGGGTAAAATGGGGAAATGTTTTTTGGCAGGCTGCCAGAAACTGCTGGAAATAGGGGTTCAAAAAGGGAAAAGTACCCCCTGAAACTGAAAATAGAAACACGAGAGAATGAGAATGAAATGGAATTGAAAAATAACGGAACGGGCAACGAGTGGAATTGAAACACTACAACTTTGGAACGAAATGCAATGGAACCGTGGATTAGTGAACGGTGGATCAGAGAATTGAAGCACTAGACAATTACAATGAAATGTACTGGAACGGGTAACGAGTATAATTGGAACCCTAAAATAAGGGAAACGAAAGGTAATGTAGGGTAATCGGACTTTGGAGCATTCTGTTCATAAAGTGGTTAAAGAAACCGAAGCAGTTAACTTTCCAAAAGAATTTTTAAATTCACTTAATTCACCAGTTCTAACACCTCTAGTGTTGTCACATTGCAAAAGTCAAAAGAACTTGACATTCGAAAAAAAACTAGATTGATTTAAAAAAAAATATCTTGTCAACCGATAAATTCCGATAACTTTAAATTAATGATTTTGTTTGTCAAAATATCTGTTTATAACATCCCACCAACATTTCCAGAACCATTCTAGAACAAGTTTTTCTACCAGCTGGTCCATGGAAAAAGTTCCACTACTGATAACTGGCAGTCAATATGTGAGGTTCTACTGTCCCGGAACTGGTTCTATAACTGCTTCTAGAACCGGTTCTAAAGCACCCGGTTCTAGTTTGTTGGAAACTAGCCTATTGCTAATAGGACAAAATCTATACGAAAAGAACTGGTTTTAGAACATAAATTAGAAAATATGCTAATGCAGTTAAGGTGTTCTGTAACTAGTTCTTTGAATTGTATTTGTTTGCTGGGATACTATACTACAGTGTATTCGTAAAATATTACAAACGGTAGAGCTTTTTAAAACTATGATGCCGAATATTCTTGCGTTCATTGGCGTACCTAGACAATTTTTCTGGGGTGGGCAAGCGACCCTTAATTTTCTGCTGTTTATTTGCCCAAAAGTGCATCTATTTTTCTGAAGAAAACCTCGTACAATGAATGTGTTCCAAGCTATATTTTCAGATTATTATGATAGAGAAAAGAAATCTAAGATCAACCTGTCTAACTCGTCTACTTCGGACGAATCCTTTCTAACCCCATATTTTGATCACTTAATTACCGAGGTGGTCAAAAACAGTGAGATGTTCATCTTACAATTTTTTTATCCAAAATATTGAAATTTCATTAAAATAACATAGTAATGTTTAATTTTAAGAAACTTCCTAGTTAGATATTAACTAATTATTCATTTAGAAAACTATGAAATCTAAGATATTTAACTCACCAAAAAAGATTATGCGTTATATTTCTATTATTGAACAACTTTGCGATTATAATAATTTTTCTTAAAGAAAAACTCTTATGGTCAATTTTATAATCAGAACTAAGATCGATTTGTTTCTTAAGCTGCCTACACACTAGGGAACATACTTAAAAAAAGAGAGCATTTTTTGTGAATGTGTGAGTGCGTTTGTGTGTGTGTGAGTGTTGAGAGCGTGCATTTCGTGTTTACAAAATTTTTTGATATTTTTTGTTCCCTCAACCATGTTCCCTAGTGTGTAGGCAGCTTTAAATATTTCTTAGGTAAGAATTTTTCAAACAACTTTCTTATTTAAGAAATATTTAAAACAAAAATCGATCTTAGTTCTGACTATAGATCTGACTCTTAGATTGCAACAACTTAGCTGCCTCGAATCTAGTAGAGATTTTCCCAAACCAAAAACACACAGGATTAATTGATATAAAAAAAAGTAATATTGTGATACTTTTTGCCATCAAAATTATAGATAAAAGAATTGTAGGTAGATTTTTTTAAAATTCTGGGGTGGGCAAAAATCAATCTAGGGTGGGCTTAGCCCACCCCAGACCGGCCTAAGTCCGCCAATGCTTGCGTGAAAACTCGAATATGGGTCCTATAAATGTTTTAAAATGAAAATCGAAGCGAAATATGTATTAAATATTTTAAGTTAGTTTTTTTTATTCTAAAAATATTAATGTGGATTTGGGCGAAAAAATGAGTCGTTTCATATGGCAATTTCTTAAAACTGATAGAAGTCTTTTAAACTTGACAAATTATATTTTAGCTTGAAACTTGACAAGACCTAAAGTAACTTGAAAATAAAGTCCATGTGGCAGCCCTAAACACCACAGAAATTGGAATTAAATAAACTTTAAGGCGTGCTAACAACGTAGCGGGCTTTGTCCGCTATTTTGTATATAATTGCAAGTTGATTGGCGCTTGAAAAACATCCTCAATGGACGTTATTTTGACATTTCTTGGGCTTGTCGGATTCAGATCTTGCCTTGCCGCCAGGATTGCAAGGTACCATGCCAAATGGGAGTGCATGCCAAGGATATTCCTGATTGGATGGTCGTGTTCGTTTTGGCTAGACACGGAATTGCAGAATTCGTACTATGCACATCAAAGTGGAAATGAGAGGTTAAATGCGGTTTTTCCACGACTTTGATGCAATGCCAGACGGTCGTCTTGAGTGCAGACAAGACAGTACAGATAATATGACGAATGCAAGTTAAAGACTACACTCAACCAAAAAAGTCTGTAATGGCTACTGAAAATTTTGCTGTTATTACGGGAAATTTAACTGTTTTGAGGCCAGCCGTATTTTTTGCTAATTTTAGCAACACATGTCTGCTGATCTGTAGTACAATAAAATTAGTAGAAAAAAATAGTAACCGCTACTAAATTTTAGTAAAATTTATGTAATAAGAGAATAGCAAAAATGATTACTAAAAAAAATTGTACTAAAAATCAGTATAAAAATAGTAAAGTTCGATTGGAAACTGTTTACAAATTTTTTTACTAACTTTTTTATCTGAGTGTATAAGACCATCTGTTGCACTCATATGTATTGAAGTATATATGTATATTGCTAATTCTAATAACATTACCAATCAAATTTCTTAAAGTACTGATTTTCTTCAAAATTTAATAAATTCTCAACAAATTCTAGATACTTGTTAACAAGTTAATATGTAAATTTAGCCCAATTGGGCTTAAAACCAATCAACTGAATTTTCTATTTCCATATGCATGAATAAGAACATGCGATACCTGTATGTTTTACTCTGCCATTTAGGAAATAATGATATATGATGGTACCTTCATATATCATACCAACGAACGAATAGAGAGAAGCCATTGTGAATATGACTTCAAATTACATACTGCTACATATTTATACTACCGTGTAGATGCCAAGTAACAGCAGTATCAGTGGAAATGTCTAGCGCTGATTTATGACACTATTTAGATTTGCACTTTTACTCACACCCACTGCGAAAACCAACAAATGATGGGCTTTTGACCGCGCTTTAGTCTACAAAAAATATTAAAAGCGAAACAAATAAATATTGAAACTATTCGTACTGTATATGAAAGTCAGAGATTAAAAGATTGAATTCAATTCAATTCTATTTAATTTTATTAATCTCATTTTTTATTCAAAGAAAATTTTTTTACCAGATTTAGGAACTCACTTTAGTGAATATTTTTTTAATTTTAACGGTTTAAAAGTTTTCTTTTTCTGAAGCGTCATTATACATACACCCAAAAAATTCCATAGTTACATAGTTAAGAAAATCCATAGTGAAATTCAAATAAATTAGAAATCTATTTTATTCATCAACAATGAATACTAGCAATTTCTTGAATTACCCTGTCATTCAATTTATTTCAAAATTACAAACCATGATGACAATATTAAAGAACCTAATAGAAGAAAAAAATAAAATTGTTTTAGTTTTTCTGTAAGATATTTTTTGCATTTGTTTGTATTTATTTTGCAATTTTTTAATGTTTGATTTCATATAACAGGACAAAGAAGATGCACTAATAATACGTGAAGGAAGGGAATTTGTCAATCATCAATATGATTGTCTTGAAGAAAACTTCTGAAGCACGTTAAAATTTACAGATGCAAAAAGTCAACAAGGAAATAAAGTTTGCATGCAAAATTTTGTATTATTGTTAAATGAAATATCCTGTGTAAATAAAACATGAAAAGAAGTAATAATTTCGCTTACAAATTTTTTTAAAAAGTTAAAAGAGAATCGGTGGTTCCAACTAACCATTTTGAAATTAAATGTAATTGCTATCTACTATTGTCAAGTGTTTTCCATTTCGACTACGATATCGTTGTAAATAACTTCCTCCATATATGTTTTGTTAATTTTAAATAAACTTAGTTGTCTTCCACTATTTCATATTAACTGCGTTATAGTGAGGGTTATTTCACCTATGACATAGTTGAAAATGTAGTGATCAGCAACTATGTAATTTTCAATGGTTGAAACTCACTGCAGCGATAATGCATAAATATTTTTTTACAAATTCAAAGGAACTTAATAAAGTCTTATTTGTAATTAAAAATATTTGCCAAAGTTTAAATGCAAAGCAACTCCTTCTTAGTTCTGCTATAAATATATATAGTAGAGTGTGCAAGTAATGGCAATATGAAATGCTAATCGTTTTCCCCATAAAAAAAAATCATCTAAAATTTTTATCTGTTCTAAAAAACTAGAGGTTTTATATCTCCTATTTCCAATATATACCAACATCCACCACCAACGTTGGCGAAAAAAAATCTTTTTCAATTTGCATGAAAATTTTTAGAACACAAATTGAAATAATTTCACTCCGGTTTTTTTTTGCATTCTTTGTTACGGCAATTGATATTGATAATAAAAAATAGAAATGCAATTTGTAATGGTATATCGACTTAAAAAATCTATACACCACTCTGTTTCTTAGCTAATATATACTTACAATCAGTTACTCAGTTCCATTTCATTTTCCGTTTTTTACATTTATGCCAGATTTACCATGAAATTGCAATATTTTGCTACAATTTTTGACATTTGCCATTTAGCCCCTGCATTTGCTGTTTTGTTGTTGTTTATTAAAAGCAACTTGACATTTGCATATAGAATCATTAGGCGTTCGTTCTCTTACTTATTGTATGTTATAATTTAATGTCAAATTCAAATACTGATTTGCTATCAGCCATTTAATGCCATTAATATGGTTGCATTTGTCGCAAAAAAACCAACTCACAGCTGAAAAGGGTGTAACAGATGGAATTGACAGAGAGAGAGATGTTGTAAATTAGAATCAAATTACATACATAACATATTGACTGCTTATTTGATTTTGTTTTTTTTTTTTTGCTTATAAATTTAAAGCGTTAATAAGATAGTGCTACTGGGACATCCGATGGGTGAAGCTAACTCGAGTATGCTGAATCCATCCAGTGGTACTAGCAGTTTTGCTAGGTTAGCTCTTACAAATATATACATATATTTCAGTTTAAAATTTGTGGTTCCAAGAACACCCGAAAAACGTGTTTGTTCTAATTTTTCCCGCTAGTCCGAGAAAATGTCTGCCATTCGAGCAAAGTAATTAAAACTCTTGTATTAAAGCTTAATTTCACGTTCAAGGAGGTAACGTTAAATTACAGTTGAAATAACTACAATTGCTACAGAAGGTTGATAATCAACGGAACGTGTCCTTTGAATGGCATTGTGGCCATGCTGGGCATTCCACCATTGCATTATTCCATAATAGAGGATGCCAATGTGGGCTTCCTTTGCTTCGAGAGAGTTTGGGTATATGAAGAGTGGTGTCCTAAGGGGTCACATTAGATATTTATATTTTTTTCATTATTAGAACTAAAGAATAAACTTCTTTTGTAGTTCAAGTGGTATAACATGATAAATGGTCATAATAACAATTACAAAAATAGAAATAATATAGTAATAAAAAAGATCGCCAGGATCTTTTGGACGGCCCGATCTCAAGGTCGCGGATATGATGATTCCGGAACTGAATTTCGTCAAGTGTTTTGACGTCGTGTTATTTGACAGGGGCAAGTAAACCAACCGATATTGGGAGCTTGAGCAGTGGGCTCAGGTATTGTTCACTGATAGCTCTAAACAAGCGAATATGGATGCGGGGCGGATATCTTTGAACACGGGTTCCAGCGTACATTTGATTTTCTAATACAACAAGATAAAGTATCACCCAGAAAACAGATTCAGTTCTGATAACCGCATTTGTAGCCAATCGCATGGTTCGGTTGTGGCGAATTTTTCAGTTGTGGCAACAGAAAACCAAATGAGACAGGACTAATTTGACTGTGACAACGGAAGTTCAGTTGTATCAAGAGTAATTCGGTGGCCACAATCAAAAAATTCCTTTGATGCAACTGAACCATTCGATTGGCAACAAATGGGGTTGTCAGCACCGAATCTGTTTTCTGGGTGATGTTACCTTATCAATTCAGTATTGGAATCAGACAAGTTAGAATTTAATATTGAACAATAATCTTAAAGGTGATTTCACAATGGTGGAGTGGCTCTACTCTGCAGCACAGATTCAAATGTTAACTGTTCACAATGCAGAGTAGAGTTACTTCAAAAAAATATGTGACGTTTCAATAGTTACGCAGTTTTTGCGAAAATCTTGGCATGGCTTTTACTGCAATTATTATAAAATAATTTTTCATTTTGTAAATTACCCGTAATTGAAAACATTTGTTTATATTTTTTAATATTTTTTTATAATTTGTTGACAATTAGAGATGTGAACAAATTAGGGATGTGTTTTTTAGTTATATTTGTCATGTTAAACAGTTAACAGAGTGATGTTAACTCTAGAGTGGAACAAATCCGTACTCCAGAGTCAAACAACTTTGACTCTGGAGTGGAATAAAAAAAGATAACAAAATACAAAAATGTATTAGTAAGAAAGAGAAAAGAACTAAATTTGCTACAGATTGGAGTACTCCATCATTGTAAACGCACCTTAAATATAAAATTAAGTTTAACTCTTATTAATACACTCAACCAAAAGAGTCTGTAATGGCTACTGAAAATTTTGCTGTTATTACGGGAAATTTAACTGTTTTGAGGCCAGCGGTATATTTTGCTAATTTCAGCAACACATGTCTGCTGATCTGTAGTACAATAAAATTAGTAGAAAAAATTAGTAGCCGCTACTAAATTTTAGTAAAATTTATGTAAACTGCAATTCAAAATCGATTTGCTAAAATCAGTTAAAAAACTTACTAAATATCATAATTTTAGTACAATGAAATTAGTATAAATAATTAGTTGCAGCTACTAAATTTCTGTAAATTGTTGTAAACTGTAATTTAAAATCAATATGCTGAAATTAGCAAAAAAGTGTACTAAAAAAACTGTAAAATTTAAAAAAAAAATAATATTTTTTTTCTTCCGATTGTACCAAGCGTATAATTACTTCATCGTACTTGAAATTTTAAGTCAATACTGCAAACGGTTCTCCAGTTATTAGCTTTTTATGCATTGGAGGTACAATAAAATTTTCTGAGTGTTATTTCCAAACTAAGAATATATCAATAGTAACAAATATAAACTAAACAAGAATTGTAAAAACTCAAAAAAAAATTGTTTAAATTAGTATATTTTTCTGTTAAATTTAGCAATCGGTTTTGAAAAATTAGTAAAATGTTTTGCTGAAATGAGCAGCGAGAATTAGTAAAAATACCCGTAATTTGTAATAAGAGAATAGCAAAAATGATTACTAAAATAAGAAATTGTACTAAACTGTTTACAAATTTTTTTACTAACTTTTTTATCTGAGTGTACGTAAAACAAAAGGAAACAAATAAAATATATTAAAGGATATTCTAAATAAATTGTGGTGTGAAATACCATATATTTAACAAATAAAGTATAATTATAAAAAAAAATCAATTAAAAAACAATAAAAATTAGGAATAATATCGCATCCCAGTGTAGAAAATCATTACCAGATATGTGGTTATGTAACTACATACTTGGTAATGGTAACTAGTTACTTTTGTTATTACATTTCTTATTACCTTTATATGGCGATGTCGCGAAAAATAATGAGTTATGGTTACACACAAGCATACGAAAAATCAAAAAATATATCGTTACCTATGTGCTTACCAGTACTGACAAAAATAATGAGTCTAAAAATAGATTTTCAAAAAAATAAATTATATAAAAAAAAATATTTTTTATTGTATTTTTTTTTTTTAATAAAATTTGCTGGTGCGGGAATCGAACCTTGGGCTACATATTGCCAGTCAATAGCTCTACCATCTGAGCTATATCGACATGTAATATTTAATAGATTAAAACATAATTGACCTGCTGCACACAAGTAAGCTTACTCGCCAACATACAAAAAATCAAAAAAATATGTGGTTACATATATCCTTACCAGTGTTTAAAAATTTTTGAGTCTAAAAATAAATTTCATTTTCAAAAAATCTAGAAAATTATTTTCTATTTGAAATAATGATAAAAAATAAGTCATTATCAGTAACTCATTATTATATGTTTTAAAATAATGTAGAAGGTAAATGGGTATCATTACTGGTAGTCCAAAAAATAATGATATGTCATTACCGTTTCTACACTGGGATTAGTAATTTTATTGCGTTGCTGGTTTATTGCAAATTGTATGGAATATCGTTCCAGAGATGTGTAGTTAAAATAAAGTACTGCTATTTAGAAGCTGTATCTCGATATTGCATTTGAATTATAACTTTTTTTCTGGGTGATAATGTGAGGGTTAAACGATTTCTACACTCAAAAAAATAAGTTAGTAGAAAAATTAGTAAAACGTCTTCTATATCAAGTGTACTAGTTTTCATCTATTTTTTTTTGCTGAAATTCCGTTTTCTGCAAAAGTTTTAGTTATATTTTTTTAGCGCTAAACTAATTTTGAACTAATGTTTTACTAATTTATTTTGCTACAAAAATTGTGCTGATAACCGCATTTATAGCATGGACGACAACCAATAGACAAGATGTCACAACTTGTCTAGATGTAGTAGTACAGACAACGGAAATGATGATTAAAAAAAACAACTGTACACAATTTATATATTTAAATTTTCAGCAGATAAATTAATTAAAGTAAAATTCCTCTACAAATTGATTGAGTTTTTTTAGTCTACTAATATTCAGCAAAAAGTTTAGTGGTTTTAACAAGAATTTTTTTCATTTGCAATCGACTAAGTATTAGCAAAACTTTTGCTGAGATTACAATTTTTTTTGGTAAACACCATTTGCTTAAATTACAAACTTTTTTGCAAGCAAGCTACTGATTAAAAATTTGCTGACACATCAACATTTTTTGATGACTTTAATGAAAACTACGTTTTTGCCAAAGCATTCTTGCTTTATATATATATTAGGGTGTCCCTTAAAAATAGATTTGTCATTACACCACCCAGTTTTATTGGAAATGGTCCCAAATGGAAGAAATCGATTTTTTTTTTTGAAGACGTTAACCCGTTCCGAAAGTTGGACGAAAATGGCCCATTTTGGGAAAAAAAAGTGTATTACCTAGTGTAGAAAATCATTACCAGATATGTGGTTATGTAACTACATACTTGGTAATGGTAACTAGTTACTTTTGTTATTACATTTCTTATTACCTTTGTATGGGGAAGTCACGGAAAAATAATGAGTTATGGTTACACACCAGCATACGAAAAATCAAAAAATATATCGTTACCTATGTGCTTACTGACAAAATTAATTAGTCTAAAAATAGATTTTCAAAAAAATAAATTATATAAAAAAAGTATTTTTTATTGTATTTTTTTTAATAAAATTTTCTGGTGCGGGAATCGAACCTGGTTCTACAGATTGCCAGTCAATAGCTCTACCATCTCAGCTATATCGACATGTAATATTTAATATATAAAAACATAATTGACGTGCTTCACACAAGTAAGCTTACTCGCCAACATAAAAAAACAAGAAATATGTAGTTACTTATATCCTTACCAGTGTTTAAAAAATATTGAGTCTAAAAATAGATATCAAAAAATTTTCAAAAAAAATCTAGAAAATTATTTTCTATTTGAAATAATGTTAAAAATAAGTCATTATCAGTAACTCATTATTATATGTTTTAAAATAATGCAGAAGGTAAGTGGGTATCATTACTGGTAGTCCAAAAAATAATGATATGTCATTACCGTTTCTACACTGGGTACTATTAAAAATTCCCAAAATTCGAAATTTCGAAAAAAAATTATTTTTTATTCCATTTATTCATTTAATATAGTCAAAATTCAGGGTTCATGGAATTTTTAAAAAAGATAAAAATCTGATAAATGTTATTCTGTAAATTACCTAATTGGTCTATTCTGTAAAATTCCACAAATGGGTTTTTGTGAAAAGTGAGAACATTATCCCTATATGGATCGAGTTACTCAAAATAATAATTTTTATCAAGTGGAAAAAAATGTTTTTTATTCATTCAAAGTGATATTTTTCCGAAAATTATGAAAGGTGTTATTCTGTAAATTTCCTAGTGGGCGTTTTTGGCAGAAAGTATAAAAATTAACTCCATATGGATCACGTTACATAAAATAATTATTTTTATCCAATTGCGATTTTCTTTTTTATCAATTTAATTGTTTTACAATCTCGTAGTCATAATTATTATTAAGTTTCATGGGTCTTTTCTGACCCCAATCCACTTAGGGTTAAAGATTTTTGAAACAAATATAAAGATAATTATAGTCTAACCAAATTTAAGTGATGTTTTTCCGAAAACTATGCAAAATTTGATGAAAACATTAAAATTTTGTTTAATTTTTGACAAAATGAGCAATTTTTGTAATATGTCCTGGAAAGCAGTCGCTACAAACACAAACTCGAATTATTATTTTTCCAATTTATTTTTTTTCCTTAATATCGACTATTATGTGGTACAAATAGCAATCAACATCTCCAAATTAGGCATTTTAAAAAAATCTTTAAAAGTAATTAAAAAAAAACACGTTTTTGCATTTTTATCAAATTTATGGGTCATTTTGGATTCCAGGCTAAAGTGCGTTAATGATATCCGATGAAGTCAAAATTCCATGCCTGAATCATTTTGACTATACTAAATGAACAAATGGAATAAAAAATAATTTTTTTTCTAAATTTAGAATTTTGGGAATTTTTAATAGGTATTACCATACTTTTTTCCGAAATGGGCCATTTTCATCCAACTTTCGCCACAGGTTAACGTTTTCCAAAAAAAAAAAAAACCATTTCTTCCATTTGGGAACATTTCCAATAAAACTGGGTCACAACTAGGGTTTGGGGAATTCCCGGGAAATCCCGGGAAAAGTTTGCCGGGAATTCCCGGGAAAATAATATATTTTTCCCGGGAAAACGGGAAATTTTAAAAATATTAAATTTTTTAAATTGTTTTTGTTTCGAATAGGATTTTTTAATTTTAGTCCTAAAAAACATTTTAAATACCAAAACAAAAATGTCATTGTTAAAATCTTTTAAAAGGGAATACATTTATTTGACACACAAATAAAATCTTTGCCAAGTAATTAGGAGCATTTCAACTAATAAAGATTTTTCGCATAACTTATTCAAAATTTAAATAGTAAAACCTAAAAACTTGGTAAAATGTTTAAAAGAAATATGAAAAAAAGCTTTGTTTCTTACAAATACTGGCCCTTACTATCTAAATTTTTCAAATGTATAATTTAGGTAAAGTCGACTTTAGTTAAAATATTGGGTGGCAGTATACCTTGACTTGGTTTATTTTTGGAGTATTCTGATTGGTTAATTTATTTTCAACCAATCAAAATATTTGAAAATATAAATATTTTTGTAAGGTTTTCATACACAAAATGAATAAAACCGTTTGATTAAAAAAAAGTCGACTTTAAATTTAAAATACTCCTTTATATTAAGGGTCAATAATTTTATAAGTAACGTTTTCATTAATAAATGTGAAAAGAAAAGACTAATGGTTAACGGTGGTATCTAAATTTGGTTATCCGACATCTAAATTTGGTTCACAAAAAAAAAAAAAAAACTGATGGTCAGAAAACAATAACAAGAATAACGTTTCAGCTAAAATTTGCAAAGTACCCGAAGAAAAAAGTGTAAGCTGAATAGGCATTAAAGGTTTTATGGTAGGGCAAACATTTCCTGAAATGGTATCCAAATTAGCCGCAGTCAATCCGCACCATAACTAGATCTTCGTTTATTCGAGAAAGTTTTTATAATAAAAAATTGGCATTGCAAAAAAATGAAACCGATGTAAATATATTAAATTACTACAATCATGTAAGATATGATAAAAGAAATATCGAGCAATATTTCTAACAATAGGAGATTTACTATAGTCTTAGATGAATGGACAAGAATATCACAAAAGAGATATTTGAACATACCCAGGTAGAAAAATACAAACGGCACAATGTCGGCCCGGTATTGGAGCCGGTAGTACATGTACTGGCAATGCGTCGGATTTCCAAATTTCACTATACTGGCATGTTGTGGAAATGATAACGTTTGGCCGTAGTTATTTCCCAATGTTGGCGCAGGCTTGGGATTTTATTTTTTTTGGTATTATACCAGTACATTTAATAACAAATTTAGTAGTTTGTTAGTACTTTACTGTCCTCTTATTGTACATCACCAAATTTCACATGAAATTAATGGCGATTTCTCTCTTACATAAATAATTGTATAATATATGTAAAAATACATAAAAATTATAAAATTGTTAATTTTAATAAATTAAAAAAAGCTCGTTAATTTTCAGAAAACAGTACTGGCAAAGCACGTTTTAAGTAGTCCCGCCATTTCGTAAAAAACAGTGCTCTCGCAGTACAATTTTTGTTGTAAAGTCAGCAATTTATACCTGGGTATGTATAAACGGAAATAATTAATTTTATAACCTGGGGTTGGTTTATATATCAGGAAGATGTAATGCTGATGAAATAAGAAGAATTGTAGAAATAAGACTACAAGAGATTCCAGCTTTCTGCTGGAATCATGCAATTCATTTGGCAGTGCTGCGAGTAATTTATGTGAAATCAAATGTTCAACATTCTGATATTTTTTACTTTGAATTCTCACTACACAGACTGCATTTGTACTGAAATAGTGTTTTTTTTTAACAAAAATTACTTATATAGGTGGTTTTCATTAACAATTTTGTTTAAAAATATTTACCGGGATTCCCGGGAATCCCGGGAATCAAATTTTTTCATTCCCGTTTCCCGGGAAATAAAAAAGTCCGGGAAATCCCAAACCCTAGTCACAACGAATTGATTCCATTCGGTTCGGTTTGATGATATTCTTTTTACTTCTCCCCAGCTAAGATCACAACGGCTAACTTCGATGTTTAGTTGACGACGCCAGGTGTGGGACAGTCTGCCTACTCTTCGTGTCCTACCCTGTGGGTTCCAGTCAATGACGATTTTTGCTACCTCACCAGGAGGCCTGCGCAGCGTGTGACCAAGCCAACGCCATTTACAAGTTAATATTTCAATATGGATTGGCCGCTGGGTTGTCTGTCTCCAAAGTTCCTCATTGCATATGGTGTTAGGCCAGAAAACTTTAAGAATTCTTCGTAGGCATCGATTAACAAATACTTGTAGGAAGTTAAGTCGTATTCTGTTGTATTCCACGTCTCACATGCATAAAATAGCATAGATTTGACACACGAGTTAAAGATACTTATCTTAGTGTTTTTGGATATTGCAGAAGATTTCCATACTCGCAGCAGGGTACCGAATGCTTGCTTGGCTTTTGAGATTCGGTACGCTACATCCTTGCTGGAACCACCTGTATTTGTTAAAATACCATCTAGGTAGGAAAATGACGTGACTCCTTCCAGTTCAGTATTTCCAATACGGAATTTGCTAACGTTCAAAGTATTGCAGCGCATAACTTTGCTCTTGCCTATGTTTATTTTTAGACCAGCTTTTGCCGCCTCTGCTTCGAGACATTTTAGTCTGGATGCCATATCCTTATAGCTGTATGAAAGGAGGCAGATATCATCCGCATACTCAAGGTTCTCAAGTTGACCCCAGCTGATACCCATATTTTCTCAAGTAGCATTACGAACTATAACATCTAGAACAACGTTAAATTGCAAGGGAGACAGTACACAACCCTGGTGGATACCAGCTACGACATCAAAACTGCAGCTTAGGGCATTATTGTGGACAACGCGACATTTTACATCACGGTATAGAGCTTGTGTAAGGCTTATGATTTTGTGTGGGATCCCTTTGCAAGTAAGAGCACTCCATATTACGTTTTGATCTATCGAAAACTTTCTCAAAGTCAATAAACAATTCTATAATTATCCGTAGACTATTGATGTGGTCTAAGAAGGATTTTTGAGGTAGGAAGCCAGCTTGCTCAGATCTAAGGTCCCTAAGTACAGTGTCGGAAATTCGCCTGTTTATGATCTGAGGTATTAACTTATTTACTGCACTAAGGATTGTAATGCTCCTCCAGTTCTTAGAGTGTGTGTACCAGAAATTCTGAATGAGGGGAAGCAATAAGTTGGCTGTGGTTTGAGAGTCGGCTTTAAGCATTTCGGGCGATATATTGTCGGTTGCAGGGGCCTTATTTGACTTTGAGGAATTTATTGCACTAATAACTTCCGCGATGGCTGGGCATTCAGTGGAAATATCCTGTCTTTTCGCATGAAAATTGCAGCTACATATGTATATTCGGGTAGTTGAAAGTATTGGAGAAAAGCATATTAGAATAATGCTGCTTCTAAATTTCTAGCTGATCTGGCGCAGATGTTGTTAGATCGCCTTATGCATTTTTTAGTGGTCCTGCGTTTGGGAAATTTTTCCTGGTAAGTCCTCTCATGATACTATATAGATCCATGGATCTATGCTCGGATGAAGAGTTTTGTGCATCTGACGCCAGTTGATTATATCACCTTCTTCATTTCTGGCGCTACGTTTGACCTGTTTATCATGTTGTGCTAAGGTCTCTCTTAGCGAGGACTTTTCACTCCGAGTTCGGGCTGCGTTTACTTTTTCCTTTAGATCCTTCCTTTCGCAAATAAGGTTCCAGGTCTCATCAGACATCCAATGAATTATCTTAGGTACCTTGACACCAATCTGTTCTCTGGCAGCACCAACAACATGTCTTTTTATTGTCTGCCAGTCAGAGGAAGGATGATATTGTTGTACAGCTGCTTTGGTTTTCAATTCTTCTAGTTAGTTGTTAAGTGTTTGTTGATTTTTCAGCTTAGCTACGTCGTATTTTCGAGCTGTAGTTTCAGGTTTGCGGATTGCAGCAACCTTTATTCGCAAGCTACCAACAACCAGATGGTGGTCTGAGTTGCAGTCTGTACAAGGTTTTGATCGCACATCCAGGAGGCTTCAGCGCCAGATCCTGCTAATAGTTATGTGATCGATTTGGTTCTCCGTCTCCTTGTCTGGCGATACCCATGTGATTTTGTGTACCTTCCTATGAGAAAATAGGGTGCCTCCTATCACAAGATTGGCGTTGCTGCATGCCTCAGTGAAGAGACTACCGTTTTCAGTAAGCCTGCCAATTGCGTGTTTACCCATTATATGTTCTCATCCTGTGTTACCGGATAGGACACTATTTAAATGGCTATAAAAATGTTTAGTCGGTTCATAGCACTGCACACAGGTGAGATTTCAAGCTCTGGTTCGGAATCTAGCCGTTATTATCCTGTCTCCATATGGCTTCCAGCTAATCATTGCATCATAGTCTTCTTTCGATAGCAAAAAACCGACACCGTTTGATCTTGGCTGGTCATCAGGCTTGCCGAAATATAAAAATTTTAGATTGTCGGAGGTATTGATTTCTCCTGATTTTGGCCATCTAGTTTCGCACAGTCCTAAATGTAGCAGGTTGTAGTTGATGAATTTTCTCCATATTTGGGCCAGTTTAGATGGATCTAGAAGTGTGCGCACGTTCTGCCAACAACCTTTAGGCAGTTTAGCCGAAATGCAGCAAAAGAAGCAGTTGAGTTTCAGTGTCTGGCACCTAATTACTTGGTGTGAAACCGGAAGTAGTGAGCTGCTTGGGAAATTAAAAACAGACGCTTATTGACACCCCAAGTAGGTAGCAGACAAAGAGCTTTTCGCACAAGTGGACCTCTGTGAAAAACTCCATCCCCCCTTTATACTCTATTCCTTTATTTCTTACTTTTGATGGTGTAAAATATTGAGTAGCCCATAAGTTTCTTAACATACCGATTTGAATGTACTGGTATATTCTAGTGTGTACTTACTAGTATCCCCGAATACTTACAAACGCTACATACAAGCTGGCTTACTTAACCCCGAATATGGCCGTATTGTAAGGGACCACAAGCCAATATTAGGCAAATTTTTTTGAAATTTGCAAATATTTTAAGTTTGATATGCAATTGTTTTAAACAAGTTTCCCATATCGAAATCTCTTAGTTACATAAAATGCAACACAACGCCGATCAAGTACAATGTCTTAATAGACTACTATCAAATTTTAAGCAAGTTGCGCATATAACTTTGCGTTTAACAGGTGTTCAAAGCATACAACCTCGTTCATTTTTGTAACGATGGAAAAAAGTGAATTTCGAGTGTTCATCAAACATTATTTTTTGCGAAAAAAAAACCGTCACTTAAAACAAGGAAAACCTTGATAAGTACTATGGGGACTGTGCATCATAAACTTCAATGGTAAAAAAGTTGGCACTAGTGACGCTGAACGTTCTGGACTACCAATTGATTTTTGAGATTTTTTATGCCATAGGCATTTCATATGGCACTGCGCTTTCCATTTTATATGATCAGTTGGGTTTCAAACAGCTGTCCGCAAGATGGGTACCACGTTTGCTAACAATTAACCATAAACGCAATCGTGTGACAACTTCAAAGAAGTGTTTGGCATTGTTCATACGAAATGCGGTTAAGCGCAGTTAGACCCCGGATATACTAATTTATCTCCCAGTGACTATATTCTTTTTTCAAACCTAAAGAAATGGCTCGGTGGAAAGAGATTTAGCTCCAACGATGAAATTACTGCTCAAACAAATGTCTTTTTTAAGGACTTCGAGAAATCATATTTTTTTGGAGGAATAAAAAAGTTGAACCAAGTGTATTAAGTTAAAGGGAGACTATGTTAAAAAATAAAAACTTTCTTTGCAAAAAAAAATGTTTTCATTCAAAAAGTTAGGGACTTATGGATCCACCCTCGTATACGTATGAGAAGCAAAGTGCAATCTTATTATTAGGTGTGATAAAATTTTATAAAGAAGTCTTTTAAGTGGTTCATGATAAAAACACGAATTTTAGGTGCAATTTTCTCAAAATCATGGCTTGATTCAAAATTTTTAAAAAGGTATTTAGAGTCAGGGAGTTGAAATTCACGCCAACTTCAAAATTCTAGTCAAAAATATCACTAAACCGCAGATAGCCCCTATTGAATATAAACCGTGGATATAAGATATTTTGCAGTTCAGTTGGCATATGGTAAAACTATTAAAAATTAAGCATTTATGTTAAATTTCCTTCCTTTCCGAAAAATCAAAAATAAAGCAATAAGTAATAAAGTCACTTAAAAACATAACTTACTGCCCTTCAAAAGTTATACATCGAAATAAAGGGCCACAGAATCCTTAAGTAGCCTAAGCTAAGCTATAAAATTAGGTAAACATACGCGGTATAATAAAATTAGGAAAATATAGGAAACGGAAATGTGAAACAAGCACACATATGACTATAAATATATCCTTATTGAAATATTTTATACTACTAATACGTAAAAGCAATAAAAATTTAGAGATTTCCAAAAGAAAATACACATAAATAAAGTAAGTAGCTAAATACACAAAGCAAAACACCCTTAAACAACATCATAACTTTGTAGATTTTATAGTTTCCTTAAACGTATGTTATTTAACTTGTTCATATGTATTTCTTAATATTTGAATTGATTTAAGAACTTTATTTAATATTTGGCCTATACAAACCTCTAATGGCCACAACCTGTTCGCCTATAAAAATCAAGACATATTAGGCATAAAAATTGTTTTATAATCATAAAGCTTTTGAATTTAAAAAAAAAGGAAATGATTCGAAAAAAGCTACATAATATTTGAATATAACGCATTTTATTTGATTTCCTGTTCATCGTTAAGGTGTTTCTGCATAATCGGCGTTATATTTTTATGGTGTATACATATATAAAGTAGAGCGGGCAGAAACTTAATAAATGTCGAATCTTAAAATTGCGTAATGTGGGTAATTAATAAATGTGAAACCAAAATTTCGAATTTTCAGAATATTCCCAAAACTGCTAATAGTAATAGTCTACAAATTAGTTTTTTACTATATGTGAACTTCTCCGAGAAAAGGGACCTAATGTGTCAAAAAACCTAGTGCGTCAAAAACTTGGGAAAATCGATATTTTCTCATTTTAATCGATTTTCCCAAGTTTTTGACACACTAGGTTTTTTGACACACTAGGTCCCTTTTCTCGGAGAAGGTCACATATACCTTTATTTGGTACCTACTATAATGCACTCGATCTTTTTTTTTATTTGAAAACTACTACTTCCTTATTAAACTTCACATTGTCATATACTTTAAATATTTTTTTATCTTTTTTAAATTTTTTTCAAACTTGCATTCATTTCCCATATGCTGATATGTATCTTAAATTAAAGATATTTGAATCCTCTATCGATCCCCTTAACCAATTTTTTTTTTGTGTGGAAATAAACTAATCAAAACATACAACAAAAAAAAAATTGTTAAATCGATTGAAGATTAAAATATCCTTAAATTAAAGTACACATCGGTATATATAAAACAAATGCAAGTAGTTTATGAGAAAAACTATGTCTCCTTTGAAAAAAATAAATAAAAAATAATTAAAGTATTTGACAATGTTATGTTTAATAAGGAAGTAGTAGTTTTCAAATAAAAATAGCCAATTCCAATAAATTACAAAAGAAAAATAAAATGACAAATTTATTTTTCAAAATTAAATTGATCATAAGAGACACAAATAAATATATATTTTTGTCTTTTGTTCGGGATACCGATAGAAGATTAAAATACTTTTAATTAAATGTACATATCATTTGTTTTTCTGACAAAAAATTAAAAAAAAAATATTTTTTAAATTCACTATTTTGTTTTCAAAGAAAACAAAACTTGTTTGTTTGAACTTTAATCACAAATTAGTGAGAGTAGATATTTTTCAGCCTCAAGTTCGATGTTTTTATTTATTTAAATAAAAACTGTGCGTATTAGTTTTCCAAAATTTTGTTCTTGCAAACAGTATAGGCAGTCTGTTTCGGAGGACGTTAAAGGTTAAAAACATCGAACTAGAGGTTGAAAAATATCTGCTCTCACTAAAATTATTTTTTTTTTACTCTCACAAAAAGAAATAAAAATGTTTCGAGAATTAAATTCAAAAATTGACCGTGACAGATTTGTGTGGAATTTTATAAATTAATATACAATAAAGTATTTTTAAAATCGGTTAAGAGTTGTAGCCTCAAATTTTATTTGCTTACCCAGCAAAATCTTTCATTACCAAATAAGTGGTTATATAATAGAAATTCACAGCTCCGCACAACATATTTTTTGGCGTCTAAACTCATTATTTTGCTTACCCGCTCGCTTACGAAAAAATGAGAAATAAGTAGTTATGAGATTTTGAATAATAAGTGGTTACACACGTGCTTACAAAAAGTTGAATTATAAGTGGTTACCCGATTGCTTACTTGATTCTTAAAAATAAGGAGTTAAGCAAATACTATTAGCTTAAGGAAATACATTCAGAAAAATTTAAGTTCTCTCTAGTGTGTAATTTTAGGACTCGTCAGTTATATTATAAAATAATGCAAAAGGTAATGATATATCATTTTTGGTAATGCAGATAGTTGGTAATGCAGATCCGAAAAAATTTTAGAATTGGTAAATCTTATAACTTTTAGATAACAAATATTCGCCATAATTATTTTTTTTTTAATTTTTAGTATAAAAAACTTGAAAAAAATTAATTTTTGTTAGAAAATATTTAATACTTTAAACTGAAAAAACTAAAGATTTTCTTTAAACGAAATCCAGGTAGAAAAATACAAAGAAAAGGCGTTGGCAATGCACTATATATGGTGGTACAAGTCATGGCAGGACGTCCGTTTTCCGAATATTAAACTTGATAACGGTAATCGGTTGGCCGTTTGTCTTTTAGAACGTTGGCAAAACATTGGTAATAATAGTTAAATAAGTGCTCTGCCAACCCTGAAATGATATCGTCGATCTTCGGTTGGCCATATATTTCTCGAAGGGTTGGCGAAGCATTTGGAAACCAACGTGAAAAGGACTATTACAATCAGAGTAGGAAAATAAACTCTAACGAACCGTACTTTTAGGGTTGCGTACCGTACATCGCGAACACAGTACACAAGCATATTGGTTACGTAGAAAAGACATACGCTATTCTCTCCAATTAGTGTTTGTGTTTATACACACAACCCGAATTCGGTAGGCTGCGGGTGTGAGTATATGTTGAAAGTACAGTACATAATCGTACCGTTTGCGTTCATCAGACAATCGTAGTGTACCGCATTCGGTTTGTGTACAAACACACAACCGCTAAAACGATAGATACGGTATGTGTTCCTTAGCCGTACCCTACCCTACATGTTGAATACAGTTTATTTTCTACTCTGATTACAATGGGTAAAGTGTTTTCAAATACATCGACGCCCTATTCCTACGAAAATTCTTTGACTCTTAGTTGTGGCTATAATCCCCTTGTGTTTGTTGTTGCAAAGTCATAATAAATTATTTTTATTAAAATTTTTGTTTGAAAACTTCAGGAAAGTTATGATTGGTGTCGACACAATCATAACTTTAAATTCTTATCACTTATTTAACCTTCTTTGTCAATTTTTAACTCTACTATTTTTTTTATTTTCGATATTTCGCTACTCCAATGTGTAGCATCTTCAGGAAATAACAATTAAAAAAAAAGAAAATATTATTTCCTGAAGATGCTACACATTGGAGTAGCGAAATATCGAAAATAAAAAACTTTTTATAAATAAAAACCAAACCTTAAGCTCAAGAAAATAGTAGAGTTAAAAAATCATAACTTTAAGAAATAAAATCTTAATATTTTGAATTTTATTGTTGTTTTTTATGAAAAGTTCTGAATTTCAGTCTTTAAAATAATCTTACGACGCTCACAACGAGTCACAAGTAGGAATAGGCACCTAAATATCAACGGAAGAGGTCTACATTACTTATTAGTAGGCCAACAAAAAAACACTAAAAAACCATGTTTTAAGCTCTTAAAAAATTTCAAAAGAACATTAAAGTTAAAACCCTAATACACATTAAATTTTGTATTTAACTTGATGCTTCATTCCAATTCAGATTGGAAAATCAAAGAGTTTATTTTAATATCAGTGATTTTTTAATTAAAAAAGTTTTGATCGACTTCAGAAAATTATAAAATTACCGATTTTATGAGAAAAAAAAAATATTTTCATTGAAGGAATTAAATGTGCTAAAATCCCAAACGTATTTTACAAATTCATTCTTCCCCAAGGGGACGATGTTTTAAGAATTTCTGGAAATATTTGTTAAGTTAAATAACAAACTAAATGAGAATTTCTTGTTCTCGTCTGCAAGCGCTTGTGCAAATTTAAATGTTACTTACACTTTAGAAAACATTGTTTTCTATTGGTGTTGATACATGAATGGACGTCACTACATTGCTAGATATAACAAAACAACAATGTAGTACTATATATTAGAATATGACAAAGCAAATTGTGGTAAATTCTTTGTTGTTTTCTTTTGAAGAAAATAAGCCAACATTTGCAAAATAAGTAAAAAAGGCTCTAACAAATAAAGCTTAAAATTCGTATATTATACAAATCAAAACTTGTATTGAAATTAAATTGTTTTTTTTTTTTTTTTTTTGTTTCAAATAAAAAACAAGATCGGCCTTTTTTTTTGGTTGACCTACTAAAAAAACTAAATTGATAAAATTTATTCTATTTGATTATAAATTAAATTATGAAATAAAATAAAAAAAACTGGAAAAAAATACAAAATATTACAAATTGAATGAGATTCCGCCATTCGATTTTTAATATACAGTCGTAAATTTCTTGAAACAAGTACTGGGAAAATCCCCTTTGCAAATGTTGGCAAAGCGCTGTAACTCAATATTTTGCCAGTAGTGCTTTTCATATGCAGGCAAAAATTTTGTAAAACCTTGTACTGCCAAACCACCCTACAATAATCTTTTTCATAAAACGGAAGTGGATAAAGCTTTTTATGTTATATGAGTGTAATATATCCAATATTTAAAAAGGCTAATCCAAATTTGGCGGACAATTTTAGAGGGATATCCTTAATGAATTGTATGGCAAAAGTCATGTTGGGAGTAATAAGTGAGCGGCTCTTTACATGGACGAAAGAAAACCAAATTATAACCGAATACCAGGCAGGCTTTAGAAAAGGTTAATCAACAATCGATAATATTTACAACCTAGCAGTAATTGTTCATTTAAAGTTACATCAACAGAAGAAGGTCTACCTACACCTTTTTCATAGATTTTAAGGCTGCATTTGATAAAGTTTGTTGTCCATCCCTTATATATAAATTACATGCTCTTGATGTCTCTACGAAAATGGTTTATTTTCTATAAAAAATATATTCAGTTTGAAACGTAACTGAATTTTCTGAACCATTTAACACAATATCTGGTGAAAAACTGGACCGATTGCTCTCACCGATTTTATTCTCCCTTTATGTATATAAGACTATTTCTTTATGCAGATAATATTGTCATATCTGCAGAAGAAATACATATACATACCACAAAATATGAATTAAAACCTTGAAGTATATTGTGAACACTGGAATTTAGAAGCCAATCAAAAATAATGATATTTAGAAAGATAGAAATTTAATCAGTGCATAGGTTAAGATGGTCTTCTTAGCTGAAGCTTCAATCTTACCTTGTGGTCATTATTAGTGGGTTTAAATCGATTTAAACATATTTTAAAGATTTTTAAAAATTGTATTTGTTTTAAAATATATATTTTTTTAAATTCTACGAAATTTTAATTTAGCTACTTTTTCACTTCCAATCTGTGCACTGTGCACAAAAAATTTACTACCTAATTTCGTAAAACACTTGGGTGAAGTGAAGAGAACTTTCAATGTAAATTGTTTTTGTAACAAAAACAATTTCTATAGAAATAACGCAAAACTTCACCGAAGTATTTTAGAAAATTACCCCCTTAGTAAATTTAGTTTTTAATTGAAATAGCGTAACCCCTTATTACAAAATACTCATTTGGCGGGTTATTACAAAATACTCATTAGAGGGTTAAAATTCATCCTAGTTTTCGTATAAATTATTCTAGAGACAAAATACTTATTATTATAATACAAAGGCGGATTTACCTGAAACTTTGCATAGGGAGTTTTTAGACATAAGGAATAGGGGCAACATTATGGAAACCACTCTAATCTACATATTATAACATATTTCAATTCAATTAATTCGTTAATCACTTTTTTGCCATTCCTCGATAGTCGACCCAATTGTAATTAATTAATTATTATTCTAAAACACTTTTGTCAACTGAATACGAATATCGAGTTGGGGTATTTCGAAAACCTATCCAGCAGCTTCAAGCTTTGCCGCTAGTGCTAGTAAACCAATGAGTAGTGGGTATTGAGTAGAGATGAGCGATCCGGTGATTTTTGAATAACGCTGCTACCAGTGATCGTGATAGATTACGGGTTTGTAATAGAAATGGGCGATCCGGCGTATTTCAGTAACATTGTTCTCAGTGAATGTGATTTGCAAATCGTTGTACTTTTAAACTGTGATCGTAATCATGGTTTTTCTATGGAAAAGACTGCGATTTTCTGATTAATAAACGAAATAATATTTATGGCGAGTTTTTAAGATGTCAGTTAAACTTGGTTTAGTTAAACCGAAAACTAATTTTGTCAGCCATTTCAAAGTTTATTAACAAAAATTTGCCGGAAAAACTTTTTCTTGAGTAAAATTTCTTTCTTTATTGAAATAAAACAAAATAAACCACATTTTAAAAGCAGTATTCCAGTTACAAACTGCGTTAAACTAAGTTTAAAGATAATCCACTTCCTAAAAACTGGGCCTTAAAAGAAGAATAGTTGCGACTGGTAACAAAGACATGATAGAAGGAGACATTTTATTCAGAAGAGTGTGAAAGCAAGTCATTGTTCTTGAAAAAAAACATGTATTACTGTGCACAATGAAGTTTGCAAGAAAGAATAGTACAAAAATATTAAAAGAACGATATTCCGAGTAACTGCGACTTGAAATATTTGATCACTGCCGTTACCAGTGATATATCAATAACTGTGATTAAATCACCGGTATGAAAATATCGCTCATCTCTAGTATTGAGTATCTAGCATTTGGCTTGTAATTGAGTATTCGAAACCAAAATGTAACCACTCGATATTTTCATAGTTACATTTTGGTCTGAAAAAGAGATAAAAACTGCGACTTAATAATTTAGCATAAAAATACAACGCTGTTCGAAAGAAAAATTAAAAGGGAAAGCTTTTAATAAAAAATTTTCAAATAAATATTGAATCGTGACTAAAAAAGTCTAAAAATATTAAAATTCATATCTTTAATAACCGCGACTATTTTCAAAGAATTTTTATAAAAAAGTAAAATAAATTTCAAATTTAAAAGCTTTTGAAAGTATCGAGTATCCAAATTTAATATCTCGAGTAGTATCGAGTATTGAAAAATAACGGAATTTACCAGCACTACTTGCCGAACTATGTGGTTTTAAGAATCGATATTTATTTAGTTTTGACCCACTCTAATAATGTAAAGGCAGGCATACATGCATGTGTATCAATAGCAAATTTAACTTGTGTAACGTTTTTTTTCCATTGACATTTTTTTACAATCGTCACATATGCTGCCCCTTTTGTAGGATTTTTATTATTGTACTCGAAAATGTATGATTTCAGTTTAAATTTTTAACATTTTTTTATTACTATTTTTTTCAACAAAATAATGTCATTAGGTCGTTTTATATTTGTTTTGTTGTTTGAGGTTATGTTAATCAGATTTTAACATGTGTATAAGTTATAAAAATTTATTGATATTATTTAATTTCATTTTGGAATTATTCACCGTTTAGGGCACTCAAAAATGTTTGACAGTTACTACATGACAGTTGTTTGTGTATTAATTAGTAGATGTTGTTTTTAACTGTAATGACAGTTATTTTTCTATGGAAAAATACAAAACAACTGCTATGACAGTTATTAAAAAAAACAACTAACGAAATGTACTGTAATTTCGCAACAGTTTTTAAAGCAGTTATTTTTAAAATCATAATAAACAGCTACCAAAACAGTAGTATTTTTGGAGTAAACAGTTATTTTTGTTAGTTATTTAAAAAATAAAAAATTTCGTTGAATTTTGAAAATTCTTGTTTAGTTTATATTTGTTATTATTGATATATTCCTAGTTTGGAAATGAAAATCAGAAACAGGTGTTGTATTTCCAATGCATAAAAGCCTAATAACTGCAAAACCGTTTGGAATTTTTACTCCATTATATTTGTAATCGAAAAAAAAAAACAAATTGTTTTTTTTTATTAAAATATATTTTTCAGAGACCCAAAATAACTGTTATATTTCTAAAAAAGTCACCACCCAAATTTATTTAATTATAATATTTCAATAATGCACTATATTTTATAAATCATATTGCACAAAAAAATCACAAAGTTTGGCAAAGATTTTAATTTTTTCAAATTTTATATTTTACTCTATAAATTTCTGTTGTTTTTTGATTTTTATTTTAAAACTTTTTATAAAATTTACAGAATGATTTTTTTGAAAAAATTAAGCAGTAACTTTTTTATTTGATAATAAAATAAAAATTAAAAATTGACCTAAATTGAATGCCGGAAGGTGATGGAATATACATATTTACTCACTTTAAATCACTGTTCAATCTTTTATTAACACTAGTTGACATCATCAGGATATTATAATTGTTGAAGTCATTGGTTCTATGGCTTTTGATTTGTATTCTTAATTGTTATTTTTTGATAAAGAAAAAAAATCACAAAATAACTTTTATTATTTTTGAAAAAATAAAAATCGTGTTTGGATTGTTTTTGTTTGAATTTAAAATAAAAATCAAACAGCAAATAAACAGAAAATTAAAAATACTCAAACAAGAAATAATTGTAAAACAATCACTTTTTTGAATAAAAGTTATAACTGTTACGTCCCTGTTATTTTTATAATACGAGTACCAAAAGAAGTAACTGCATCGAAAACAGTAGTTTTTACCCATTTTGTCAGTTGTTTTAAAATTTTTATAGTAAAAATTTGTCAGTTAATTTTACGATAGTTATATTTAATACTTTTGTTAGTTATTTTTAAACATTTTAAAATAACAACGTTTTTAGTTATTTTAAAGGTAAATACATTTATCGCCTTTTTAACTGCATATAAGTTTGTTTTAACTGTCATTTTCAGTAAATTCTAGCGACAAACTCTTTTGAGTGCATAAATACTTTTAACTGTCACTTTTCGTACAGATTCTTTTTTAAAACGAAGCAATATTTTGTACAGATATTTTGACTACTTCTTATAAAATAACTTGATCATATAAAGTAAACTTTTTAAGATTAATTAACAATGCTGTACTACGGATTATATTTGTTGCTTTTTACCTTCGCACTTACAAGGAAAATATCCCATCCCAAATACTCCGATTTTGATGAAATTTGGATATGTGATAGAGAAAATAATTCTTATATTAAAAGATTTTTGGTGGTAAAAAAAACCCAGAAATAAGTATCCGCTTAAATTTAATAAAGCCCGTATAACACTAGCTTTAAATTGTATTGATCAAATATTTGAGAACAGTTCAAATCTATAGTCATAGGAAAATTACATAAGTGCAAAAAGTACAACCATACTTATATATCAGGGAATATAAAAATGTTCAACCTTAAAATGACATTTAATCATTGAATGTCGAGAATGTTGTCAATTTCCTAAGTTCCTCTCTGTGCTTGTAACGACTTTTTGTCATTTTTAGTGACTTTCCATCCGAACAAAGTTTGTTTGTACAAATTTTTATTTCTTACTATCTCTAATTTTTGTTGTTTCATTTCATCAATCCAATATCAAGTCAAAACAAAATTAAGCAATTGTCACATGGGCTGAAGGAATTAAATATGTGAATTTGAAGCAGTATACTTATTTCTCCATATAGAGTACCTAAAATTTTTGAAATTTTTACAACAGTAAATTAAAAAAAGCAATAAATTACCAAAAAACGTGCCAACAAACAGTCCCAAAAAATCCCTTTCCAACGATACCTTACTCGCATATGGTTCCTTTGGTCGAAATGCAAACCCAACTTGTTCCCATTTTTTATACTTATCCTTTACTCTGTTGTTAATAAACTACTTTGAAAAAATAAAAGCTTATCACATATATTATTTTAGTTGTGTTTGTGCGGCAAGCTATCAACGTTGACTTATGTCATTCCCATACAAATTTGACATTTGTAACGTTGAGAGTTAACATTAAACGTTGGCTAATGTCAAATTTATATGAGAATGACATAAGCTAACTTTGATAGCTAGCCGCAAAAACACAGCTTTTAATCACTTTATTTATGTTGGTAAAACATAACAAATTACGGTTTAAAAAAATTGTTTTTGTTTTTTGTAATTTATAGTTTTGTTCGACAACGTTTAGTATGAGCAAGTACTTGGCCTTGGGGACATAAAGTATTCTGCAAAAGCAAACCCTTATTAAAACTAATGGGCTTGACCACTTTTGATATTGAGGTTCTTACCTCACGTGCAACTGCTTTGGCTTCATCAGTTGTTGATAAGGCAATAATAGCGAATGCCCAGATAAAGTAAGATTTCATTTTAGTTTTGTTATAATAATTTATTTTTTATGTGCAAATTGTTGTTTTCACTTGTAGTGTCTTTTTAAAACTGAGTTTAAATTTTTTGTTCTACAATACTAAACATACTCGTATAGACTAGATAATTTTGCTGTTAGTTTTTTATTAACTGTGTAGTTGTGAGTGTAAATATTTACGAGAAATGGAATTGCAATAATTGCTAAACTTTTTCCAACGTAAATAATTCTCTGGTTTTGGTGCATTACGCATTGTTGCCAGTTAAAGAAATTTATCTCCAAGTAGGGGAATTAACACAAAAATTTGTGGTAACAACCCAGTGTAGAAACGGTAATGACATATCATTATTTTTTGGAGTACCAGTAATGAGACCCACTTACCTTCTGCTTTACTTTAAAACATATAATAATGAGTTACTGATAATGACTTATTTTTATCATTATTTCAAATAGAAAATAATTTTTTAGATTTTTTGAAATCTATTTTTAGACTGAATATTTTTTAAACACTGGTAAGGCTATATGTAAATACATATTTTTTTATTTTTTGTATGTTGGCGAGTAAGCTTACTTGTGTGCAGCAGGTCAATTATGTTTTTATCTATTAAACATTACATGTCGATATAGCTCAGATGGTAGAGCTATTGACTGGCAATCTGTAGACCCAGGTTCGATTCCCGCACCAGCAAATTTTATTTAAAAAAAAAATACAATAAAAAATATTTTTAATATTTTTTTAGAAAATCTATTTTTAAACTCATTATTTTTGTCAGTACTGGTAAGCACATAGGTAACGATATATTTTTTGATTTTTCGTATGCTGGTGTGTAACGACAACTCATTATTTTTCGTGACATCGCCATATAAAGGTAATAAGAAATGTAATAACAAAAGTAAATAGTTACCATTACCAAGTATGTAGTTACATAACGACATATCTGGTAATGATTTTCTACACTGGGAACCATTGTTGCCAGAAAAGTTAGTGCTCATGTTCCTGTCATTTATATTCAGAAAAAATGTTGGGTAGGAAAAATTAATGGGGGTCCGTCTTACATTTTAACACCTTAGGAGCGACTCCGGGCAGTTTTGGGCATTTTGTGGATTTTTTTCCCTGCCGCCCCAACTTTGACCCAGATGAGGGGCAAGTTGCCATCAACCAAAATTTTCCATTTTTTGGCTTATGCATTTTTTTACGAACCTCACAAAATAAGAGGTTCTATCTAGCATGTCCACATATAACAAATTAAAATCCCCAAACAAATTTCTAAATCCCCAAATAATTCCCCAATATAGATTTTAAAAAGAATTTGAAATAAAAACCCGTTTTTTTAATATTATTGTATAAATAATGATTTTCAAACATTTAGAAAAACAAAACAAAAATATTGCTTAAGTCATTTACTTGCACAAAAAATCAACATAAAAAACAGTATTAAAAATACATATACACTCACAATATATTTTCCATCACCGATTGAGGTTTATTTGAAAAATAATAGGTAAAGTTTGTTTTCAATAGAAGAATCAATTAAAATATAAAGAAAAATGTTGTTTAACTTTTTTTAAAGTCAAAAAAAAACCAACTACAATAAAAATACTTATCATCTGTAGGAGTTGATATTTTCAGTCAAATGTTCGGTTTTCTTTTTTGTTAAAATAGTTTGTTTATAAATATACAAAATTATTTCAATTCAAATTACAAGAAATTCTTTACCCATACACACACATAGCCAATAAAAATATGAAGGTGTGCGTTGTGTGTGTAGTGTTTTGAAAATTCCAACAAAAAAAGCTTTCAAATATGAAAAAACAAACCACAAAATCTTTTTTTTTTTCTCAGTTAAAAATTGAAGATTGTTTTAACAGGCTTTTCAATTATTTTTATTTATTTTATCGATTGTTTAAACAATTTTTGAAAATAGCAAAATGGTTTGAATATAATGAAAAATCAGTAGTGCTTTTTTAATTGTGTTTTCAATTAATTTAATATCCCTTTAGAAAAACGTGTAAGTCCACACAATGTAATAGTTTTCGTGTACTTCACATTGTGCGTACTTACGATATGGGATACTTGTATATAACAATTGTATATGAAACAAAAAATATTTTAAATTTTTTAAAAATTTTGTCTAACTTACACGCCACTATACTTGTGTGTACTTACGAAGTATATTGGCTTGTGGGCCATTACAATGCGGCCATACCCTAGGTAAAGTAAGCCAGCATAATATTTATTAACTTTTTGGAACTATTTCAAAATTATATAAGCTTTTTTTTTTAAATAATAAAGATAGAGATTGTAGGAAACTTTGCATGCTTACACCAGGCACCATGCTCGGAGTGGTCTTAAACCATATTTTGGTTTACTCAACGTCTCTCATAAAATCAGTGCTAAAACCAGAGATCCAAAATAATTGTTATTTTTCTAAAAAAAATCAGATAAGGAATTTCATCAAATATAATACATAAATAATTTTAAAATATATGAAATTATATTCCATGCCTAAATCATACAATTTTAGCTGTGTTTGTGTGGCATGCCTATCAATGCTATCTCGAACAATTTTGACAGTAGAAAGCCGGAATAAGTGAAAAAACTGTCAAAATCGTTCTAGATAACACTGATATGCAGTCACACAAACACAGCTTTTGTAAACATTTTTTTATTTTTGGGACTTTTTCAATTTGATCTTTGTATTTCTATTAATTTTTGATTTTTATTTGAAAACAATTTATAAAAATTATTTTTTGGTTATTAGAAAAAAAATCAAACAACTTTTATATTTAATTTTAAAATAAAAGTGAAAATTATGCCGCCATTGCCTGCTAAACGTTGTTGGAATATGAAGATTAGTTTCCGGTTTTTCACTGAGAGTAGGTAACTTTTTAACAAGGAGAGCATACATTAAAATTGTTGTTTTTCAAAAAGTGTTGATTTATGAATGGATTTTACAAAAGCAGGCAGTTCATATACAAAGGAGCAAAATTCTCGTCCAGTTGAATTTTTGTACGTTATATAATATTTCGGCTTGTGTGTTCCAATCGTCATATTTTTATTGCAGATTGGTTGGTTTAAGTGGCAACTTTCACCCTAGTAAGCATCAAGTAGAGTCAGGAGCGATTGCGCCACAGCTAAGGCATCGTATAGCACACGCCCGTCCGAGTCTGTTGCGTGTCTTCCCAATAGCTAGTGTCCGGGCAGCAAGGCCGTCAGCCTGGAAACGTCCCTCCCGCTCCTGTTGAAGAGAGATTTAGTACGCCCCAGATCATAGTCGGGCCACGTAAGTGTCGCGGTTCTACAAGTGTCCAGTCTATCTTCTTCTCGATTTTTGCAGATAGTGCCCGAAGATGCCACTCTTAATGGTTGCCAGCAGTATAGCGACTAGCATCGCTTTGGGGACATTCAAGGCAGAACCTGCTCTTCCCAACTCGTCTGGCCGCTCATTACCGTAAAAGTTCCTGTGACCAGGGCCCATATCTACGTAATCACGGACTAACGACTTAGCATAGACAGTTCTTCCCTGCACTGCCTGACGATGGTAGAAAATCTAGTGTAGGAGCTCAAGGACATAAGCGCCGCCTGGCTATCAACGAAGATACCCACGATTCCCTGAGCCGCGACCGCATACAAGAGGCAACAGGTTTCCCTGATAGCCCCAGGAGAATATCCTAGGAGAAGAGTACTCCGACCCCAGTCTAAGCTGCTAGGGCAGCTGATCAATAAGTCTAGCATGTCCGTTGGTTTTTACCTTCCAATAACAAGCGGCCCTATGCTCCTTGCAGGAGTAAAAGGAACAAATATATATATACAAGTAGTAACGACTCTCGACGCACTGCTGGTAGAAGTCGCCACCACACATAAATCAATAGGAACAAACGAAGCATCGCATTAAGGGCCTCAGAGGGACAAGTCTTTATCGCCCCCGTAACTCGAATACAAGCCGATCGCTGCGCTGTATAGTTCGTCCCTAACTACCAGCTTGGTAGTCGCAGTCCACCACACAACAGAGCCATAAATAAGTATTGGGCGTACGATTGACGTGTACATCCACAACACCATTTTCGGTCTCAAACCTCATCTCGAACCAAAGTCCAGCATGATGCCAAGATACTTAAGATGTCCAGAGAGGGTGACTTCGCAGCACGGAAGCCGCGGTTGCCTGAAGCTCTGTTTGGCTCTAATGGTGAAAAACACCAGTTCCGTTTTACTCGGATCTAGTCCCAGGCTACAGCTTGTGGTCCAGTTACTGAGAGTATCCACAGCGCTGGCCATGATGTAATTTTTCACATCGCTGACATAAGTATTCACACCCAGATCAAAAAGGGCGCTCTGTATCGCCTCCATTCTGACATTGTTGAAAGCACCTTTTATATCCAAGAAGGCAGTCAAGGTATGTTGTCTGAATTCCAAGGAACTCTCCAATAGGCTCACAACCTCGTTAAGCACAGTTTCCGTTGGGCGATCCTTGAGATATGCATGTTGACTACCAGATAGTTGTGGCGATCTCTCTAGTTGATTAGCCTTTCCAGTGTCTTAAGCAGGAAATATGAGAGATTGATTGAACTGAAGTCCTTTGCAGCTTCATGACCCTTCTTACCGATCTTTGGTATAGATACTCTTGCCGATCTTTGGTGTAGATACTATTGCCGATCTTTGGTATAGATACTCTTGCCGATCTTTGGTATAGATATATCAAGCAGCCAGGGAAATATGCCACACCCGGCGATTTGTAAGGAGAGAAACTTCCAATTGCCCAAGCTATACACGCCGCGCGAGGCACAGCCGTTCATTTCCCAAGGTGGTCGCATTCCTGCAACCCCGAAAGTGAGTACCAAGAAGAATTTCCAATGACTCGACTGACGATTCCGACCAGGATCCATCATTCCTCTTTAGGTAAGCAAGGTTTGTGTGCCCTCTGCCAGAACCTTACCAAACCTGGCAGAGTCACGAGTATTTTTTATCGATTCGCAAAGCGTTCTCCACGAGTTCTGTTTCGCCATCACCACTGCTTTCTTATACGCCCTCAACTTGTCACGGTATGGCGCCCACTATTTTCTGACAAAGCTACCGGTGAAAGCTTTACGCGTTTCCTTCCACAGCACTGTATGCTCCGAACTCTTTCAGAGAGGGAAACATTTCTTTGTCCTTCTCTGAGGGCAAGAAACCTTGAAAGACAGAGTGCTCGAACATGTCGACTGTCTTGCCGACCGTCGGTCTATTACCGAGCTTCCCCTAAGGAATCCTGGTGAACCGGAACGTAAAGGTTGACATTGAAAAGTATCCAAGTATGATCCTAAAATGGTCTTATCGGACACCCTTCACTTATCAACCAGCACAGAAGAGTTACCTGAAATTGTAATATCCAGAACTTCCTCCCAACCTCTGAAATTTTCAGAATCCGTAAAAATAAAAGTAGGGTTAGAACCTGAATTACATATAGTAGGGTTTTTAGTGTTAATAAAATCCAGAAAAGGCTGACCTCTCATTGACTTCAGTGTTGCCCGAGATGGTGTGCCTAGCATTGGCTAGAATCAAAACGTCATCAGGATGAAAACGTCATGTGCACTAATGGAAGGCAATAGTAATCTCATTTCCTCTGGTGGGGTTTCCCTGTGTTGTGTCATTGTGTCAGTTCAACCTTCGTTAGAGTAAGGTCCGCAGAGCTAAATTGAGTACATAGAAAAATCTTTATATTATTATCAAGTCTTTATATTATTAAGCAGGATCTAGGCGCCTTGGAACCCTCTCACCAGCGAGTCATGAATCTAGGGTTCCTGAACGATGCCTCGGCTAGAAGGATCGGAAGGTTGTCTGTAGCATTACGAGAATGCTGCAGAGTAATCTGTAGCATCCCGCTATATTGGGGGTGTTACTCTAGCTGCATTTTGATTAGCAGCTGGTGCGCATCATCGAGCTTATCCCTCCCGTCAACACCACCGAACTCTGATGGACAAAAAACCTGCACCTTGGGTTCCTTGATAATATCTGTCTTCTCGAGTGCGAAGACACCCTGCTCCGAGATGACCTGCACATACATCATGCTGTTATTTTGAGACTCCTCCGCACGGATGACAGACACCATTCTGTTACTACCATTAACGAAATTGTAAGGGCCACAAGTAAGTGACCCCTTACAATTTCGAGAGGTCGATACTTAGTGCCTAGGACGAGTTGCCTAGCAACCCAGTTTCGTTGTTATAATACTTGTTTTATTTTGGATTTTGGTTCAATTTTGGCCCCGTAAGGGGATGGAGCGTACCATGCAGTGACGTCATACATGGCAAAAAAATACAACCGACCCATGCCCTGGGGTGTGAGGCGAGGTGTTAGCGACTAGACTTCTTTTACCACTGACTAGCCTTTCAGGTTCTTGACACTGCTACCAACCACCTTAACCTTACAAATGGGGTATTTTCTTATTGCAGACAACTGATGAGTGGGGTGCTGTCCATGAAACAACTGTATTATCTATCATGAAAATGGCCAACCACAAAAAAACGTCTCATATGACCATATCATAATTTGGACTTGAGGTAGGACAATAATCTAACTAAACATATGAAAATATTACGGAAAGTACGATAAAATAATTTTTGTATTTTTAATGCAAAAAATTTAAATAATTTTCAATAACAAACATTATGATCTTAAGAATTGATTTAGGATAAGTTAACATGACAGTAATTGTAAGATCAGTTATTTATTTTCGATTATTTACAGATGTAATAAATATTGTAATAAGGAAATAAAAAAATTCTCTTTGTCCTTTCTCGTCCCTTTTTTAGTTTAGATTTTCACGAAAATCGGTCGAAGTCAAAGTAAATCGATTTACAGCATATACTAAAGTGACTGTCTTTTTATTTTGTACTGATTTAAAGTCTGAGAATAAGGATTAATCTAGGAGTACTATAGTTGCTGCATATTTGACTTTGCTTTGCTATATTATTTTAAATACCAGAAAATTTTAAAAACGCTTTATATGTAAATAAAGATTATGAGCCTTGTAAATCATAGCAAGAAAAAACATAAATAAATATTTGTCATATTTTAAAAAATTAACATAAACAAATGAAAAAACTTCGTGACATGTCACTTTGACAGCTTACACCATGAGGTGGTTGGGTGGCAGCACAGTAACTTTTACAATAACTTAAAAAAAAATCCCACAAAAACATAACTAGGTGGTCTAGCACATTACTGGTGCTCAAAGGTTCAACTCAATGCTAAAGGCATAACAACGCACACGCACAGGAGAGCCAACGAAAAAAGATAGACATTATACCGTAATATTGAATTGAATTAGAAAAGTATAATACCAATGGGATTTCATTTTTTTGAAACTAAAAGTGATGATATAAAACGCCCGCTGGGTATAGAAAATAGAAACAAATATTATAACCAACCATGGTTTAAATGTTACAAATAACTTAAAAGTAATTTGTTTAACTAAATGTCAAATGTATGTATGAAAACGAGCATATTTTAAAGGAATTAAATCTGTTATTTAATTTTCAAATATGATTTTATATACACCACAATACTTGGTAGACAAATTAAACAGTGTGTTGGTTTACTCGAATTTCCTACTACTTCCCAGTAAAAACAGACATTGGGTCATATGAATAAAACTTAGCAATTACTTCGAAGTAATTACTTTGGGCTTAGGAATGGCTTTTAACTCCAAATTTACCAATTGGCTGGTAGAATAGGATGAAATGTAAACGAAAAGTTAAAAAATTAATTTCTAGTCTACTCCCAAGTAGACTAGATTTGTGAAGTAATTGCTTAAAAACCCTGTATTTCCCCCTATTAGTAAAATCTATTTTTTATTCATATGAGCTTGGGAGTAGACTAGAAATTTATTTTTTTAATTTTCGTTTACATTTCATGCTATTCTACCAGCCAATTGATAAATTTGGAGTTAAAAGCCATTCCTAAGCCCAAAGTAATTACTTCGAAGTAATTGCTAAGTTTTATTCATATGATCCATTACCGCAACATTACTTTTGTTCGCGATGTCCAAAAATTCATGGGTGGTCATTACCCTCTCGCTTACGAATTAAGTGCGAATAACGAGTTACCCATAGTGAAAGAATAAGTAGTTACTCAAAAAGATAGAATAAGTGGTTACTCAGAAGTTAGGAAATAAGTGGTTACCCTACATTGTGAAATAGTTGCTCATATTGGAAAATTTTCTATTGAGTTGAAAAAATGTTCGAACCAATTTAATAAATAAAATAGTAATATAAAAAAGACTAAATCAGTACTTATTTAATCAATTACCAGTAAGTAATTACTTTGCAAGAATATATAAGTACTTCTATAACTTTTCATCAGTAAGTCATTATTTTGAATTTTAAAGTAATTCAAAAGGTAATGACCTATCATTACTTGGCAATCCGCAGGGTAATAACCTGTCATTACCATGTTTTTGCTGGGTTTTAGTACAATTGGAAAATTTAGTTTACTTTCCATACATTTAATTTTTCCAGATGTAGTAACTTGTAGTAAGTAAACGAACAACAACAAAACAACTCGATTACAACAACAAAATAACAAATATTCATAAAAAAACTAAACAAGAAACCCTAGAATGTCAAATACGTCGAGTTCTTCCGGCACACGCAGAGAAAAAACATGGTTGGGATGACCATATTCGAAGAGCATCATATATTTTAGGGTTTATGATTGTGACAATCATGTTATTACATAGTTGTGAAAATCATACTCTTACCTCTTTTTTGTCATAATATGTTCAATAAATTACCTCACTATGATTGCAAAATGCTCCCAATATTAGCATATTATAGTCCTTCATATCATATTATTGTCCTATTATCCCTATAGTATTCTCCCAGAATTCTGCTGAAGCTAGATTGAAAAGATATGCATGTTTTAATTGACAATATTTATTCAATGACTAATTTACACATATATAGAGATAAAAATAAATTATGGAAGCTATAAAATGCAGAAAAATATTGATAAGAATACAATTTCACAATACATCCAAAAATCATCATAATATGTTCCTTATGATCATAATATATTCTTGATGATCATAGTATTTTTCCAATAATCATATTATTGTCATGTCGAAAATTTTGTGATCAGTTAGGATTATATTATGATCACTAGGAACGTAATATGATTATTTCATGCACTCTTTATATTTTCTCCAATTTCGTACAGTTTTTCAACTAGACTTCCGTACAAAATGAAAAGCTGTAGCACTACTTATTATGGACGCTCTTCAACATTAATTTTTCTGTGTGAGTACAAAATAAATCACTTTTTTTATCACCTTTTACTTATTTTATAACACTTTAGAGTACAATCTAATTTCAAGTTTCCTGGTTAGACCGAATTCTCTCTTCCACAAACAATATTACTATTAAAATGAACACCAATAAATTTTTCTTTTATTTCCTATGTTTTTTGTTTTTTCTAATATGTTTATTTTCTTTTATTGCTTCTTGCAACTTCTCTTCACAAAATCTCAAACAACAATGACGCTAACTGATCAATGACGCTCATAAAATAAATATACTGACCATCTTATAGTTGTCGAAATCATACCAATGATTACGAACATGATATCTCTCAATGCAAATAATAATATGATTGCAATTCGAAGAGAGGAATATGGTTGTCCAGATAATATATGATCGCAGACGAGAGAAAAATATGATAACCGAAAAAAAGAGAGATTTTAAATTTAAAATGATTATAGACTACCGTATCATTTGCAAGGTATGATTAATACATTAATAATATGATTGCAACAACCAGGTATGGCAGAAGGGAACATAGTTTTGTAGCCGTGATCATATTGTAACCATGTCTTTTCTCTGCGTGCAATGAATAATTTTAATGTATTTTGTATATGTTATGGTCGGTAAAAATAAAAATACTATATTTTTTGAAATAGTTTGAGGATTTAAGAGTGGAGTCAAAATTACCCAATTATTTGTATTGGGTATTTAAGAAATTTTTAATAAATACGATTTTCTTATCTGTGTATCCTTTTTCTGAAAATATACTGCGAAATAAGAATAACATGCATTTACAGCAAAAAGTATACATTAAAAAAAGTTATTTGTGCACAAATGCCATACTTTAAAGCATGGAAATATAAATTATGTAGTTATTTTTCCAATAGGAACAGACTTCCACGCTACTTCAACTACAGTAAAGTTTTGTGTTTAAATTTTTGACATTTTAGTAAACTCTTCAGTATGAGATCCACCGCAATCCACATATTCATTTAAAAATTAAAATTTTATTATAAATAATTCAATAAAGAATTCTGTTTTTGAGGTGCTGGCTATCAAACTTTTTATGTATTACCATAATGGGGTGACAAAAGGGTATGATGAGATTGAGTAAATGGTCTGATTACATTTTTACCAAAATCTCAACACAGAAAATAAAATTATGATGGTGGTGAGAAGGTGAATTCTTTCTAAATGCATCATCACTCAAATTTCTACACACAATGTTTCTTTTTTTTTCATATTTAGTCAACTTTCTAAAGGGCTCGAACTCCAAATGATTGTTTTATCTAAGGATGTCTTCTTGTTTTTGCAATTTATATGTTTATTTATGTTATTTAAGCTCAATTACAAAATTTGTTCAAAACATTAAATACGTTTATGGTTTGTGGGCTATAGTGATGACACGTGACCAAACACGTGGCTCATGACCACGTACATGTAATCAAAACACTTGCGTTTCTATGCTCCCAATACCCTCCAACACCCAGTACAATAACAAAATGATGAGCCATAATTAATGTTCAACCCTACAAAATAGCAATCATCATCACTGAACAATATTGCAGTACATAACAGAGATTCAAAGAATCAATTCATTATATCCTGTAACCATACGCGAGACTAATTAATTATTTGGACAAACTAACTGGCGATTTCATTAGCATTAAATTGAAACTTATGATAATGAAAATTTTATCGTAGATTTTAGTTGATCTGAAGATTATTACAATGAGTGTTATATTTGTTCGGTTTTAAGATCAAATATGACAAATTCCAAATAGAATTTACAATTTATTTTACAATAAATAGAGAAAATTAAAGTAATCAAATGTGCTAAAGTCCCAAACGTATTTAACAAATTGTGAAAAATAATCTCTTGAAGGCATGTGCCTATCCGGATTTCATTATTGCCTAAGGAAATCGTCAGGGGACGACGTTTTTAGAATTTCTAGAAATATTTGTTAAGTTATATTACAAACTCAAAGAGAATTTCAAGTTCTCGTCTAGGAGCGTTATTAAACATTTACCCCTAAATTCATAAACAAATTTTGTATGAAAATGACGTTTTGTAAACTTGCTATAACTTTACAAAGCATTTATGAATTCAGGGGTTAAAATATCAAAGAAAAATCAAAAACAACAACAAACAATTTTTTTGTTAAAATATTATTTTTTAAGATGAATGAGGGGAATGTTTATTTGATCTCTTATTTTGGTAAACTAAAGAAACTAAAGAACATTCCTTTAGTATTATTTTTTCTTATGAAAAAACTTTCTTAGAACCAATGGTTGACAATTAATGCATTTTCAAGTGCAACCAAGCACTTTCATCAGATTGTCTTTATGGGGTTCTCTCTAGGTTATAATGTAGATTTTAGTTTTTTTAGATATGTTAGTTCTGCATTTGTTTTTCACTTTGAAAGTTAACGTACCCAGCAAAATCTTTCATTACCAAATAAGTGGTTATATAATGAAACTAAAATTTTTTACTACTTCTAATTCGGCGTCAGTACTAGTTATTTTTGTTAGGCGAAGCCGTTTTTATAAGCAGTCTAGCTTATTTATAAAGATAATGTGAATTTGGTAACTACTTATTTTTTATTAGTAAGTATATAAGTAAGTCGTATTATTTAACAACTTGTAACCACTTATTTTTTAACTGCGTATAAGCACACGAATAACTACTTATTTTTCATGCAGCGAATATGGACAACTACTTACAAAAACGACCTGGTCGAACAAAAATATTGAGTTTTGGCACCGAATTATAAGCAGTAGACCCTAATTCTACTGCTTATTATTTAGATATTAGTAATGAGCACCCATTACTGAGATTTTGCTGGGTATATACAAAAACTAAAATCTACATTATAACCTAGAGAGACAATATAACCTAGACAATCTGATGAAAATGTATGGGTGCACTTGAAAATTCATTAACTGTCAACCATTGGTTCTAGGAAAGTTTTCTCATAAGTTTTTTCTCTATTTGTTCTAAAATAAATTGTAAATTCTATTTGGAATTTGTCATATTTGATCTTAAAATCGAACAAAAATAAAACTCATTGTGAAAATTTTGGCATTATCATTATTTCTACTAATGATAATGCTTTGAAATACATCGATTTCATTACAAATGCCAATTGTATAGTAATTTCATTGCCATTACTAATGCCTCAATTATGTATAAAAAAGAATTGACATTAGTAAACGTCACTGCCCGTATCTCGAAAACTAAGCGAATTTTCGTAAAACGGACAAACTTTTTGAATTTGGTCCCCTCGAAAGAAAAACATCGATGTATCATACTTTAAGATCCGACTGTAAATGCCAAAGATATAACGAAAAATGTAAAATGACGACCCCCTACGTTCAGAAAAAAAAAATTTTTTTAAACCTTTTTCCTAAAATAATTTAGATTGGAAGGTGTACGGCGAACTTTTTTTTTTTGAGGTACAGTGTATTTACTATGGCGGAAAGAAAAATGTAGATTTTTGAACATGCATCTTTTAAAATCGTTATTTTTTCAGGAATTTGTACCTCAACTATCTAAAACTTCGTTGAAATTGATTAGAAAATATATGTTTTACATTTCTGAATGATTTATTCAGAGTTTTATAATTTAAGATTTATTACAGACTCCCTAATTTTTACCATGCATGGTCACACTGCATTACATAGCAAGTGCATTATCAATTCCAGTAATCAGTAAATTCTTACTGATAATGAAATTTAATGTGCATTACCAGTAAAAACAAACCTATGATTCAAAAATATTTTTTTGAATAATAAAATATAAAAATATAAAATATAACGAAATGTTGGGTTTTAATTTTTATTCAAAAAAATAAAAATTGTTTTTTCGACCTTTTTATTAATTAATTAGAAATTTATTAATTCAGTTCGAGGCCAATTTCCTTATTATGAATTAAAATAATAAGTACTTTTTTCAAAAACTGCTATTTTTCTTCATCAGGATATTCTCCTAAGAAATACTTCACAGAGTTTTTGCTTTCAAAAACCTCTAACACTTTCAGGAATGAAAAGACGATCGTTTCGGGGATTTTCCAAGTCCCCTTCTTCAGTTTTCTTTAGAAAGTGGTGGCAATAGTCAATTCAAATTGAAACATCAAAATTTCATATTAAACGTAGTCTACTACATCAACGAAATGAGAATGGAGTAAACAATAAAATATGTTGTCGAAGTCTCTGCAAAGACATAACCAACAATAGAAATATTATGAAGGTTTTTGTTTTTGTAGTTCGTACCATCGGTACAAATAAAATACAAATTTTATTTTTACCACTTCTTTGTCAATTACAAGGAAGGGGCAAAAAAAAAACTCTGTGAAGTATTTGTTAGGAGAATATCCTGATGAAGAAAAATAGCAGTTTTTGAAAAAAGTACTTATTATGTTAATTCATAATAAGGAAATTGGCCTCGAACTGAATTAATAAATTTCTAATTATAAAATATAACTATCACGTTACAGATCTATCTGAACGACTAAAATATTTGAAATCACAGATTTAATATTTTTTTATTTTCTAATAAAACTGTCTACATGACATTAAAAATAACATAGTACTAAATTTGCCCTGTGGCAGCCCTTCCCAATAAATACCTAAGCTGCCTTAATCTTGAATGTAAAAACCATATGTCAGTTTGGCAACATTTGCAAAGAAAGGAGATGCGGAAGAGATTGGAAGAATAACAAAAATCTAAAAATAAAATGTTTGTGTATGTCTGTGTTGATCTTTTCTGAGTAAAAACCAATAACATAAAACTGAATAGGAAAGAAAACTACGAGTTAGTTTACATTGCATTCAATTCCTTACTTGCGTGTTAAGGGCTCGCACCTTACGCCCAAACCAGATAGTGAAAGTGCCAGTGAACAGTTGCAGTGCTGTCAGACTTTTGACTTATCCCAGTGTAGAAAATCATTACCAGATATGTGGTTATGTAACTACATACTTGGTAATGGTAACTAGTTACTTTTGTTATGGCGATGTCGCCAAAAATAATGAGTTATGGTTACACACCAACATACGACAAATCAAAAAATATATCGTTACCTATGTGCTTACCAGTACTGACAAAAATAATGAGTCTAAAAATAGATTTTCAAAAAAATAAATTATATAAAAAAATATTTTTATTGTATTTTTTTATTTTTAAATAAAATTTGCTGGTGCGGGAATCGAACCTGGGTCTACAGATTGTCAGTCAATAGCTCTACCATCTGATCTATATCGACATGTAATATTTAATAGATAAAAACATAATTGACCTACTGCACACAAGTAAGCTTACTCGCCAACATACAAAAAATCAAAAAAATATGTGGTTACATGTATCCTTCCAGTGTTTAAAAAATATTGAGTCTAAAAGTAGATTTAAAAAAATTGTCAATAAAATCTAGAAAATTATTTTCTTATTGAAATAATGATAAAAATAAGTCATTATCAGTAACTCATTATTATATGTTTCAAAATAATGCAGAAGGTAAGTGGGTGTCATTACTGGTAGTCCAAAAAATAATGATATGTCATTACCGTTTCTACACTGGGATGTTTATAAATTTAAATATTGAATCAACGAAAACATTTCCAAAGAATTTTATTTTAAAATTTGAAATTCAAAAACCATTAAAAGCATCGAGTTTCCAAATTTAAAATATCGAGTAGTATCGATAATTGAAAAGTAACCGAATTTCCATCAGCAGTCCACATATAGAGCATCAAGAGGTTAAGCTCGGTTTTACACTGGATTTATACTTGTCTTCGTCATTAAGAAGCATGGACTCTATCTTTCGAATATGGAGTACTTTGTGGTAAATATTTTTATAAATTCCACAGTTAAATTTTCTATAAATAATTGGAAAATGAAATAATTACTTAAAATTCCTGTTACGTTAACCCAGCTAAGAACAGTATTACCGTATAAACGAATGAATTCAATGATTGTATAAATTATGTTTTTATATTCGTGTTTGCGTGTAAAATGCATGTAATCACAACAACATTAATAAAATTACCATTAAACATTAAATTGTAGTGGCTCATGTAAATGTTACGGCCTCCAGCATCCTTCTATCCATCTATATACATACAGCGAATTTCTTACATGACTGTTGGGCAAGTTGACTTCTACATAATTTTGTCGTATGAATGAATAAATGGAATAGTCCCAGCAAAATATTAGTAATGACACCTCATTACCATCTGCATTACCAAAAATGACCTTTTGCATTATTTTGACCTTTTACATCATTACCTTTTGCATTATTTTGCAATATAAAATAATAACTTCCTAATAACGACATATTTTATTCATTACTTTTAAATATAAAATAATTACTTACTCGTAATAGTTTAAATAACTACTTTTTACACAGTTAAATTTTTTACATTTTTATTTATTATATGTAAATATGTTTTATGTTTAAATTTTTATGACGAGTCCTAAAATTACACAATACAAAAAACTTAAAGTTTTCTGAATGTATGTATTTCCTAAAGCTAATAGTATTTATGTAACTCCTTATTTTTAAGAATCAAGTAAGCACTCGGATAACCATTTATAATTCAACTTTTTGTAAGCATCTGTGTAATCACTTATTATTCAAAATCTCATAAATACTTACTTCTCATTTCTCCGTAAGCGAGCCGGTAAGCTTGACTACTTATAAAAACGACCACGCCAAATAAAAATAATGAGTTTAGACGCCAAAAACTAAGTTGTGCGGAGCTATGAATTTCTATTATATAACCACTTATTTGGTAATGAAAGATTTTGCTGGGGTGTAATGCAAGCAACAATGTTGAAAATTCTGCCATTTCTGTTGTCACTTGGGTATTGGCAACACACACACACAGTTTTGGGTTTTCTTTGACTATTCACTTTAACACACCCTCAACTGTCACGTGCCATCATCATAACATCACTCATCCTGTTGTCAAAAAGAAAGTGTAAAAAAGTCATACAGGATATTTAGCTTCCCACAGTTTCCATTTTTTAATATTTTGTTTTTAAATATGTGTACGAAATATTTTAATTTGTTACTTATGATAACCATCAGTTTATAAATTGTTGGTATATGGAATATGAACATAATTTTATATTTAAAAGACCAAATATAGAAGCGTGGGATTTGTTCCTGGTTAACTTTTCTTGTCATTTAGAAAAATGAATGATGCGTTTTGAAAGCCTTTAATCTATGGTTGACTGAATTGAAAATTCTAAAACCAAACTTCGAGTGTTTGGGGTTAAATATTTTTCTACCATACACCTAAAATAATACGTCAGTAAAAAAATCTGTCAAACGGGTTTCAAATCGATTTGACTAATTTTAAACAAATTTTTAGTTGAAAAATTGATTTAAACAAAGATTTTAGATATCTTCATTTAACACAATACTAAAAATCCTCAGTACTTTAACTAATTTCGAGTGTTAATTTTCAAAATTATTTATAATTAATTTTAAAGAACACATAAGAAAAAGATTGGTTGAAAGTCGATCGAAACCATTAAAATGAATTTGCGAAGACTTTATTTTATTTGGAGTTACCTATAATTGAGTACACTTTTGAATAATTATTCAAAAACGGGACTGTTTACACATTCGTTGGATAATTTTTGAATAATGACATTTTTGTGTAGTTTTTGTGTAATTTCACTTTTTATAGAAATTTCCGTAAATTTTTAAAAGTCCCGGAGCTTTTTAATAAATTAATAAAAATTAGTCTATATTTGGACAAAACGAGTTTGTCAGTGAAACATTTACCACAAATCTCCATTTTCTGGTGAATTACTTTTGTAAATTTTTTTAATACTAAACCCAATTTAGAAGAAATCAAAAATGGTGCTATGTATTTTTTTGTCTTGTTTAAAGCACATTGGCGGACTTAGGCCGGTCTGGGGTGGGCTTTGCTGATTTTTGCCCACCCTAGAATTTAAAAAAATCTATCATAAATCTTGTACTTATGATTTTAGCAAAAAGTATCACAATATTATTATTTTTTTAATATTAATCATGTATTTTTGTTGGGAAAATCTCTACTGGTTTCCTAAAGGCACATCTACACGAGAGAGAAAACTTCTAGAGATAGAGCAAAAAACATCTCTAATTAGCTCTATTGTGAATGATTTAAGCTATTTACAGGTGTTTTTTGCTCTATATCTAGCAATTTTCTTTCTGGTGTAGATGTGCCTTAAGAAGATAATTTGTTGGAATCTAATAGGTCATTCACATAAACGAGATAACTAAATCTCCTCATTTCTGTATTTTATTCTATTACCATATAACATCTTATTTGAACATTATATGATAATAGAATAAAGAACACAAATGAGATTTAGTTATCTCGTTCATGTGAATGACCTATAAGGGTCAGTTTTATAGTCAGAACAAAAATAGATTTTTGTTTTAAATATTGTTAAATAATAAATGATGTTAGAAAAATTCTTACTTAAGAAATATTTAAGAAACCATCAGTCCATCTTACTTCTGATTATAAAACTGGCTGTAAGAGTTTTTTTTTTAAGAAAAATTATTAACATCTCAGAGTTATATGCCATTCACATGAACGAGATTTGGTTCTTTATTCTATTACCATATATTGTCAAAAAATTACCTTATTTGGTAATAGAATAAAGAACAAAAGGAGGAGATTCAGTTTTCTCCTTCATGTGAATGGCCTATTATTATATAAGCATGTGAAGCCATTTTATAGGAAAATCTAAATGATTTTTAATATGAAAATATAGCAGATGATGAGATAAATGTCTAAAATTTAATAGTTTTTCAAAGGAGTAATTAGTTAATATCTATCAAGGAAGTTTCTTCAAACTAAACACTACTATTTTGATGAAATTCCAATACGTTGTAGAAACATAAGTTCTGAGATGAACATCTTACGGTTTTTGGCCACCCCGGTTAAAATATGGGGTAAGAATGGGTTCGAAATGGGACGAAAAAATGAGACAGTTTGATCTTAGATTTCTTTTCTCTATCAAAAAAAATAGATGCACTTTTCAGAGTTTTCTATAAAAACATTATTGAATATGAAAATTTCATAATTTTTAAAAGTATTTTTTAATTTTTGTATGAAAAAATTGTAAGTATAATGTCGAAAGTGTTTTTAAAGATTAATAGTCTGAGAATGGGTAAACAGCCGAAGTTAAATGGGTCCCCTGCCCACCCCAGAAAAATGGTCTAGGTACGCCTATGTTAAAGCACCACCTTTAGTTTTTTTTTTTGCGAAAATAATTGTCAAGCTTCTATTAAAAATTCTCTTTGTTTGCAAAAACGTTTAAAAATCAGCGAAAGAGTGGGAATTTGTTATGATTGTGACTTTCTAATATGTGAAATTTTTTTTGCTGTAGTTATCATGATACTGGGCTTTGACCAGACAAAAATTTTTTTAACGCAGCAAGCTGGAGCGGAATCAGAATATTTTAGAATTCTGTAAATACAACATGTTTCAGATTTCAACAGAATCGTATGAAATTTTTGAAAAAAAATTATATATTTTTATTTTTTACCATTAAAATAAAAATTAAAGAAAACAGGCAAAATTTTACAAATACGGTATTTTTAAAATGTTTCCTGTCTTGCCGATATTTAAAGCTGGGGTTGAACAGGGCTTATGCCATCACATTACGGACGCCTTGGAGGACCTACTAAAGCTTTTTTCAAAATCCAGCTTTGTACTCAAAGAAAAATTGATTTAATTTAAATAGAAACAGTTAAATTTTAAGGAGTATGGGGGAGAATAATTAGCAAGTAAGCAATATTTTTGCATGCAATGCATTTGAATGAAGTAGCCTTTCTGAAAAACATAAATACTTTGTTCTGAAAGAAACTTTTAATACGGATAAAATACCATTGTTTTAATATTCAAATTTAAAAGCACGCTATTTTAATCCTGAAAAAGATATTGCATTGAAATTCCCTTTAGTTAATAGAATAATTTGTTATAATATTTTCAGAGAAATTGGCCTTGATTTGCTTTTGTAGAAGACAAAAACACGGACCAGGTTATAGCAAAAATGCTAAATTTTAGTTTGAAATGCAAATACCTTTTGCACTTTGTAGATGATGGAAATGTTACTTCTTTAAAAATCGGTTTTTAAATAGAAAAATGGCAAAACTTTTGAGTCGAATGGCATAGCTCCCGCAGTTTCAGCCATCCAAAACTTACAGTGTGAAATTTCATATCAGTCGGTAAGAAATGGCTAAATTCTTACCAAAATATTCGTATTCTTCTACACTGTGCACAGTAGATTTTTTTTATTTTTAATAATACGAAAAATATATTTTTTGTGTAATTTCATACGGCTTTGGATAATTTTTGACCTACAGCTGTGTAATTTTTTGTTTTACTGGTGGCGACACTGATTGAGTACTAAACCAAAAATATTTCAATATGTAATAAAAATTATTGGTATTTCCGATAAAATTTAAAATTAAAACCGAATTGCGAATTTTATTGATAACAGACGAAACTAATGATTAGTATTGCTAAACGAATTTCATACGGTATTTGTTTTCCTAACAAAATACATAAATTCAAAATTAGACATTAACCCTCTAACCGGCCTAACCTTTTTTGCAATGAAATTTATACCATGTGTTCCTCAGGAAAAATAAACAATAAGTTCTTCTACAAAATTTTTTTTCGTTGCCTACTTTAGGCGATATGGGCCAAGATAGTTTAAGGGTGAATCTCGAAAACTAGCGCATAAAAATTACTAGGTTTAGGCATAACTTACTTCTCTTACCAAGATGTAATTGCAATAAAAAAATTACATTTTTTGTGCTGTTACTTAGAAGGATGTAGCGATTTTCGTTTTTCGAAAAACACGAAATTGAGCGAAAACGCACCAAAACTTCAATTTATATTATTCAAACTTATAAACTTTGCTACCTATACCAAATATTATCGTTTTACCAAATTTCAGAAAAATCCGTCCATTCGTTTTGCAGTTAAGGCGATGTCTTTACAGGTATCCTTATGGAATCCTGTGCGTCCTTGGACCAAAGTAAGGAACTTTTTGAATAGCTTAAGCTCCAGTCTTACTTCATGATCACTATCAATTGTTTTATTCAATTTAAATATGTTTTTAAGATTTTTGAAAATCTTGGTTGTTTTAAAATATTTAATTTTTGAAATTTTACGAAATTTTATCTTTGACACTTTCTCGCTTCCAAACCGTGCATTGTATACAAAAAAATTCTTCACAAAAAATTTAATAAATTTTGTTTTCTATTGGAAAAGCATAATTTCTTATTAGAAAATACTCCTTTGGCGTAACTTCTGGTCAATTTAATATACCCCGCCTGGAGGCGGGCTTGCCGGTTAGAGTGTTAAAATTAATTAGTGTTTGTGGTTTAGTAAAATCCTTAAATCCTCTTGGTAAAATCCTTAAACCAAATTTTTTTGAATAATTAAAAATATATTTTCGAAGATTATTTCGACGAAATTTTTGACTTCAGATTCGTATAAAGGAGGACAAAATACTTTGAAAATGTTTACTATTAGTCTGTGCCTAATTTTCCTTTTTTAATATATTTAAATCAAAAATATAAAAAATCAGAAAAATATAAAATATTTTTATATACCTCTCCGCAAAATTGACCGATAAAGTATTTTCCCTGGGTGAGGAGATAAAAAAGAAAGAATATTCAATTGACATTTTTTGACTTTAGATTCGGGCTTAGGAAACCAAAGTAATAAAAAAAAGTTTTACCAGAAGGCTGTAAAATTCGCGATATCGTCACGATATCGAAACAATATCACCTTGGTGATATTTATTATCATATGTGATAATCACTTGTGATACGAAAACGATAGATTTCTTGTTCTAAAATGTACTCTTCCTAACGATATCGTTTTTCCAAGGAATTATGATACCGTTTTCGCTATCGAAATTCGTTGGAATAACGATAGTAAAATCGCCAAAATCTGGTCCAGCATCGTTATTTCAGGCGATTTCGATATTACATCATATATGATAGCAAATTCGGAATCCTTTTAAAATGAGCTGAAATGAAGTCAATGATGAAAAATTGATAATGAAATCGTTATAAAGGGACCACCGAAACGTACGATGTTAATTCTAAATAAAACAAAAAGTTTTCAGAAAATTATCTTAATATTTTTTATTATGATAGAAGAATCTATGACAATTATGTGCGAAACAAAATATCGGCCAAATGCTCGCCAATGCAGAGGTATGCCACCTAAGCCATATTTTCAATGACTCTGAGACATAATTGAGGATCAATGTCGTTAATGGGCCGATTTATCTCATCCTTTAGCTCTTGAATTGTTCTTAGCTTATTGACGTACACTTTTTCTTTTAAATGTCCCCAAAGAAAGAGGTCCAACGGTGTCAAATCACATGATCGTGGTAGCCAATTAACGTCCCCACGACGTGAGATAACACGGCCATTGAATTTCTCGCGCAAAAGAGCCATTGTTTCATTGGCTGTGTGGCAAGTGGCACCATCCTGTTGGAAGCACATATCGTCCAGGTACATATCCTCAATTTCTGGCCACAAGAAGTCCGTTATAACAGCAAAATTTTTAGTATGTAATGGCTACTGAAAATTTTGCTGTTATTACGGGAAATTTAACTGTTTTGAGGCCAGCGGTATTTTTTGCTAATTTAAGCAACACATGTCTGCTGATCTGTAGTACAATAAAATTAGTAGCCGCTACTAAATTTTAGTAAAATTTATGTAAACTGCAATTCAAACTCGATTTGCTAAAATCAGTTAAAAAACTTACTAAATATCACAATTTTAGTACAATTAAATTAGTATAAATAATTAGTTGCAGCTACTAAATTTCAGTAAATTGTTGTAAACTGTAATTTAAAATCAATATGCTGAAATTACCAAAAAAGTATACTAAATATCAAAGGTATTTGCATTTCAAACTAAAATTTTGCATTTTTGCTATAACCTGGTCCGTGTTTTTGTCTTCTACAAAAGCAAATCAAGGCCAATTTCTCTGAAAATATTATAACAAATTATTCTATTAACTAAAGGGAATTTCAATACAATATCTTTTTCAGGATTAAAATATCGTGCTTTTAAATTTGAATATTAAAACAATGGTATTTTATCCGTATTAAAAGTTTCTTTCAGAACAAAGTATTTATGTTTTTCAGAAAGGCTACTTCATTCAAATGCATTGCATGCAAAAATATTACTTACTTGCTAATTATTCTCTCCCATACTCCTTAAAATTTAACTGTTTCTATTTAAATTCCCGCCCCCCTGGAGCCGCGCATGACATTCACCATATCATTATGAATTTCTTGTCCCAATAAAGCTTTCTTATGTAAATATTTAATCACACCACGAATTTCAAACTTTTCCATTATAAAAAAATCACTAAAGCGCCTTTCTTGAACACCTGTTAATATACGAATGAGTTGACAGATCGAATTGAAATTTATGATGTGTTCATATCAACGAGGATATAGCCTAAAGAGTTCCCATAAGAAAAAAGTGTACTCTTTGGTTCCCTTAAAATGTATAGGGATTGGGTCCCTGTTAATTCCTTTGAAGAATAAGAGAAACAAAAGGAAAACCGAAAAAGTTAACAGGGCACTGTTTTTATTGTTTCTTATGATTATTGATTAAAGCGGTAACAAAAACAACTTTCTTTAAGAGTGAAATAAATAATAAATAATCAATTTTATTTATTTTTTTTTTTTTGTTTTTAATGATTTTTTTGCTTGTAAATACGTTTTTATTAAATTTATTGTTTTCGTGACGTCCTTCATTTTCTCTCGTTTGTGTTTTTCTTCTCATTCGCGTGTGAATTTTTTCAGAAATCTTAAAACACCTTAATGGATACCCCCTGTTCAAACGACGGATGGAAGTTTCCATTATACAAAGCTTTTTGCTGTTTATACCGCCATCTCTATGTCAGGCTAAGAACATTTCTTACTGCCCTCGTATATTTGCATATAAAAATGTGTTTGTAGAAATGTAGTAATTAAAATAAATAATCCGTTTTAGCTTTTTTGTTTATTATTAAAAATTTTTTAAATTTTTTACAATTTAAAATTTTAAAAGTACACTGAAAATATTGTTACAGTAACTGGATGTGGTTTATTTAAAAAGTTATCCGTTCATTTATTTTTAAATGATTATACAGTTAAAATGAAAAGAAATACATTTTTCAACTGTTTTTGTGTTTTATTTTAAAAATAAATTAAATTAAAATGTTTTGTTCAAAAAGAAACCCTTTTAGATTTCTAGGTCAGTTATAAAAACGAAACAAACTAAATATCATTTATTCTTACGGATTTTGTAGTTAATTTTTTGTAAGTTAAAAAATCGAAAAAAATTAAAAATCATTATTTTTTAAGGACTTTGTAGTTACCCTACGGGAAATTTTAACAAACTGTCACCGAACTGGCCCCTTTATATGAAATAGACTAGTCACTTTTACATGGCGTTGTCATAGGAGGGGGAAATTGACCAATTGTGACATGTCACAAGACAAATCCGAGGACAGGTCCCTGAACTTTGTTTTTTATGAGAGTTCAGTAACCTGTCCTAGGATTTGTCTTGTGACATGTCACAAGGGGTCAATTTGCCCCTCCTATGACAAGGCCATGTAAAAGTGACCAGTCTATTTCATATAAAGGGGCCAGTTCGGTGACAGTTTGTTAAAATTTCACGTAGGGTAATTTATTAGGTATACCCAAACTTTTTAGATGATATAAAAATTAAACTTTTTGATGGAAAATGCAATGTGAGAAGTGATATACTGTTATTGCGCCGCAGGGAAAATTTTATTTATGTAAATGTCTAAATTTTTAATGCGTTTATCGATTATTGAAAAAAAAAAATAGTTTTTGAAGTCATGGGGACATTTTCTATCATTTAAGTACCATTTTACCAAACAAAAAATTTTTCATAATTTTCAGTCCCCCTCTTACGCAGAAAAAATTATTAACCTTAAATATCTAATTAAATATATATTAAAAATAAAAATTGATTCTAAACAAGTGTTTAATTGAATCAATTAATATTTTAATTCACTTTTAAATATTTTTGCAAATATTTTTTACATAATTATGCCCAACAAACAATACGTTCCGTTTACGTACCGTACGTACGGCATTAACGGAACCGAACTCCGTTTACGTACCGTTTTCTGGATCCGTATACGGACCAGAAAACGGATTTTCAGAAACATCGAAACTGATTCGAATCCGTTGAAAGTCCGTTGATGATGGGCCGTTTACGGACCGTTTTGTCGTGTATAAAACGGATTTGACTCCGTTTTTAGGATGCCGTTTTGGTTACGTATTCGTACCGTCATTTTAAACAAAAAACGGGCTTATATATCTACCTTAATTTTCTATATTTTTATTAATTTTGCGTAATTTCTATGGCGTTATGATTTTATACATACATTTATTAATAATACTTAAAATAATATAAAAAACAAAACATAAAATTATGTGTAATTAATTCACTAGCACAATTTGTTTCCTTATTCTATGTAAGTATGTAAATGTGATTTTGCATACTAGCGGCACAAAAAAGAAATCCGTGAAGCAATTGGACTGTTTTTAACTCTTTCACTACCCGTATACACTACAGTGTAGACATCTTTAAAAGAATATATAAAATTTAATAGTGCACAGAAAACTTTATACTTTTTGCAAATACGTTTATTAGAATCTTGGACTTCAAATAAAAATCATTATATGTGTAAGAAGTTCGGTCGCGATATTTGTTAATGAAATCTCATTTTTTGAATACTTCATAGTCTCCGTAAAAAGGGGGTTTTGGTGTTACTCCTAAACTTCTGAAGTTAGATAATTGAAATTCGGCATATAGCTTCGCTTTATAACGAGAAGAAGACTAGTCAAAGGATTTTTGGCTACTCGAACATTTAAGGGGTAAAATGGGGCTCAGAAGTTTGAAAAAATCGATTTTCGAACGTCAGTTTTGATGGATAGGAGGAGGAGCGGGCAAAATATGTTACATATTTTTTTTCTAATTTGAGGACTCTTAACAAGAATCTGAAGTCAAAGTAACGATACATCGGCAAACAAAAAGTCGGTAGTGAAAGGGTTAACTTCGGTGTAGATTCCATCTCCCATGCGGCATTAATAAATTAAATCTGCACGTAAAACGATAAAAATTATTTAGTTTTGGTTTAATCCAATTTCAAAGATATTTATTTACCATCAAATGAGTGTTTAAATTTATTATTTTTTTAATTTATATTGTTGTTATATTTTGACAAAATAAACGAATTCAATAAGCAACAGAAGAAGTCCGTTTTTATCTGAACGGAAACGGATGCACCCAAACTGATTCAAACCGTATTGTTTTCGAAAATCTGATTTACCGGTCAGTTAACGTCCCGTTTACGTACAGACATTGACGAATACATGATTTACGAACCGTAAACGTGTCATTAAAGCCTGATTAATGATTCCGTACATGTCGGAGAGTCCGTGAAAATGTTTCTGGGGTGTGTTGTATGCATATATAGAACCAAAACCTTTGCAGTTCACAAACAAAACAAACACATATACAGTACTCCAAATATATAAACATATGACATACAAACACTTTTTTACAATTTCATATTATTTTTTTTTTTTTATTTTCAATTAATATTTTAATTGATATTATTACTACATTAATCGAATTTTTTTTTCCATTAATCGTATACAATTTTTAGTAGTTAATAGTATCATTTGAGTGATAGGTGCAAAATCAATTAAAATTTTAATTGTTATAATCAATTTCGTTGTTAAAATTCGTTTTTAGTTTTATCTGTGTAAGGAACTAAAATGGCTCTAGTTAGGGCTACGTTTTATGGATAAAAAAAAAGCTAACATTTTTGAAATCGTGAGATAATTTCCTTTAATTTGAGTACCCACACTTACATGTTACTATGTCACCCTGTTTTTTGCCCCCCCCCTCCCAAAATTAATTTCGGTTTTTTTCTTTTTTAATTCCAGAGGGGGTCATATTTTTTTGACGAAACCCCATAAACTGCAGTTTAGCCTTTATTTACTTAACGAAAATATTTCAAATATGATATAGAAATAAAATATAACTGAAGTTCACTTCAAGCCGTGAATGTAGAAAACAGTGCTAAAATTCAACTTGATTTCAACTTGAATTCCAGGGGAATCGTTTATAGGTTTATTGTATCAGAATTCGTATATTTTTATTAAAAATGAATTGAGTTAAATTACTCTCTTCGTACTTTTATTATTTAAACGCTTTTTAATAAAAAAAAAGAAGATAACATAGTACTTCTGCTCACACGATAACAAAGAAAAATATTTCTTAACAACTTTCGTGTTGGCAATCGAATTTGTTGCCAATGGAATAATTCGATTGTGACTATCGAAATTCAGAAATTCTTTTGCCACAGTAAGAATAATAATGTATCAACAGATTTTCTATTGTCGCAACCGACGAATTTGGTTAAGATCTGAACAAAAAGTACTGAATAAAACTTATCATTTTCAAAATCAAGTCTAAACCATAAAATAACTGAACATAAACACGCACATACATATTTTAGTATATACATACGTACTTATACTCAGAATGATCAACTGTTATCCATCTATTAAGGTGTAAACAAAATTTACGCTTTTTCAAAATTTATGACAAATTCGCGTAATATAATGTCTATAATACAAATGTCAAAATGAGTTGTTATTTCCAGCCACCCTCGAATTTAATGATTACTGTGCCTTTCTTTATGTCATGTCGTTGTACAACAACAAAAATAACATGGATACAATAGCACACCAACACGTTTACGCACATGTTGTAAGCGACACAAATAAATTGTTCTAAAATGATTCAATTACGACAGAAAGTGCACAGGATTATTATTGTACAAGAGTGAATACGCACCAATCTCCTGTACTCCATCCTGACTGTGTAGTTATAATAAGGCTTACTTTGCCAATTTAATAACACGTTAAGCATAATGAGGTGGAGGGTAAACATTATTGTTGGAAACACAAGTGGAGCGTAAGATTAAATTGAAATTGTTCGTAAGGCGACAATTTTCTTTATGAACAAGCATATGATTTGCAGGTAAATCGACTGTTAGATGATTGTATGGGTGGATGGTTTACAGTTACAACTTATGTTTTACAAACAATTTACGCGTGTAAATATTTGTAATTTGATTACAACATCCACCTCCTTAAGAGGAAACGGAAACATACACCAACACATAAAACATATGTATGTATTATATATAAAACGTGTTTATTAGCTTTTTGTTACAGCTGAGTTTACGTACCTTCATTAGTATTTAGAATGTATAAGTATGAAGTACCCTGAATACATCTGTTCTTATGTCTCCATACATGTTTAAAAACAATTTCTTTTAAACCACGAAAGTAATAAGTACCTTAAATAAGAATTTAATTGCCACCAAAATCAAACCAAACCACCTTCGTTTATCCACTGATTCAATTTACCACATTTTGTTGCCAAAATATATCTGAATGTTCTTTTAATTTTATAATTTCTTAGTGCCGAGATACATGTGCAAGTGTGTAGATATGTATAATATTTTAGCCAATATTACCAAAACAGGACCATTATTTTGAGAGCCACATATGTTTACAATTCTTTTGATGGTAATTAACACTAATTTGAAAATAGCAAACTTTTTGGGTTCTCCTTAAACACCGAATGGGAAATATAACTACCCAGTCAGAAATTGAAAGTGGTACAATATATCACGTACTGTAATACAACTAAATAAGCCTGGACTTCAAAATAAATGGCTGGAGAACACTTATTTGAAACGCTTTGCCAGTATAGTGCCAGTATTTGTTTTACAAAAATTTCGGTGGTTTATAAAGGAACCACTGGCAGAGAATTGGCTTGGAGTGTATGCCAAGCTTTGGAAAAATTGTTATCCAGCACTGCCCAGTCAGAAATAATCAAAAAACAGTGCTCTGGAAGAGCATTCGTTTATAAAAATAACAGGGATTTGTTAAAAACGGTCTCAAGTCAGAAGCTTTCGAGTTCAAATCCGTTTACAGGCAGATTTGTTTATTTTTTTTAACTCATTTTAGTCACCCAATCATCATTTTCTTATTGCAGACAAGTAATGAATGGGGTAGGTGATGCCCAGAAAATATTTATTGTATTTAAAGTATTGTCTATCATGAAAATGGACAACATAATTGTTTTATATCAATAAATAAAATCTAATATGACAATATCATATTAGGTTCTGGACTTGAGCTAGAACAATGAGAATTTAATCAAATACAAGAAAAATTATATAAAAAATTAGGAAGAACTTAAATAAAATAATATTTTTCTGGCAATTTTTTTTAAGAAACCCTCTAGAACTGAATACGATTATATAAATTTTCCTAAAGAAAATTTGAGATATTTTTGTTTGAGAACTTTTTTTATAAAAAGTTTAGCAAACTATAAAAAGAATCTTTTAATCTAAGAATTAACATAAATTAAAAATGTCATAATACGTGGTTTTTGTAAGAAAATTCTTAATAGAAAATAATCTAGTTGTAAAAATCAAAGAACCCAGCAAACAAAGATGATCATTAATGACTCAGAATTGAGCTCCAAAAACATAAACATTTGTCCACTTTTTCCTGTGAAAGTGGTCCGTCCAAAAGAGCCCCCTGTGCACTCAGAAATGACTTCAAAAAAAGAACGTATAAAATCGAAATTTTCTTCATAAATTTAAATAATTTTGGAATCTTCTTTGAGTCCGAAAAATGAACCCTCGTTTTGAGACAGCTTTTTAGATTGTAGAGAAAACTTTTAGGATTGTTTTCTGAGGGTTCATATTTACTACCAAAAAAAACAGTGTTTTCAAAAAAACAATAATCATTTCTATGAGCCATTTAAAAATCTTATTTATGAGCGCTCCGGAATTGCTGGCTGGGAATCTATATTTAAGGAGAACGCTTTAGAAACTATTGTACAAGGAATCTTAGAAATGTTTCACCTTTTCCCTTGAAAATTTCCACGCGAACTTCAAAGATCTCAAACGGTTATTTAAATTGGGAATGAAATCATTTTTTTATTTTTTAAGAAAGAAATTACAACAAACAAAAAACGTAAAATTTTTAACAGATACATAATAGTCTTGTATAATAAATTTGATGAAAAACAGATGATACACAATTTTCACGTGAAACACTTTATCGTGAAAAGATAGGGACTTTTATTATGCAGAGTCTACAATCGTTTCTTCACTGAGAGAATTATTTTCATCATATTAACAAATTTTTCCATAAAACCAATGAAGTTTCACTGGAACTCGTCCATTGAGAGTTTTTATTGAACTAATACAATTTTTGATATTTCAGTGAATTTTGAAACTATAAGCATGTTCGTTTACTTACTACAAGTTACTACTTTTACTACCGTTGGAAAAATTGAACACAAAAAGTAAACAAAACTTTCCAATTGTAGTAAAAATAGTAAGAAATGCAAGTAAACGAACACTCTGTATGTATATTGAAACTTCTAAATTTATTCATAATTTCTATTTTTTTTTCCTTCGGTATTCAGTAATAGTATAGATAAATATTTTAATGAGAATTAGATCAAGATCTGAGTATTTTCCAAAAAAAAATTAAATTAATAAAGACAACACTGTATTAAATAAAATATGTTTTCGCTAAAAAACTCAATGACTTATAACACAGTACAACATGAAAAAAAATTACTGTGTTCTGACAATATATTCTGGTAGAGGAGACCAAAAAAATACACGTGTTTCGGCGTTTTGAAAGATCACATCGGAATTTTATTTTAGGGGGGTAAATTGAAGAGTTAGAGGGTTAAAATGTTCCACAGCAATGTTCCCCGTAGTATTTAATATAAGTTCGCTGAATACATCTTATACCTAAAATGGAAGATTCACATGGTTTCCCTCTAAAATCCAGATTACTGTACATTTGAGCGCTAATTTTTAATAAGTACGAGATTAACCCTTAAACACATTTTAAATTTTTAACTTATTTCTGGCATTGAAGTTAAATTATGAACTTTGATGTCTTCAGAGACTTATAATAGAATTTCATGACAAATATTTTTGTGGAACATTTTAATCCTCTTACTCTTCAATTAAAGGGGTCAACTTTTTAGAAAGGGACAAAAAAAGCCCCGTAAGCTAATGCACCGAAATTAACCCTTTTAAGCATTTGTGGGACGATAAATTCATATAAAAGTTAGTTTGCTTTTCAAAAATTCAGAACTAAAATGGTTTTAATTAAATTTCGCAAATATTTCCATTTAAAAGTGCATTTTAATATTTTAAAAATGTTGGGTCATTTTGGACCCAAGTTCATATAAGGGCTAATTTCGATTTTTTTTTCGGCGAACAATGAGTAGTAAAAAGTAAAGTTTCATCAAAATCCCTGAAAAGTAACAATATATTTCAATAAATTTTCATGAAAAGCACAAAATATTCACAATTTTGACCTTTAACCATTGCAGGAAACCAATGACGTTGGCCGATTTTGGTAATATTTTCAGAATAAGGTCCTTATTATATGGGTCAAAATTTTTATTTATTGAATTTCAAAAACTGTTATCAAATTTTACACTTCCTTCCAAATTCGCTGAAATTAAAAAGCTGCCATCGCAAAATTAAAAAGGGGATTATGTGTTATATTTGCTATTTTTGGTTAGTTCAAAGTGTAATTCTAAATTTTCTATTAATTATATTAAATAAATTTTCTATTTTTGGTTAAACAAAATTTTCATATTAAAAATGCTTTAAAAAACATTTTCAACTTTGACCATACCTAGGAATGGATAAGGGTTATCCAAGAGAGACAACAAAATCATATCTGAATGTTTTCGGGTCCACAGAATTAAAAAATACTATAGTATGTATTATAAAATTTCAGAGAAAATTAAAATATGTTCTTTGATTACATAGTCGAGTTTTGACACATTTAATGACCTGGAGATTCTGTAATAATTTGAATATTTTCCAACCCATTTTTAGAAACATAATTAAGTGTAGACTAGTTCTGTAAGCAATAAAAATTAAAATACAGGGTGCGGCTAAAGCAACTATATGATTTGTTTTTTAAATAAATATTGAATGGAATGAAAAAGCATAAAATTTAATGATAAAAATAAAGTTTATTTTATGTTTCATTCCATTTTTACATTTTTATATTCTCCCAAGTATAATTCCTGAAATAGAAAAAAAAAATATGAAATATTCACAAACAAAGAAGTTACAATTTTTTTAAATCATATAGTACCTTTAGCCGCACCATGTATGAATTTATGAGTTGTTTAAGTAGTATTTCAGTTTTGTTTTTTCAACTACATTCGTAAGTCTTTAAAAACAGCAAACAGCATTAAATACTGAGAATTCGTAGCATTCATTTTATTCAGTCATATTGTTTTTTTAAAAATAACCCGAAAGGGAGAAAAGGGAGTTTTACCCCTAAATTCATAAACGCTTTATAAAATTATAGGAGGTTTATTGAACAAATTTTGTATGAAAATGAAGTTTTGTAAAACTGCTATAACTTTACAAAGCATTTATGAATTGAGCGGTTAATTTTTAAAGAAATGTAAGAGCTTAAGTTGTTTCACCAAAATTATTTAAGAATTCGCTTATCCACTCAATACAAATGTATAGGGTTTTTCAACAAGGACGCTACAAAAGTAGAAAGATAGGGACAGCAAACGACGCCATATTTCTTGCCGCTCTTTTGACATTTCTCTTCAGTAGGGTTTGCCATTTCATGATGGAAAGATATACGAGCCAACAACGAGTCGAAATTATTAAAATTTACTACCGAAATTCGGAGTCAGTGGCCTCAACAGCGCTACGTCCAATTTATGGTCGTCATAATCGTCCTAGCAGATCAACAATTGAGCGTCTAGTGGAAAAATTTGAATCCACAGGCACAGTACAAAAGGTTCCCGTGCCAGTGAGACAAAGAAGTGCCCGTAGTGTCGAGAATATTGCTGCCGCTGAGGCTTCAGTTGAAGAAAGCCCAAATGTGTCTCTCACACGTCGTTCTTAAGCGTTGGGCATCTCTGTGACGTCGTTGTAGCGAATTTTGCGAGAAGATCTTGGCCTACATCCTTACAAGATCAAATTGACACAAGAACTGAGGCCGCTTGACCACCAGAAGCGTCTTATGTTCGTGAATTGGGCTGAGCAACAACTTGAAAATGATTCGGATTTTCATCGAAAAATCATCTTCAGCGATGAGCCTCATTTCTGGCTGAATGGCTTCGTCAATAAACAAAATATGCGTTATTGGTCAGACAGCAATCCACACGTACTCCATGAGTCATCATTGCATCCCGAAAAAATTACGGTTTGGTGCGGTTTATGGGCCGGCGGCGTCATTGGGCCGTACTTCTTCCGTGATGATCAACACCGGCACGTTACTGTGAATGGGAATCGCTACCGTTCAATGATAACCGAATATTTTTGGCCCCAATTGGATGATATGGACTTGAGGGACATGTGGTTCCAACAGGACGGCTCCACAAGCCACACAGCGAATGTCACAATCAATTTACTGCTAACCAAGTTTGGAGAACGTGTTAGCTCACGAAATGGTCCAGTCGATTGGCCGCCTCGGTTGTGCGATTTGACGCCGTTGGATTATTTCCTGTGGGGCTACGTCAAATCTATGGTCTATGCGAATAAGCCAGCGACAATTAATGAACTTCGTACGAATATCGAACGTGAAATTGCAGCAGTATCGGCCGATTTATGCTTGAAAGCCGTTGAAAATTGGGTTCAGCGTCTGGACTTCTGCAAGCGTGCCCGTGGTGGCCATGCAAAAGAGATCGATTTCCATACATAATGGCATCGGACTTCCTTTCACAGGAATAAAGAATTTCATTGATATCCAAAACCGTTTTTGTTTTATTTAAAAAAAACTTTTGTAGCGCTCTTATTGAAAAACCCTTTACAATACAGAAGAAAAATTTTACAACTTTTTTTTTAATTGTGGATGGAAGATATCCATAAAGTGAAACCTCCAATACAGAAATATACGAATTCAAAAATAATATTGTTGGCAAAAATCTCGGAAAGTGCTCTTAAATCAAATTAAATTGTTTTGTCAAAAGTCCCTAAATATGATTATATACAAAATAAGATAGAAAAGTTGTCTAGTATTTGAGGAAATATGTAATTATATCCAAAAGACGATTTACAAATTTCCTAGTGTGACTCCGAATGGGGCAATGTATAATTTTACCGAAAACGAAATTGTGTTTTTTTCAAGATGACTTTATATTATTTTGGATTATGTACCAATATATAACATCACATAAGATTGGCCTAACAGTATCTTTTTGTAAATGCAATATGTAATTACATTTTTTTTTATACATATATATACCTCTAACTCCCACTGGAGCATAGGGCGTAATTACATAGTGATCGATATATAATAAGATGCAACTTAATATGACATCATATTAAAATTTTGTGAAAAAGAAAAAATTTAATATGGATTTATATAATTATGTCCGGTTATATACACTGGCGTATAAAAACATATATGGGTATATAAAGATATATATTATTAAATACAAACGTTTTTACTCGGGGAAACAAAAAAAAATTATTTAAGTAATTTTTGTTCGTTGTTTTGATTAATTTGTGTTTAACCCTCTAATGCTCTTTCTTCTGATTACAATAATATTTCAACCATATATTTGGCGTTGAAAATCTACTATGGAACAAATATTAAAATTGTAATTTATCGCTTTATTTAGGCGATATAGCACAACAAAGGTTAAAGACGTATGTTGAAAGCCAGTGGTCAAATAATTTCGGTTCTTGCTGTAAATAAGACTATCAATAAAATAAAATTACGTACCGAAAATTGTTGATCAATTGTTGTTATTTCAAAAGTTATGGCGATTTTCGCTTTTTCAAAATTACGAAATTTGGAGAATTTGGCACTAAACATCAATAAATTTTGAAGAAATTAGTTCTGCTTACTACAAACTCTAAGTATATAATCTGTGTTTAATTTTAAGAAAATCTGTTAACTAGTTTTTGAGTTAGAGAGATATTTGTAAAACTTATCCTGGCGTTATCCTGTGAGTCCTGGAGAAAAATTTTTAACTGATTTTACAATTAGAGACTTTAAACTAGCTTTGTTATTATCGGTAATGGTCGCCAGATCATAAATGTATTTTTGGCAATTTTTCAAATATTTTTTTCTGTTTTAAAAAGTTAATTTTTTCAAATTTTCGAAATTTTCATTTTACATGCTTCTCGCTTGAAAACCGTTCCTTATACAAAAAAAGTTTGAAGGCAAAAAAGTAGATAGTTAAGTTTTCTATAGAAATAAATAAAGGTCTTAGGTCTTAGGTTGAATGGGAGCCCGCCAGAACGGCGAGTTCACTCGGAGGCCATAGGGCCCATTGTGATTCCCTTAATTTCCCCCGCATGAAAAGAAATACCACGACCCGAGAAATCTAAAACCATCCCGATCCCCTTAAGAAGTTCGCAAGACCAGACAGAGAAACATTGCGTAGACTGTCCAGGTCGTCGAAGAACCTGCACCCCAGATATCTGAGTCGCCGTTCCTTCAGTCCCGGACATTCACAAAGCAGATGATGTACTGTCTCTTCCTCCTCCTCGTCCCCACAGCCCCTGCAGTAGTCCGCCTGGGCGTAACCCCAACGCGCAGCCATTCGGCCTATCGCGCAGTGTCCCGTTAGAACCCCTACAAGCATCCCGACCGTCCGCTTGCCAAATCCAAGAAGAATCTTTGTCCTCCCCGGATCTGGCAGTGGCCATAGGGTCCGAGATATCCTACAATTGGTCAAGGTTGTCCACCTTGTCCTCGTCTCCCTATCCGATATATCCCCTATCACACCGAATAGCTCCACCAGAGGAACCAGGACCTCCGTCTTTATAGGGTCCTCAACCGACTCGGAGCCATTCCTCGCACACTCGTCAGCCCGCTCGTTCCCCGCAATCCCAGCGTGTCCAGGGACCCACGCCAGCCTTACCGAGTGTCGACGAATACGGTCGAGGGATTCAATACAGTGCCGCACACACCCCGATCTGACAGTATCGGATTCCAGGGCTTTCAAAGCAGCAAGACTGTCCGCAAAGATGCTAATGGACGATGGATCCAAATCCCGTTCCATTATCATCCGTGCGGCCACGTCAATTGCATACACTTCCGCCTGGAACACGCTACAATCGTCCGAGAGTCGTATGGAGATTTGAAGGTCCAGTTCGCAGGAGTAAACTCCCGACCCTGTCCCCATGTCCGTCTTCGAACCGTCCGTGAACACTGAGATATCACCACTCCGAATAACGGAGTCGGCTGCCCAGTCTTCCCTGGTCGGTACAATCACCTCAAAAGTCCTCTGGAAATTCGTGACCGGTACAATAGAGTCCGTTTCACGATCCAGTAGTGCACCACCAATCCCATGCAGAATGGTACTGTGCCCCCAAGTGCGTTGCCTCAGCTCCTACATCTCCCTGAGTCTGAGAGCTGCCTTTGCCGCCGTGCCCCTGATATAAATATCCAGTGGTGGGATGCCAAGCATCACCTCCAAACTTGCCTGGGGTGTAGAACGAGCCGCCCCCGTAATACCCAGACAAGCCAGTCGTTGCACCTTTGCGAGAGTGGAGAGATATGAACCCGTGTCCACCGCCCTCCACCACACCAGTGCCCCGTAGGTCAAGATTGGTCTGATAATCGCCGCATACATCCAGTGAATGATATACGGCTGTAGACCCCATCTCTTCCCAAAGGTCCTTCTACAGGTGTAAAAAGCACATAAGGCTTTTCTCATTCTCTCCTCGGTATTCCTCTTCCAGGAAAGTTTAGAGTCAAGAATGACACCCAGATACTTTGCCTCCCCCGAGAGTTGAAGAGTAACTCCGTCCAATCTAGGGAGATCAAATCTCTCCGGTTTGTACTTCCTTGTGAACAAAACAAGTTCGGTTTTAGATGGATTGACTCCCAGACCGTTCTCCCTTGCCCACCTGGATAGCATCGTAAGCGCCGACTCCATGAGATCACTGACCGTCTGGAGAAATTTCCCCCTGATCAGTAGCACAACGTCATCGGCGTATGCCACAACCTTCGTCCCCGTTCTCCCCAATGAGTCAAGGATTCCATTGATCACTAGATTCCACAGAAGAGGAGAAATGACCCCCCCTTGTGGAGTACCCCTTGTGACCACCTTCCGCGCCCCATCACCGCCTATGTCCGAGTTTATAGCCCTACTCCTGAGCATATTGCCCGTCCACAGGGTTATCTGCGGGTCAGTGCCAATACCCTCCAAGGCACTAGTGATCGATGATATACTCACGTTATTGAAAGCCCCTTCTACATCCAGGAAGGACGCCAACACATACTCACGGTCGTGAAGAGCATCCTCAATTGTGCCGACAACCTCACTCAGAGCCGTTTCCACCGACCTTCCCTTGAGGTATGCGTGTTGGGCTCTGCTGAAATTGTCTGCAGAGAGGATGCTCCTCACATGAACGTCCACCAGTCTCTCCAGCGTTTTCAATAAAAACGACGAGAGACTAATCGGCCTGTAGTCCCTGGCGGTGCTGTGGTTTATCCTCCCCGCTTTCGGGATGAAGACCACCCTGACCTCTCTCCACCCAGAGGGTATATACCCCGATGCCAGGCTGCCAGTAAAAATACGCAGCAGCCATGGCATGATAATGTCCAGGGACTCCCGCAAAAGTGCCGGGAAAATACCATCCGGCCCTGCTGATTTATAGGGCTTAAAAGACCGTATCGCCCAAGCAATTTTGCGTTCGTCTACCATTGACCAGATGTGCTCACCTATCTGAATTGCAGTCGATGAGAGTGCGTCCAACGGGACATTGGACATCACATCCTCTCTGCAACCCGGAAAGTGAGTCTCCATCAGGAGCTCAATGGTTTCCCTATTACCCTCCGTGAAAGTACCATCAGGCCTCATAAGGGATCCTGGTGCACTGGGTGCCTTAGAAAGAACCTTACGAAGCCTCGCTGCCTCCGTAGTGCCCTCCACTTCCCCACAGAATTTAGACCACGATTCCCTTTTTTCCCTTCGAGTCGCCTTCTTAAAGGCATTAAAACTGAGACGGTACCGCTCCCAGTCCTCAGGTCTGTTCCCCTTCTTCGCCTTATTGAAGAGTTTTCTGCTCTCCGTCCTAAGTTTCTTAAGCTCCGGAGTCCACCATGGTTGGTGAATTTTTCTCGGTGGCAAGCGCTCAGGACACGAGTTCAGAAATGCTTCCCTAAGATTATCCGTCAATAGACGAACTGAACCTTCCACGTCTCGCACACTGACCGGGGTGTCCCGTTCTGGGCCCGGTATCGTCTGAACAAGACTACGAAATCTGGCCCAGTTTGTCTTCCTAGGATTCCTATATGGAATCATTTCCCTAACAGAAAGATCAACGCTGAAGAGAATCCTATAATGATCAGAGAATGAACATTCTTGTGAAACTCTCCAGTCTTGGACTCCAACAGAGTCGGTATTCGATACCATGGTTATATCAATAACCTCTTCCCTAATCCTATTATAGAATGTTGGCCTATTGCCCCTATTACATATAATCAGATTAGTGGACATTAGGTAATCAAACAGTGACTCACCTCGGTCATTAATGTCAGTGCTGCCCCATAAAGAGTGATGAGCATTGGCATCACCCCCCATCACCAGATCATGGCCCTTGGTTATGCCCACCTCGACCAGATTACGGACTGCCTGTGATGGAGGGTTGTCTTCCTCATACGGGAGATACATCGAGGCAAGGAGCAGAGTGGGCATGCCCCTGCGCTCAAGTGCCGCCACCGTTAGGTCCCCATTGCTGTAATGAGACATAAGAAAAAGATTAATGCCCTTCCTATACAATATACAGCTTCTGATCTTACCTTCACACAGCGGAGAGAGAAGCATGAAGTTGCGTGATCCAAGTCCCCGAACCCTGTTGCCAGAAAGCCAAGGTTCCTGGATCAGGGCTACGTCCATCCTCTCCGTCTCCATGAAACGCAGCAATTCATCGGTCGCTGCCTCGCAGTGATGCAGGTTTATCTGCACCACCTTGATGCATCTAGGACGCATTGCTGGTATCCTCCTTGGGTAGAATCATCTTAAGATGGTTCAACCCAAACTTCACCGATCCGTTGGAGAGGCGCAGGAGGCGCAAAGACTCCGAGCCGACTTTTAGCCAGAGGTCCTTTCCGTCTCCTTTGTCCCTCGCTCGTCCCCTGATGATTCTCCAATCATCTGAACCAAGTCCTTTGTTCTGACGTTTCAGTAGTGTCAGAATGGCTTCATCCTCTATTACTGGAGGAGGAACCCACACCTTCACGGTCGTCTGAAAAGGGACCTGATCAATGGGAACGATATCGACATTCATACCCGGCCAAAGCTCGTCAAGATCCTGGATTGTGCTTTTGAGAAAGTTCAACGCTTTCTCATTGCCACAACCCACTATCTTGACACCTTTCTGCCACTTGGCGCCATCGAACGCAGTGAAGGAATCATCTTCACTGTGTGCGAGTGCGTCAACTAGTGCCCTCAGTATTCGTTCCTCCAACACCAGCCATCTGTCCGTTGCCATCCTACCTTCAGGATGACTCCGGTCCACAATGGCTACCTGTAGCTCAGGTGCAGATGGAAAGCTAGCCGATGGTTTCAACCGCTTACCCTCTGACACCTGCGTCTCACCTGACCTCTGTCACTTTCCACCGGGCCTGAAGGCTTTGTCCTTGGAGATAGCCGTACTTCCTTTTGATGAGGACGGTACGGCCCGCACTTCGGATTTTCCGCCGTCAGGTCCGGCTTTGTCGCCAGGATCACCGCCAAACTTCGTACCCCCAACATTGCCACGTGAGGTGGACGGTCGCGTTGAGGGTGCTTCGGTTTGGTTGGTCGAACGCTTCCCGGACTCCGCAGGAACCTTGGAGTCCGTTCGCCGCGCCTCAGAGTGGCCATGGGATCCGGTTTTATGCGGTTTTCCCATGGCTTTGCTCTGATCTTGCGCCTTTGTGTGTGGCCTGGATTCCACTACGGAAGTATTCTTCGCCATGGATTCATACTTCCGCACATGGAATTCATGTTTCCGCCTCAATCGCTTTTCTCTGGCAGTTAAGGCAGATGGATCTCGACGAGCCAGCTGCTTCAAATACCGGATAGAGCGCTTGTAGCCTGCCACTCTTTTCGAGTCATCTGCCGGCAGAGGACTGCCAGTGGATTTGCTCTCTTCGGTGCCTCCAACGATCATTTTCTTGGGATTGTTGGACTCACTGACCACCGGCTTGGAGGATATCATACGAATATCCTCCTCATCCGTCTGGTATAAGAAGAGTTCCTCCAAACCCAATAGTTGGTCGTTGGTGTCACTGTCCGAGTGCACCTCCATGGCCTCCTGTCTGTCGAGAGATGACCCCAGTTGCGAATTTGCCGTTGCCGTGTCCGTTACCGTATCCGTTGTGTGACTGCTGGCGACACGCAGAGGAGACCCGCTGTCTCCACCGTGCCCGCCGGTGGTCGCAGTCACTGCTAACACCGACGTTTGGGCGTATATTACCGCCCGGATTTCCTTTTTCTCTTGTTGTGTTCCCATATTCTTTCCTCTACCAACATGGTTAAAAAATTCTCACCGCCGACCTACTAGGTAAAAACAGACGCGGACCAGGAAGCCGCCCACTATGGGAAACAGACGCGCCTGGATTTGAGGAACCACGAGAAAGGAAGCGTCCCAAGCCGCTCAATGTGAGAAAAACAGACACTCGGACCGATACCTAGCCGCGGTTACCTTCCACCTATAGTCAGAGCCCATCTCAATAATGCAGACAATAGACCTTACATTGTCCCACTATGATCAAAACCCTGACCTTAGCCGCGTACCGTCTGGTACCCGTTTCCAGCCAGCACCCCCGAGGAGGGTTCAGTGGAAGGATTTTATGTGCCGGCCGAAATAAATAAAAGAAGTGAAAGTTTTTTTGTTTTTAAATACATCGGCAGTGGTCTTTACATACAAAATTCTTTAAGTGCACGCAATAACAAAATTTTTAAAAACCTATAAAAACCATTTTTTGTAACTAAAATTTGTCAGTTAATTTTGCGACTTGTTAGTTATTTTTCATGCATTTGCCAGTTATTTTGCAACATTTAAAAATAACTACATTTTTAGTTATTTCAAAGCTAAATGCCTTTGTCGTCTTTTTAAATGCATATACCAAGGATATACGGATTATATTATTATTAAGGATATACATATACGGATTTGCCGGATATTGTGGTTTTTCATAAATTATACAGGGCCGTACCGTAAATTTAAAAAAAAGTATAATGAAAATTTTTTTACTAAAATGAAAGCAAATTGAACTATTTTTTTTTGTAAGAAAGAAATCGGTTTTCAAATGCATCCATTCCAAAATTGGTTCCACAAGAACTCATTGCAAACTCAACTTTTTTTAAATTTGTTTTGGTGTTTTTAAATTATATAAGTAGAATTAAAACTTATTGGAATTGGTGTTGCGGAATCGGGCAAAACAAATTTGAAAAATCAACCAGTTATAACAGATCTAATACTATTCCGACAACAAAAATATGTATAACAAATCATAGTCTTCTGGATTCGAGTTTTTATTTAATAATATTGATGCGCAAAGTAAAAAAAATAGAGCTCCTTTAAAGGGACACTATGCAGTAAAGGGTTAATTTAAGGGGGGACATGACATTGGCCGTTTTTTGAAATCGTCTTTTTTTATAATTTTAGTAAATATTCCTAAGATTCTAAGAAAAAAAATTTCATGTAAAAATTCCTACGGGTTCAAAAGTTACAGCCGGATTAGTGAGAGCGCATTTTTAATTTTACGTACGGCAGCTAGTATATACACAAACTTTGAACGCGTTTACCTCGAAACCATGTTTTTCGTACTGGTTGCGGCACTAGCGGGTTAATTTTTTGACGAAATATTTTTTTTTTTTGTATTTTTTTAAACTTGATTCGCTTTTTTTTAATTTTTTTTTCGAATTTTTATGAATTTTTAAAGTCAATATTTTTTTCGAAAAACACACTTTCAAATTTGGAACATCCCCAAAAATTTAAAAAAAATTAAAAAAAAAAAAAAAAGCTCGTGTCATACGATAACCAATTTTTTTTCCAGATCGGACAATTTTTGCGACTCCCAGCGCTGCAACCACGAGGCCCCGTTTTTTTCTCTGCCGCCAGTTTGGAGCTCTATAAAACCATGTTGAAGTGAAAAATATATTTTTTTGAATTTTTTTCTTGTAATTTGTTCAATTCTCTACAATAATAAATTTTGGAAAAATGTTTGGTTTTGAATGAGTTATGAATTTTTAAAAAAAGGTCTGTTTTCTCTGCCGCGAATGTCATGTCCCTCCTTAAACGATGATTATAAACTTAAAGATTTAAACAGTAATTTGACTACTTTTTGATGTGTTAAAACGCCGACTTTTTAACACAGTTCTAAATTTAATACTAAATTTCTTAATAAAGTAAAATTTGAGTTTTAATCGTGCTTTGTGCCGACTATAAAACTCGCCCACTCAACAAAAAAGTTTGTAATGGGTACTGAAAATCTTGCTGCTAGTACTGGAAATTTAATTATTTTGAACCTTGCGGTATATTTTGAAATTAGTAGAAAAAATTAGTTACTGCTACTTAATTTTAGTAAAATTGTTGTAAATTTGAATTTAAAAATTATTTGCTAAAATTAGCAATAAATTTTAATGAATATTAGTATCACTCGAAAAAAAAATCCTCTATCATATTTATAAAAAGCTTCATAAATGTGATGAAAAACAAAAATAAAATTTGATAAATGTGATAGTGTTTTAAAAATACAAAATGATATGTTTTTATATTTATGAAATAATAGTTTCTCATGTATTTCTAGACTGTTTCATAAAAAGTTGAATTTATTTTATAAGGAATTAAGGGCCAATTTTATGTTCAGCAGTAAGAACGATTTTTGTCTTAAATACTTGTTAAGTTTCAAATTTCTAAATAAACTGGCCCTAAGGGTAAGATTGATTGTTCCTGTACGAAATTTTCAAATTAATCTTAGTTATGACAATAAAACTGGCCCTAATTTTTTATCAAAAATTTTTAGAAATAAAAAACCTAAAATAATTAAGAAATATAACATTAAATAAATCTTTTAAATAAAAAAAAATCGAAACATAAATTTCAACAAGGGCCGCACAAAAATCAGCAATGCGCCGCATTTGCTCACCGTTGGCATATACCTTTGTTTAAACTGTCGTTTTCAGTAAATTCTACCGACATACTTTTTTGAGTGTATAAAAATTTCATTTTTCGAGTACATTAATAAAAAATATAAATATTTTTTATGTTCGCAAAATTATGACACGTCTCCATACAAAATGTTGAAAAATGTGCAGCCATAAGAAATTGGCTGAAAATATAAAGAAGACAATTTTTTTAATAAATTTTAAAGTCCCTGGCGTCGCCGAATTTTTAAATTGTTGATTTGCATGAAAATAGTACGAGGGTAAATTCAAAATTTTTGGAAACAGAAAAAACATCACCTAATTTATTTTTCAAAAAAGTAGGCAAAAATTTAAAATATCTCTAGCTAACGGACTTAATTTTTTAGTCCGTCAAAAACCAAAAAAATAGCCCCGTATAAGCTGCACAGTGGGACCCAGTTTTTAATATTTTGTTTCGATAAGAAGCCATTGAAGTTACTACACTACAAAAGTTATAATGGCTGCATACAACTTTATATGTATCATACAATTAAACATATATTTTTCCAAATATATGTTTAATTGTATCCCACAGATATAATTATTATAAAGTTAAAAATGCAAAAATATATATTTTTAGATGACAAAATATGACTTATTAACAAATAAACTAATATTTACCGGGAAATATATGTATAGTAACTATAAAAACAATATAATTGGAAGCATACTCCAAATACATATATGGTAGTTTGTAAACATACATATAATTACCTCTAAACATGTACAAAAACGTCCTTTTCCTCCGTGTATTCCTAAACGACTCTGTATTCGGACAACTAATTGTATGAAACACTGTTTTTTGTTATAATGACGGTTGGCAACCCTACAAAACACACACAAAGTCAGATAAACATTAATGTTAAGACGCTGTCTCGAAAATTTTTAGGCGCTATCGACAAATATGTTGCTAACGGCGAAATTTTACATCATGTAGCGGATCACTATCGGCTCCACCTTGGTGTTTTAAATTGACATAGTTAAATTTTTAACTGTCAAGTTATTCTTTTAACTGTCAAAAGATGCATGTGTAAACGATTAAAGATTGAAAAGATGCACAGAAAAAAGTATCTCAAAATTTTAAGTAATTAAAACAAATTATTGGTTTCTTACTTAGATATCTAACAATTTTTTTATTAAATGTTTGTATATTAAATGAATGTTATTTTAGTTTGACTCAAGATCATAAATTAATATCACTTTCTGTTTAAATTATTTTCAAATCAAAGAAAGATGATACAATTTTTACAAGTAAATTACAAAGAATAAAAATTATTGAAAAAATTCGATAAGACCAGCAGGCAGAATGCGTATTTTCGGCTTTCGCTACAAAGCCATCATCAGTGCCTTTCTCCTTTGAGTGGGTTAATATTTTGATAATCGTCTACTTATGTGGCTGTTGAAAGCAAAATCGGGTTTGTTATCAACAACTCAACTTAGACTAACATCAACGAAATTTAACAATGCTGTTTTTATCCTTTGTAAAGTGTAACAAAAATTTCAAAAAAGTAGCCTTAGAATTTTTTGAATCAAAAAAATAAAAAGCAAATCATTTTTTTTTTTTGTTTTTCAATTGCTCAAATATAAAGAAATCTTGGTTTTAATACGCGATTAGAGGCTGCAAATAAATTCAAACGAAAAATATAATAAAAAGTGTTAGTGCAAAAACATAAAAAAACAAAGCTGATTGATTAGCTGTTGTTAAAAATAATAAAAATAAAAAATACAACTCGCAAAATGGTATGTTCCATTAACTGTTTTTTGTGTGAAAAATTGTTTGTCCTAACGAGTTTTTTAGCCATTTGAGGGATTGTCCACTTATTGAAGAAAATAAATATGTGTGTAATTATAATAATGAGTGCAATCAAAAATGTACATTAAAGAAGTCTTTCAAAAAGCATCTTCTAAATCATTTTAAGGAAATAAGTGTTGATAATGGGCTCCAATTTGAGCTGTCTTCAGTCTCGTTGGTAAATATTGAAAATGACCGTTTTAAGAATATAAGTGTTGATAATGGACACCAGGTGTCTTCAGGTTCAAGCTCGCTGGAAAATATTGAGATTGATACCAATGACATTTGAAACACCTGTCATTTAGGTGTTTCAAATGTCACATTTAGCAATGATCCAAACAACAATGCTTGTGATGTTTTGTACAAAGAGCGTTTGGAAATTCTGCAAAATTCAGCCAGTAAATTTTTATTAACATTGCACTCATTTAATAATTTATCTAGATCAGATGTGAATAAAATAAGAGAGCATGTAGAAGAACATATTGTTTCTCCAATGATCGAGTTTCTTCGAAAGTCATTAGACTCAATGTGTCCCCAAGATACACAAGGAAACAAAATTTTTCATCAAGCAAAATGAATTATTTCACGATATCAAAACGGAATATAAATTTGAAAAATTCATGAAAAAAATGGATCTCATTTCAAATTCTCAAACGTATAAAATAGCAAATTCGCAAACTTCGAATGGCACATTAATGCCGTTAGAGTTTGAGTTTAAAAAGTTATTTGAATCTAACAATTATCTTGAAGAAGTTTTACTCCATATGGAAACTACAAAGAAAGGCAATCAGTTCAATAATTTTATACAAGGGGATCTCTGGCTTCAAAAGTCCCGACTTTATCCCCAAAAAACAATAATTCCATATTTTATTTATGTTGATGATTTTGGTATAAATAATGGCATAGGCGCAAAAGCAACTAAACAGACCAAGTGTAATGTTTATTACAGCTTCCCTTGCTTACCTGGAAAATCTTCCAAACTAAATACTGTGTTTTTAGCATGTGCAAAGATACATGGAAGTAATAAGAGTTTTTTGCCTTCAGTTAATGCCTTAAAAAAGCTCGAAGTAGAAGGTATACAAATAAAAACAAAAAATGGCTTAAAAACTGTCCACTTTGTCATGGGAATAATTCTGGGAGATAATCTTGGGCTCAATACAGTTCTTAATTTCTCGAAATCCTTCTCTACAAACTGCTATTGTAGATTTTGTATGATGAAAAAAGATGTAGCGCAAAAATCATGCGAAGAAAATCCTAATTTGATTAGAAATAGGATTAATTATAGAGAAGCAATAAGTGCTAACGTGCCATCTGAAACTGGAGTAGTCTCAAATTGTGTCTTTAATACAACACCGTCTTTTTATGTCACTGAAAACTTCAGTCTGGACCTCATACACGATCTATATGAAGGTGTTTGCCATAATATTTTAAGTGACTGTTTAATTTATTTCATTAAAACTATGAAATATTTTCACATAAATTGTCTCAACAATAGACTGAAAAGTTTTGCAAAGCGAAAAGCCGCACATTTTAATTAAAGAATTGGAAAATCGAAGACTGAAATTATCTGCCAAACAAATGATGGCCTTTTGTCACTATTTCCCGCTTTTGATAGGAGATCTTATACCATTTGAAGAAGACGAAGTTTGGAAATTAATCTTGAATTTTTTGGAACTGATCGATGATTTGCTGTGTTGTGAAGTTTCCGATGAACTAGTATCACAAATTAGGAGAAAAATTGAAACAGTTAATAAACAATATCAAAATATATTTTAAAAAAACCTACACCTAAATTTTACTTTCTTGTACATTACCCCATGATCATTAAAAAATGTTGACCTTTAAGAAATTTATGGACTTATAAATATGAATCTAAGCATAGAGAATTTAAAATTTATACACACGTCATAACAGCGAGAAAAAATGTTTCCAAAACTTGTGCATTTAAACAACAAATGCGATTTGCAAATTTAACTTTGCAAAGTAATTTAAACCATGATTTTATTCTTAAAAATCGCTTAATTGACGTTTAAGCGAAAGAACTCGTTTGAAGTAAATTACAAACTGATAGCAAAACTATAACATTGTATAATGAAGCTGAAATTTATGGTTATAAATATAGCGAGAATTTGTTCATTGGAAATTTTATACAGGATATCGATTTGTATGTATTAAAATGTATTGCGGAAATTTATCTGTGTTGTCAAAAAGTTATTTCGGAATACAATACTCATTTTGCAGCTTTCGAATTTAAAACCCTTACACAGTCGTATGGTTAAAATTTATTGCGGCAAACAATTCGTAAAATTAAAAGAATTTTATCATAACGTATATTAAATAAAATATGTGTTTTAAAAACTGGAAGGATAAGCAATTGGATACTGCTGATCAGAATTCGGACTTATACAAATTACTTAGCGAATGGAAACTCTGTCATAAATACAGTCATTTACGAGGTAAGAAAACAATTTTTTAACAAATAAATATTCTTAATAAATTTTACTTATCATAGAGCAATCTATAACTGTGGAAGTATTACGGTACCTCAGTAAAAATCACATAAACAAATTATTTCAAACTTTACCTGTTGGATATCAAGCCATTTTTGAACACAATCTTAAATAGTATATGGATATCTAAAACTACTTTATCTGAAAATAGATCTGACGCAAATAAAAATGTATTTGAATAGAGTCTTAGAACAACACAATCTGAAACTAGTTCATTTGAAAGTCGACCTATTCCATCTTTAAAGGCCATATTAGAAGACAAATGTGTTGGTAAACAAATTTTAAAGTATTATGAAGAAAATGAAATATTTCGAAATGAATTTCGAGTACTGCTTATAAATACAATAGCAAAATATATCGATGTAAAGGGTTACAAATGTACAATGACAGATTGTTCAAACCTTGAACGACAAATATGTTCCATATTTCCATCTGAAACATTGGTAAACGATATCGTAAAATGAATGCATATTTGTCTTATATAGGTATTATCATAATTATAAAAACTCTGTGTAATAATTTCAGTTTTTATTCTCGAATACTTAAAGGTAAATAAAATACTAACTAAAACTTATTTTTATTTGTTTCATTGAAACCGTTTTAAAACAGGCAATTTTTAACGAAAAAATTAATTAAATTTGCTCCAAAAATTTTTTTTAATTATTTGTCAATACGACAACATAAAGCGAAACATTGTTTTAATATAACAAACTCGTTGTTGAACTTTATTTTTTTATTTTTAACAAATACAAACAAGTTACAAAAAAATTATTGTATTTACAAAACCCATTGTTAAAAAAAATTGATTTTATTTTTAACAAATTACAAAATGGTTACAAAAAGGGATTTGTAAATACAAATTCCATTGTTGGTGCCTTTTTAAAAAAATTTTTGTTTGTAAATAGGTCATTTCATTTCAAATCGACCAATAGTTGGACTCGACCCCTTTCGATTTGGATGAATTTTGGTCAGAATTTTCCTTTCATCATATAACAAAGTTTTGCCAAAGGAAAAACATTACAAATTTTTTTTTCAAAAGTTATGCAATATTTAAAATTTCAAAAAATGTCATAATTTTTCTAATTTTTTGCTTTGTTACGAGGTTATTTTTTTTTATATCTCGAAAACTATAATAGCTACAAAAATGGTCAAAAAATATTGAAAAATAAAAAAATTAAAAATTTTTTAATTTTAAAATTTTAAAAATCCAAAACTCAAAAAATTTGTTAAATTTTTTTTAAAATGAAACCTCTAACTGATCTCAAAAGATCCTGAAATTTTCAAGAGGACGTTTTTAAAAAAAAAAGATATGAATTTTTTAATTTTTTTATGCTCTTTTTTTAAGTTGAATCTTAATACATACAATAAAATTAAACAAATATCCAATTTTGAAATTTTGAGCAATAAACAACAAATTGAAGGCTTTAGAAGCACAAACAAATTTTTAAATCGAAATTACGCTGTTATTGAATCAGAAGCCACCATCTCCTTTGCCGCTATGCAGAGTCAAAAAGGTGATATTGAAAATATTAGCATTACCAATCCCTTCGAAGAACAACGTACAATAAAAAAAAACAATAAAAGAAAAAATCGGTGAATGGTACTTTAAAAATAGGCCATCTCGCAAGTGTTTTGAAGAGTTGTTAAATATTTTAGTTGAAGAAAATTTAGATGTGCCTTTGAGTGCAAACACATTTATTGGCAAACGGGACCGCTTGTGCCTACGAAATATTTTTCCTGGTGTGTATTGCCATTTTGGTGTAAAAAAGCAACTATCCAGTATTTCAAGCACCATAAAGGATTGCCAAAAAATAGTGATCGATATAAATATTGACGGACTACCCTTATTTAAAAGTTCCAGAACGCAATTGTGGCCGATTTTGGCAAAAATTGTTGACTTTCTATTTTTCCTATTGGTGTTTTGTTGGAAAGAGTAAACTTAGCAATATCGATAGTTTCCTAAGTGATTTGGTCACGGAGTTAAAAGATTTAATTTATAACGGAATATTGATTGAAAATACGGTGATTGCATTTCAAATTAGAGCACTTATTTGTGATGCCCCAGCAAAAGCTTTTGCTTGCGGTATTGTGGGTCACACTTCTTCGAATGGTTGTACAAAATGTACCCAAATCGGGAAGAAAATAGAGAATGTGCTGACGTATTCCGCAATGTCGGGCGAACTTATTTCTAATGGCGATTTTGCATCAAGAAAGCATTTGAACCATCATCAAAAGGAATTTCGTTCTAAGCAATCTCCATTTGAAACGCTTGGTCTACAAATGAAATCTGATGTACCACTTGATCCAATGCATCTTATAGATCTCGGGGTGATGAAGAAAATACTTGTTCGAATATACACAGACAAAACTAAATTTAAAATTAGCAAAGAAGTAAAAGAAGAAATTTCCACCCATCTTAAATCTTTAAAAAAATACGTCCCTCGGGAATTCTCCCGCTATCCGAGAGAATTGAATGAAATCTGCAACTGGAAAGCCATTGAGTTTCGTCAATTTCTCTTATACACAGGTATGCTGGTTTTTGAGAACAGGGTTCATGACGATTTTTATTATGAATTTCTCTTACTTCACTGTGCTTGCCGTTTGTTATCCTGTCCAAGAACGTGTGAAAGAAATGTTGAAAATGCTCAGGTACTATTAGAACTATTTGTGGAAAACTTCCCTGTAATTTTTGGAGAAAACAGCTTATCTCACAATGTTCATGGTCTCCTGCATATAAGTGACTGTGTGAAAAAGCTTGGGCCGCTTACCAATTTTTCTTCGTACCCTTTTGAAGATTATCTTCAAAAGTTAAAAAAACACGTGAAAAAGCCATCGCAAATTCTGCAACAAATTCATATTCGCACACAATATGAAAAAATGGTGACAGAAGAGCGTAAATTAAAATTTAATAAAAAAAAATGGAGCTATTGTTAGTGTCACAACTTCAGAATATTTTTTTACTGCTGTTTGCCCTAATAACTTTTGCGCTATTCGACCATTTATACCCATACAGATAACAGGCTTCTCAACAATTGGATCAAAATCAATATTAGGTCGCCGATTTAGAAATATTGAGAGTTTTTTCCAGGAGCCATTTGATTCATTTAAAATTTTAGGTACTTGTCTAGTTGACCAGAAAAACATGTGTGATGAAGAGACATTTGCTATAGAAGATATTGAATTGAAGTTTGCAGGATTTCCAAGTGGTAATCAATTTCTTTTAGTGCCACTCTTACACGGTTGCAAATAATTGAAATTTAAAGCAGTCACAAACAGTATTTGGGATGTTTCAAGCAAAACGAACCACCTACAATGTTTTTGGTTGCTCGCTTGAAATATTGCTCATAAAAATACAAAATGTAATAATAATAAACTTTGAAATATAGATGTCACTTCAAAATGTTAAACGTTTCACCATACAAGATTTACATCCAATTCCTCCATGTAAGTATTATCTAAAAACGTACATAACTTGGTTTAATAAATAATGATTTTTATAGATAACGAGGAAAGAAGTCTATGCCGAGGTTGTTCCAACCTGAAAGAACTGTTTGAGGAAAGATTAAAAGAGATAAACAGTAAGATATTAAAATTGTAAAAAAATAAGCAAAGCTCAATTTAATTAATATTTTTATAATTTTTCAGATACTATACAAAAGCTTCATGGCAACCCACATTTAGAATCTTTTCTCATTTAGAATCTTCAGGATATGGAATTTATTTTTGTTGCAAAAATCGATAGCCCTTGTTTGACTTCAACTAGCTATAACTTTGGGACTACTTGGAATTTCTGAAACTTTTAGTGAAATATGAACAAGAACTATCAATATTTGCAACACAAACAATTCGATATCCTGAAGGTTCTAAATCAGGCTCCACATTAAATGCGAAATAATTTCACCTACAATTCACCATGCTTATTCCCTAACATATGCAACTACAGAAATTATTGTCAACCAAAATGATGTTATAATGAAGGCTCTGGCTGAGCAGAAAGTGTTGGCAGAAAGAGTTCTTCACCAAGAAGTCACCAACAATAATGTGCGCACTATTTTCCCCATAGGAAGTATTAATGATTTAATTGAACTAAACAACGCGATTAGTGAGGACAATCATGAGCTTTATGTAAGTTTCTAAATTTTATTTCACGAATTTAATACCTCCCTAATATGCATTAGTACAGCCAAACTCGGTTAATACGAACTCCTGGAGTCCATACAGATTAGTTCGTTATAAGCGAGGTTCGCTTTAAACGGGGTTTTTTCAAATATAAAAATTAAGGGTCATATGCATAATCACTTTTCAACTTTATAAATGACCCGAGTAAAAAGTTCATATGTAACAATATATTTTTTAATACAAAAATACACATTAACATATAGTAAAATAAAATGGCTTTGCATCCATCCATATGTATTCATATATTATAATATCTTTCAAATATTTCCCAAAATTTTCTTATGTATAACCATATAAAATCATATACCAAAAAATGTGTTAATGTTAATGATACACATAACTATATTTTGGGATGCAATTGCATCTGAGTATATCGTCATATAAAATCAAAAAAGCCGTAAGTTAAAAAAAATTCAAAATTGACTTTTTGATCGATTATGATTCACCGTATCAAAATACATATTCCTGCAAAATTTTACACTCCTACGAATAAACACGACGATTTTATTAACAAAATTCTAAACAGTCCCTAGTGTTAGCCAATCAATTTTAAAAAGTTTTTCCTTCTGTAAAATTTTTTAAATATAACTTACGGCTTTTTTGATTTCATATGACGATATGCAATTGTATAATATTAGATTGAATTGTATCTAAAATAATACAATCTGATATAATTTTATAGACCCATTTTGCGGATCAGATTATATAAACACTTATATGATTATTTTATATTCTTATATATAAGATATATAAACTTTTTTACTCGGGGACTTATTAAACAAAATTTCCATACAAAATTCATTTTATAAATGTGCTATAAGGTTTTCAAATTATTATGCACAGGCACTTAAATATCGTAATGTTTATTAAAACAAATTTATATTCATATACTCGTACGAGTACATATTGACATAAAAATAATGTTATAAGTTTAATAAATAACTTAAAAATTTCTTATCTGTTTTTAAAAGAAATCCGTTATTTGTTTCTAAACTATCGCATTAACGATTTCATTCGTTATGATCTTTTCGATTTTCAAAATATGGTTGTTAGCCTCTTCTGCATACGATTTTGTTCGTATATATTTTTTTACGTTTATTAAGCTGTTATGTACTGTTTGTAGATCAGGAATTTCCTCCCCCATTCCTACTTCTTCATCACTTGACAAACTTTCAGCTTCTGCTGTATTTACAATTTATAATATTTATTCATCTGATAATATATGTGATGTTATAACATTTTCATCCATATCTAGAAAGTCAATAACGGATATAGAATCCATATTAGTTTTTTCCCATAAAGTAGATGGTGATGGTTCTTCGACATTTTCTTCTAGTATCATAAATTCTTGCTCAAACCCACAATGTCGAAAACAATTTCCAATTGTACTTTGTGTAACATTATTCCAAGCGATTTTCAAAGTGTATAGTGCTTCCAGTACGTTAACATCCAATATTTGTTTAAGTTCTATGGCAGCTATGTATTTTCTTAAAATATTGGTTCTCTATTGATGTTTAAGATTTTTTATAATCCCTTGAACGCATGGCTGCAAAACGCATGTTGTATTTGGTGGTAAAAAAAATAATTTTATTGCTTCTAGTTCAACTGAGGGATGTGCAGTACAATTATCCAAAATTAATGCAACGTGTCTGTTCTGTTTTCTAAAATATTGGTTCATATTTTTTAGCCACATAAGAAACAGTTTTGATGTCATCCAAGCCTTTTTGTTGGCCTCATATTGCAATGGAAGTTTGTTTGCCTTTTTAAAACAGCGAGTTTTTTTAAATTTGCCGATTACCAAAATTGGAAGTTTATCAGATCCATCAGCATTACATCCAACTAAAACGGTTAACCTTTTGAGTTTTTTCCTCCAAAGAATTTATATCCTTTAAAGGCCATCGTTTTGTCTGGTAGACAAGGATAAAACAAATCAAACTCGTCGCAATTATAAATGTCACTAATGGAATATTTGTTCCAAAGCAAAGGTAATGTCAATGTTGTCGAAGTAGTGGTCATTTGTGGTAATACACTGCATGCCCAAATTTTTCTGAAAACAATATCGTTTCTAGTTTTGAAACGATCCAGCCAGCCGTTTGTGGCTTTAAATTCTATGTTAAGGTCTTCAGGTGATATTTCGGCCTTTTCCATAATTAAAGGCCCAGATACTGGTCTGTTTTCTGATCGCACCTGGTGAAACCACAACAATAAAGCTCTTTCCAACACTTCATTTTTTGAGCCTCGAATTCGTTTTGCTGTCGATTTCTGACTTTTCTTATAGAAATTTTCAATTCTATCTCTGTCTTTTAAATTTGTAGATAGTGTTGATTTTGCTATCTTGTATTCATTACAAATATCGACTTTTGATTTGATATTGTCATCTATTTCCTGTAGAAGTTTTATTTTTTCATGAATAGTAAATAATTTTTTGTTCTTAGACATTTTAAAAACACTTTTTAAACGATAGACTTTTTCTTAGGTACTGCCATATTTTTTGTGCAACAGCTGACAAGGTTGCCAAATATAAAAATGTGAAAATTTACATGTTTTTGGGAGTTCGTATTAAAGATGGTAAAATATATGAAATTTAGTTTGTGGGACTATGAAAACTAGTTCGTAATAATCGAGGATTCGTCTAAAGCGAGTTCATATTAACATATGATTTTTATATGAAAATTGATGCCAAAAAGTCGGGACTTTCAAATTAGTTCGTATAAACCAAGAATTCGTATTAACCGAGTTTGACTGTATATTAATAATTTTTTTTTTCAACTAACCCAACAGTTTAATGCTTTGTACAGGTTAATATGATGAAGTCATTATTGAAAGGACGTAATAGTAAGCTAACTAATAGTTGATTTTAATAAAGTCCATTTATAGCCAACTAAAAAAAAATTAATTTATAGCTAACTATAAATTAGATAACTTTTAGCTAACTTATATTCAACTAACTTTAAGTTAGTTGAAAAGTCATGCAGAGTCGGACAATTGACTACCGCCTATGACATCGCAACGTTAAAATAGTCAGTTGGCTCCATTAAAAATAATCCAAGTATCAACCACCACTAGTTGCGAAATAGTTAGATTTAAGTGCATTAAAAGTTAGCTGAGTTGCCGGTAGGGAGATAAGCTAAGAAATGGCACATAAACACACACACATGTATACATAAATGGAAAAGTGTGCCATTTCTTACCTTATTGGTTTTTCAATTATTCTCTTTAAAACGAGCTAAGAACCATTTTTGTAGCTATTATAGTTTTCGAGATATTAAAAAAATAACCTCGTAACATTTTTTGAAATTTTAAATATTGCATAACTTTTGAAAAAAAAAATTTGTAATTTTTTTCCTTTGGCAAAACTTTGTTATATGATGAAAGGAAAGCTCTGACCAAAATTCGAGTCCAACCATTGCACTATAGGTAATTTGACCCATTTTTGTGGCAAAAAGTCATTTTTCAAACATTTTTTTTTTGTCGGTATTCAATTAAGAACACATCAAAGCAAATAACAGCAAGTTTTGTTTTTGTAAAAAATTAACAACGACTGCTTAGCAAGTGGTGAAAGTCATTGTTTGTGAGCAAAGTGTTGAACGCAGTATACCCAGTGCAATTTGGTCGAATTTTTAAATTTCTTTAAATAGTTAAAAAATAAACATAAATTTAAACTAAATATTGAAAACAAAAGTGATAGTAAGTGCTTAATAGTTCAAGAGAAAGATTTTATTAAAAAAAAATTTTTTTGGGAAAAAACTCATACTTCTGATATAACTTTTAATTCAAGTTTTTTTCTGAAAAATGAACTTTGGATAAGCTTTTAAAAAGTTGGCCGAATTTGGCTGTGTTTAAATAATCAGAAACGTGTTAAATGAAGAATTTTGAGTTTAACTTGTCAATTTCATGTTGCAATTTTTTGCATTTTTTGAGAAATATCAATTTTGGTAGGCAGCCACCGCTTGCAAAATAGCGAACTTGCGGAAATTTGTTTGGATAAGCAAAAGAAAGAGGAGAAGAATACTACTGTTCACAATTTTGTTGTTAGTAAAGCTGAATGCGGTAATGTTTTGAATGAGGAATCGGCTTATGGGAAGGAGAAAGTTCGAATTTTTTGTAAGAATATCTCAGTTAGATGGGAGAGTTCTCATAGGAAGATAAACATATTTCAGATGCAAAGCGAACTCTGGCTACACGCTGAATTTATTTTGGCAATTAAAACTAAGCCAACTGCAGCTTCAATTGGGCTTCCAAAGAAAGAGTATCCTGAGAAATCTGAACGAACAAAGAGTAAATTTTAAATAGCTTTATTAAACAATTAAAATGAAATTAAAAATGAAATGAAATTACTTTAGATAATGACATGTAAAGCAAAATTTTAAATAGCTTTATAAAAAAAAAATAGTTTCTACAAAAGTTTCCACTTGTTCAATTTTCTGCTATAATATGCCCCAGATTTAAAAAAAAATATTTTTTTATTTTCTTTTTTGAGATTTTGGACAAAAAAAGTTTGCATTTTACACAGTTAACATTTTTACCCAAGCAAATCAGAAGAAATTTTAAAATTTACGCCGCCATATTGGATCCGTCATATTGGATCCGCCATTTTGAATTTTAAAAATTTTTAACTCAGATTCGAAATTTGAAATCAGCAACCTTGAAAACCTCCGTATTCCAATTTTCATGCAAATCAGAAGAAATTTTAAAATTTACGCCGCCATATTGGATTCGCCATTTTGAATTTGAAAAATTTTACCTGAGATTCGAAATCAGCAATTTTGAGGACCCCCCGTATACTGATTTTCATGTAAATCAGAAGAAATTTTAAAATTTACGCCGCCATATTGAATTCGCCATTTTGAATTCGAAAAATTTTACTTCAGATTCGAAATCAGCAACCTTGAAAACCCCTGCATGTAAATTTTCATCGTTATTCAGTCATTCCTTATAGTTTTTGCCAAAAAATGGGGTCATTTTACCTATAGTGCATTGGTCAATTTGAGATGGAATGACCCATATGCAAAAAAGGTGTTTAATATTACAAATAGAATTTTGTAAATTTTTTCTGTGTATATTACCTTTTATCAAGTAGATTAATTTCTCTGTCTAAACGCACTATAACATGACATTGTGATAATGGGGCTAAATGTTTAAATATTGTAGACCCAGCATACACGATTGTGAGATGTGATGTTTTCTCTTAAAATTACAAATATTTTCAATACTAACAGGTTTATTTAGATAAAAAAAATTTCAATTATACTTTTATCTAAATTATATTCCATAAAATATCAATTGATATTGGGAAATTTTAATGGCAGCGTCCTCCTTAGGTGTTCCCATAGCACTTAACCTCACCGAAGTAAAATAATACGGCTATGAACTAAAAAGCTTCAACAAAGTTCGCCAACTCTTTATCAGATGGCGCGCAATAACTGTTCTAAGATTCAACATCTCGCTCAATTACAGTGTTGCCATATTTGAAGCCCTTCATCTTTCACAACGTTTCACTTCTTTTCTATCCCCTTTTCAAAGGAAGCAACACGTTAATTAATAGGAAGAATTTCCTGAGTATTGCTTCTCTTTAAAAAAAAAAGGGTATAAAATCAATAAATTTTTGCAAGCTGATTGGGTCTGTAAGGGTTTAACCCTTACAAATATGGCAAAGAAAAATAAAAGTAATTATGGTGCAATGAGTAACCCCGGAAAAATCGAAACAAAATTTAACTTCAAATTAAATGTTGTGGAACGTAGTTATATTTATGTGGAATATAATATTGAATGACAACTAGGGTTTCCCGGGTATCCCGCCCTTTTTTCAGTCCCGCGATCCCGGAAATTTTGTGCGGGATTTCCCGGGATTTTTTTTTTATTCTTTTACAGAAGTTTTAGTAGTATATTACAATTTTGGAAGCTTTATTTAAATTTAAAGCATTGATTTTTTTAAATTAATTTGAATAAAATATATTTAAAATTAAAAAATGCGATTTCAAATTCAATATTTTTTTTGATATCAGTTGAATTTGGTTTTTTTAAATTTTATTTTATCGGGATATACATTAATTGCATTAAAGAAATTAAATATGCTAAAATCCCAAACGTATTTAGGTAAACCGAAAATTTTATTAGCCATTAACAAGGTTACCAACAAAATTTTTCGTACTTCAGATAAAATTTGTTATTTAAAATAATGATCTTTATTCAAATAAGGCAATTGCACTACATTTCAACATCAGTATTTCAGTTCAAAATACCTCCAATATTAGTAATATTTTCGTATTTCTGATTGATATAAGTATTTTTTTACTTCAAATAATTTCATTTAAATCGATATTTATTTCAATTGTATTTTTTAAATTTTATTTATTTTTAAAATAATGAAACAAATGCTTTTTTAAATTATTTTGGATTTGTTTATGGCATAAAAAATTTCTATTCAAAACATGACAGTATAAGTTATAAAACTATTTAATATTGTATATTTTTATAAAAAGATTTAGGCGACTTTGCCTAAAAATTTGTGTGAAAAATACTCACATTTAAAATTTTTTTTATAAAAATAATTCTAGACGAATATTTCTGAGAATCTGCTTAGAAACAAAATATCTAGAAATATAAATTTTTTGATTCCATATTTAAGAAACAGTTAAGCAAAAAATCTATCTTAGTTCTGACTATATAAACCAGGGCTCAAATTTAAAATTTTCATAAGACGCAAAAGGGAAAATAAAGAACAAGAATAGTCTAAAAATATTTTTTTTAAATCTCTTTTAAACTTCATTTCAAAAAATTTGTTATTTCACTGTCTAAATTACCAATTTCTCAAAAATTGTTCGAATAATTTAAAATGTCCAAATTTCGAATAACGAATAATTCGAATAATTTCATACGATTAATCGAAACTAGTAGAAAATTACAAAAATGTTTAAAAAATATAAATTTTTTATTAAAGAAAATGTGCTAAAACCTCAATTTTAAATTAAAAAAAAATTGTGACAAATAATTTGCTGTAGTCTTGTACCTATCCGAATTTTATTCTGGCCTAAGAAAATAATTAAGGGACGACCTTTTAGAATTTCTAGAAATATTTGTTAGCCTCAACTCAATGAAAATTTCATGTTTTCAAGTAGGGGCGTTAATAAACATCTTAAATCCCAAAAAAAAAAAACAAAAACAATATAAAAGTATCACAGTTTGCTTTGTCATCATCCTAATTACTACCCTGTTGTTGTGACTTATCTAGTAAAGTAGTGGTAACTATTTACGTATAATAAAGTTTTAATTATTGTTTACGGCTTTTTAGACGTTTATATTAAATGAAAGCATTAATAATTATGGTAATTAATGATTATTAAAATTATTAATTATAATTAATGCTCTATATAATAAAGCTTGTTTAGTGAGCACTCTGAATTAATAAAATAAAAGGATGGAAGTACGGAAACGTAGAGGGAAAACAATTTCTCAACGGAATTCCTCTCTACATTTACGTTTTTTATGTATTCAATGCTTACGAAAAAGATACAAATTGATGTACGGGGTTTTACATTCTTCTTTGGGTGTGCTTCTCCCCGATTTGGATAAAATTTTAATATATGAAAGAGGAGACAGAAAAAATAAAAATATTGACAAAAGCTGATCTCAATTATTACACTTTTTTTATTTTTATGAATTTCAGAAGAGTTACTGAATTTATGTTTGTTCCTTTTTTAAATAAAATTATTAAAAATACAACAAGTGTATGTATATTATTTTACATAAAATTTTTTGAATTAATCGATTAATTTTAAAATTTTGTTCGATTAACCGGTTAAGTAAAAAACCCGAATAATTATTTGCACGATTAATCGATTAAAATAAAAAGCCGATTAATTAAATACCCTAATAATTACAAAACACTTAGATAAAGTTTCTCCTATTGTTTTTCTTCGTTTGTGAAATCCAAACAACTTAATGTGCTTAAGCAAAACATTTGAAAGTGAAAGTAGTAACCGTCCTTTATTTCAACAGTAAAATGTCACATAAAATCTTTAATAATTAAAAGAATTTTTATCAATTTCATGCGACATCTGGCATCACATATTTTATGCTGAAATTATTAAAAATGCAAGTAAAATTTGGATGATTTTTTCATAATTTTTAATTGAATTTTTTTTCCTTCATGGTTTTAATTATCTCTGCAGAGAAGAAAAAAAAAGAAAAAAGGAAAATTATATTAATAACTTATAAGGTAAATGCTTTAAATGAAAGCGTAAAAGATACAGATGTTTTAAAATTTAATTACAAAACAAAATACAGACAATGGTTGATAAAAGAATACTACCATGAAATTAATAAAAAAAAAGGCTATTTTCTTATTTTTTTACGTTAGATTTTATTACTAAATTTTCTTTATTTCTTGTTTTTTATGTCATCAAAAAAGGGTTAACTTTTGATGATGCTCAATTCGTTACTGTTTATTAAATTTTATTTACGAATTTTCATACAAAATAATTTAAATGCTATATGTATTTAAAAGGGTTGAGATATGCAGTTAAGATTAAAAGAATAAGATTAAAGCATTGCTGTAAAAAATTTGGGCATAAGTTTTAATTATACATTGAAACTAGAGTTTAGCTTACGAAAAACCGCAGTAATTCCCGCAAAAATCTGACTAAGAATTCAAAAGAAAATGGTTTTAAATTCAAAAATATTTTAAAAAATAAATCATTGGTCTAGAGTTTTTTTAATGCATTAGCATTTTGAATAAAAGTAATTATTAAATAAACTACAAACTAATTTAGTATATCCTCCATTCCACCAGATATCGGTCAAAAACTGACTTTGGGTCCTTCAAATTTCTTTATATTCTACACACGTATCCTTCAAGATGTATGTATATTAGACACTACCGTTTTCAGTTTCTTAAAATTATATAAACTTGCGTTTTGCATAAATTTTAATTTTTTAAAAAATCAAAAAAATAAAGCGCAACATCTCTTAAAGTAGATTGACTTCTCCACGATCTGTAATTCAAAAATAACGCATTTTTTTAACTACACGTATAATGCAAAAATAATTTAGTTAAATTTTTTTTAGCACTAAACTAATTTAGAACTAATGTTTTACTATTTTACATTGCTACAAAAATTCTGCTGATAACCTGCATTTATAGCGTGGACGACAACCAGATCGACAAGATATAGATGTCGCAGCTTGTCTGGATGTAGTACAGACAACGGAAATTATAATTAAAAAAACAACTGTACACAATTCCTATATTTAAATTTTCAGCAAATAAATTAATTAAAGTAAAATTTCTCTACAAATGTTTTGAGTTTTTTTTAGTCTACTAATATTCAGCAAAAATTTTAGTGATTTTAGCAAGGATTTTTTTTCGTTTGCAATTGACTAAGTGTTAGCGAAACTTTTGCTGAGATTACTATTTTTTTGGTAAAAATCAGCTCGCTGATTTTCAGCGAACACCTTCTGCTGAAATTACCAACTTTTTTGCAAGCACGCTCCTGACTAAAAATTTGCTGACACAACAATATTTTCTGCAGACTTTATTGAATTTTTTTCTTTTTTTGTGTGTTCACTCAAAAAAAGTCAGTAAAGCTAAAATCACTAAACTTTTTGCTGAATATTAGTAGACTGAAAAAAACTCAAAAAACTTGTAGCGAAATTTTACTTTAGTTAATTTATTTGCTGAAAATTTAAATATAGAATATGTGTAGAGTCGTTTTTCTTTTTTTGTCATTTCCGTTTCCAAACAAGCTGCGACATCTACATCTTGTCTATCTGGTTGTCGTCCACGCTATGCATGGGTTATCAGCACAATTTTTGTAGCAAAATAAATTAGTAAAACATTAGTTCAAAATTAGTTTAGTGCTAAAAAAATATAACTAAAATTTTTGCTGAAAACGGAATTTCAGCAAAAAAATTGCTGAAAACTAGTACACTTGATATACAAGACGTTTTACTAATTTTTCTACTAAGTTATTTTTTTGAGTGTACGGTTTGTAAAATGTTAACATTTTTGAAATAAAAGCCATCTTTTTTTTTAACCAAAGGTCTAAAACAGATACAGTGCTAGTAACAATGGCAGTCCTGTCAAACTTTGTTATTTTTCGAAAACTGTTCAATATTTTAAAATTTTAAGAAAATATAAAAGCCTGCTTTATTGGTAAAACGTCGCACTGCTGTAAAACACTGCCGACACTGCGAGTATCTGTTTTGGGCTAAAGTGTTAATTATTTTAAAAGATTTTTTCAAAAATATCTTACTGTTTCCAAATATAAACAAACACCTTTTTACTATACATCAGAAAATTCAATTTTAAATCACAAAACTCTACTATTATTTTAAATTTTATACCACACCAAATATTTAAAATGTACACTCAAAAAAAGTCAGTAAAGTCAGCAAAAAATGTTGCTGTTTCAGCAAATTTTTAGTCAGGAGCGTGCTTGCAAAAAATTTGGTTATTTCAGCAAAAGGTGTTGCTGAAAATCAGCGAGCTGATTTTTACCAAAAAAAAAAAGAAATAGTAATCTCAGCAAAAGTTTTGCTAACACTTAGTCGATTGCAAATGAAAAAAATCCTTGCTAAAATCACTAAAATTTTTGCTGAATATTAGTAGACTGAAAAAAAACTCAAAACATTTGTAGAGAAATTTTACTTTAATTTATTTGCAGAAAATTTAAATATAGAAATTGTGTGGAGTTATTTTTCTTAATAATCATTTCCGTTGTATGTACTACATCCCGACAAGCTGCGACGTCTACATCTTTTCTATCTGGTTGTCGTCCACGCTATAAATGCGGTTATCAGCACAATTTTTGTAGCAAAATAAATTAGTAAAACATTAGTTCAAAATTAGTTTAGTGCTAAAAAAAATATAACTAAAACTTTTGCTGGAAACGGAATTTCAGCAAAAAAAATTACTGAAAACTAGTGCACTTGATATACAAGAAGTTTTACTAATTTTTCTACTAACTTATTTTTTTGAGTGTAGCTTATAGTCAGACTAAAAACTATATAGTTTTCGTACCAAACTAGTTTTTGCTTGTTTTTTTTAGAGTCGTTAAATCGAACTATCCAGTCGACTGAACTATTTTGAGAAATAAGGCGTTCGCCTAATGTTTCCTTCAATAAGTCGATTGTTAGGCGCACTGTATGGCATGTGTCGTTGTCCTGTTGGAAAAACATCTCTTCATTCAACATTCAATTCAATTTGGGTAAGAAATAATCGGTAACCATGGCTCTATAGCGCTCGCCGTTGATAGTAACATTCCAGTCGTCCTTATTCTTAAAGAAGTAAGGACAAGAAGCCAGTGAGTTTTTGTGGATGTAACGGTGCCTCGTGAATCTCATATGGATTCTCTTCACTACAAATGTGGAAATTCTGCTTATTGACATGTCCATGAAGCCAAAGATGAACAGAATATTGCGATAAATAAGTGGATTGACTTCCAGTTGATTTTGGGCCCATTAACCGAACGTACGTTCGCATTTTTACGAGATATTTACGAAAAATTTTACAAAAAGTTTATGCAGCTTACCATGCAGTTACCCTTAAAAACCCGTTACCGAAATAACCGAAATAACGTTATCCTTAAAACCATTACCGAAATAATTGAAATGCCGTTATCCTTAAAATACCATTAACGAAATAAATGAAATATCGATATCCTTAAAATACCGTTACCGATATAAATAAATGAATTATCGTTATCCCTAAAATACCGTTACCGTTATTTTTACTTCTCACAGGTGGGCTGGAATTAGGTATTGACAAAAAAAATGCGCCACAAAAAGTGAGTATAGGTATTGAGAACACTATATTTATAATTAAGAAAAAATTTAAAAGTTATGACGATTTAAAATTTTTTGTTTAAAAAAAATTGGGGGCCATGGGGAAAGTCTTGAAAAAACAATTCCCAGCAGAAATTCGGAAGCGGTAAAAATGATTAGTGCTTCTTTTCTGCTTCGTTTACTGCTTCTGAGGATTTATAGCTTGCAGTAGTGTGTTAAAAAAAAGGGCAATAGATTTTTGTTTACCACACTTTATCGCTCTAACAAAGCACGAAAGAATGCCAATGATAGCCGAATTTACTTGCTAAAAGCTTTATTTCATGCCATTATTTGGAGCTATGATAGAAGCGCATATCGGATATCGAAACAAGTGCTTTCACGCGAGCTATCTCCAACAAAAATCATGCCTTATATCACCAATAATGCAAGCGCTACACTATTTTCTTTCCCTGACGAACCGCAATCGAAAAATTCATTTGATGCAACTGAACCATTAGATTGGCAATAAATGGGGTTGTGAGCACCGAATCTGTTTTCTGGGTGTATTTTAATCCAAAATTCCAATATATGGTGAAATACTGCATGTACCTTGGGAGTTACTAACAATTTGTTGTTAGTCAATAAACAAAGTTTGTGTCATTTCTTAAAGAAAATCTACCATTAAAATTTTTACTTTTTGCTGAGGTTTTCAACAGTCTCAATATTGTGGTAAACTCACGTTTTTATAAAACATTAGACGAAAATGCAGCGCAATATATTGAACCATTTAAAAGCAATTACCTCAAACTTTGTCTATTGACTAACCACAAATTGTCAGTAACTCCCAAGGCGCATGCAGTATTTCACCATACCAGACACTGGATTAGGACTTTGGACTGAACAGACTTCCGAATCCGTTCACTCACACTTCTTTTCAGCCTTTTGCCTTCTTTTAGTGCATTTTTTTCAGATGTAATTTTTCGATTTCTCAAGGAAACCAAATTTGTTCAAATAAAAAACTTAAAATTGCAATAACTTTTGATTTTGTCGTGCGATTTTTTTAAGAATAATTTTCTTTGAAGGGAAACTAACGTGCTTTAAAACCTTTTATGCATTTTTTGGTAAAATGTTTATTTTAGCAGCTGTTTTTTAAGAGATTCCCAATGGCGTCCAATTTTTTTAAACAAAAAATTTTAAATTGTCATAACTTTTAAATTCGTCTACATATGGCAAAGCACTTTAACAGGTGGTACAAGTACTGACAAAAAGTGCTTTCCCATTCCTAAAATGTTCAAAAAGCCCCGGAAAAGCACTGGAGGAACAAAATTTTTAAACGTTGGCAAAACGCTGGCAAAACCAATAAATTGGTGGTCTGGAAATATATTTTCCAAAATAAAATTTAAAAAAAGTTCATATGTATTTTTTTTTTTTTTTTGTCCTGCCGTGATTTGAACCCAGACCGTCAGTTTGGCAGACGATTGCTCTACCCACTGAGCTAACGAGACATATGATATTTGATAACTAAACATATAAATTAGTGATAATCGCTGGACAACTACTGGCTGTGCGAAAAAGCTGGCACTGGCAAACAGTTTTTTGGAACTAATATGCCAGCGTTGGGAGAGCAAAAAAAAAGTTGATCTTAAAGGAGCTTTTCTACAAACAAAAAATTGATTATATAGAACAAAAAAATTTTAAATTAAAAAAAATCCAAAAAAAAATTTTCTTGCAACCGGATTTGAACTCGAAACCTCCTGACTACAAATATTTTTTAACGAAGCGTCAGCATTTTTATAAAACCAATGAATTGGCTTTTGTACCACTGGTAGCATTGGCTAGCTAGCACTGGATAACCACTGGTTGCAAACCTTGGCATATCAATTCTTTGCCAGTGGTTTTTTTATAAACCACCGAAATTTTTGTAAAACAAATACTGGCAAAACGCTTTTTGCAAACGCTGGCAAAGCGTCCCAAATTAGTGTTCTGCCAGTCATTTATTTTTAACGCCGTGGTTACCCAGTGGTTTAAGGGCCGGCGGCGTCATTGGACCGTACTTCTTCCGTGATGATCAAGACCGGCACGTTACTGTGAATGGGAATCGCTACCGTTCAATGATAACCGTATATTTTTGGCCCCAATTGGATGATATGGACTTGGAGGACATGTGGTTCCAACAGGACGGCGCCACAAGCCACACAGCGAATGTCACAATCAATTTATTGCAAACCAAGTTTGGAGAACGTGTTATCTCACGAAATGGTCCAGTCGATTGGCCGCCTCGGTCGTGCGATTTGACACCGTTGGACTATTTCCTGTGGGGCTACGTCAAATCTATGGTCTATGCCAACAAGCCAGCGACGATTGATGAACTTCGTACGAATATCGGCCGATTTATGCTTGAAAACCGTCGAAAATTGGGCTCAGCGTCTGGACTTCTGCAAGCGTGCCCGTGGTGGCCATGCAAAAGAGATCGATTTCCATACATAATGGCATCGAACGTACTTTCACAGGAATAAAGAATTTCATTGATATCCAAAACCGTTTTTGTTTTATTTAAAAAAACTTTTGTAGCGCTCTTATTGAAGAACCCTTTATTTACTGTAAAAATACTGTTTTGGTGGTTGTTTATTGTGATATTAAAAATAACAGCTTTAAACAACTGTTACGAAATTAGCGTACGTTTCGTTAGTTGTCTTCTAAAATAACTGTTATAACAGTTGTTTTGCCTTTTTCATAGGAAAACAACTGTAATTACAGTTAAAAGCAACATTTACTGATTGCTACACAAACAGCTGTCATGTAGTAACTGTCAAACTTTTTTTTAATGTATGCGTTTTGACAAAAACTCTTAAGAGCCAAAAACTAGGTAGTTTTTCCTCTTTTTTAATGCAGTATTAAAGTTTTGTTTTAAATACCTACAATAATCTTGGTCAAAGATATTTGTTAGAGGTGGCAAGTTTTTCTATCTTCGTTACATCCAGATATTCTTAAATATTGAATTAAATTAAATAGAACAATTCAAATATTAACTAAATAGTGATGTAAACATGACTTTTATTAAGAAAAATACATACACAAGATGCAACAAGGATAATAAGAAAAACTTAGGCACAGACAAAAGGAAACAAATAAATAACCTGTAAACCAAATAAGGATAATATCAATACAACAAATAGACTTGAATATCCAAGCTAACGCGAAAGATATTTACCAAGTCATATCATCCTTTGTGTCTGCCCATGACAAATATTCCACACAGTAAATACAAACATATGACAATGATTTTCGTACAACAAAAAAATCTTTGTTCTGTTGGCAGAGCTTCGAATTAATTAATTCTTTATTCTGCTTTTTAATTAAACTTTATCAATATGTCAACCCTTTAAACTAGTTATCACTAATTAATTCGCAGGCTTCATTCACTTCTCTCATAAATTCATTCACAGTAATTAGCTCACTTGAATAATTCAATACTTTTCAGTTTAAATCATTTACAAATTAGCTTATAGATTATCTCTTATTCATTTTGTAGCAGATTAAAAGAAATACTTGAACTTTAAAACTTTGCTTTGTGCTTTTGTTAAATATGATTAGTTTAACTTAAGGTTTGTCTCTAAATAAAATGTTGATATTATAGAAAACACTCATTATTTCAGATAACAACTTCAGCATGACAACACGGTTTGAAAAAAATTTACGAAGTATCATATGCATAATCACTTTTTAAATTTATAAATGGCTTGTAAAACAAGTTTTTCATGCAAAATTAATTTTATAAACTTTATAATAAGGTTTTCAAATTATTATGCATAGGCATTAAATTCTCTTACAAATCAAATAAAAAAATTCTATTCGGCTATTTTGTAATCGATTTAAATTAATAAAAAAAAATTTATGATTCAAGTTGATCTTAATTCTTTTAAGAATGAATTATGCACATGAATGAATAAAAAAGCTTTGGGAATGACGATGTTGGAATAATTCTTACAACATGAATTAATGGAGTGGTATGAAAATATCATTTAAAGTTAAATTAAATTTTGAATTAATTTAGCTTAAATTGAATTAAGTCTTTCGAAGCTCCGATTGTGGCTTGTGTATGGATTATCAAATAATGATATGTACGATTGTATGAGCTCATATCAAGTCTGAGACTACACATATAAATTGAATACTCATCGTATGGTGTAAAAACATTTTACACAATGTTTTACTAAAATGTTTTGCGCTTTTTTTTCATTGTCAATTGTATGGTTTGACTCTATTATGATTATTGTTTGTTGTCAAATAAGAAGTTCTACTATGAGGGAGGAAATTCCCCCTTTTCCATATGCGTGCATATAACAAGCGTTAAACCTCATCCGTTTAGTAGAATCTGGCTTAAGCTTGAGGAGTTGGAGGTAAAAAATGTTGTTGTTTGCCGCCCTCCTTCTACTTGTTTTACACAAGTTTTTAAGTGATATTTTCCGTTACGGTTTTTAGGTTTTCAACTTAATGTTGGTGGGTATCATCATACATATTTGAAAATGTTTTTAAAAACAACAATGAGAGGGTTGTTTTTCTTGGTGTTTGGATTTGTGTAAATTTTTTAAATAACTGTTCTTACTTTTTGACTTTTTGTGTATCGTTTAGGAAATAATAAAATAAAAGGATTTTTTATATTATTTTGAAGGGTAATAATGAAAAAAGCATTTAACTAAATAGTTTCTAATTTATGACATTAAATTTTATAGCAAAACGGAATTGAATGTGTAGACGTGTTGAGATATTTTTGTAGAAATTTGTTCTTTGTTTTTCAATTTGAGTTTATTCTATTAAAGGGTGTTTTAAAAAGATTTTTAATTTACAAAATTGTATTTTTCACACTTCTATTAAGTAATGATTTACAGTAGCTTCTAGTTAAATTACTTATTTTAATTATGGGCATACAACAATTATTTAAGTAAAAATATAACTGAAACTTTGTTACAGAAGGTAAAATATTTAATTTCAAATATTTAAATTTATATTAATTTGTAGTACACTGATAGAATTTTGTGCATAGTATTAATGAATTTGTTCATTAATCCAATGATTTTTTTCATTGAAAAGTCCCCAAAGAACGCGTTCATTAGATCAATGAAACGTATTCATTAAATGAAAACTAATTGGAAAAAATATATTTTTTTTGCGTTACTTTTTTTATTTGTTTTTATTTTATTAATTTTTATTTGTACATATATTCAGGGGTCTCCCATGGTCCTGATGAATGGCAACACCGCTGACTCTTGTTTTGTTTTTCTGGCAATACTGTTTCATTTTACTGGGGAGCAGGTGTTGCCCAAAAAGTTTTAGCTTATTCCCATTTTAAATGTTTAAATCCCAAATGTTATACCCAATTCATTTTAATTTAAACAAAACCTCAAAAAAAGGAGCTTAGTTAGCATCGCTCTTAAGTTCAGATAATTATTAAGAAATGAGTGAGCAAATTAAATAAAATTGAATATCTTAAGAAGAAATATTTACGTTTTCACTCGAACTTTAAAGGCCTCAAATCCTTGTTAAAATTGTAAAACTAAATAAATTTTATTATACGAAAGACAAATCACAATTAAGCTGAAATGTCACCGTTTCAAAATAAAAGTCGTATATTAAATTTTCTGGAGAAAAAATTCTACACAATTTTCACACGAACTTCAGTATGGTGAAGTCTTTTTTTCTAAAATTTGTAAATCTAGTAAGGTGTAAGTTCTAAAGCTCGTAAACTCTTTTGAACAATAAGTTTGTATAAGTCGAGTTTACAGGATTCAGAAGGTACATACGAGGTTTTATGAAAACCCCTGGTACTTTTTGAGCCTACACAAAATTTATTTTTTCTGAGTCCTTTGCATGTAACAATTTCAGTATTTGGAAAATAGAACATTTGTTGATTAATTATTGAGCTTGGTTGCTTTTCGTTATTTCAAGATTTATAAATATTTGGAGAACTTTCCTTCAATAATTTAAATATTTTATAGATATTTTGAAATTCTTTAACAGACTTAATTTGAAATAATACGCATATAATTTATACCAAAATTCATCTTATTTTGGGCCTAAAACTAAATCTTTTAAAATTTACAAATTTTTTAATCTGTCCCCAAAACGAAGTCGAAATCCCTAATTTGGGTCCAAATCCCCTTACCTAACAACTCTGTAAAAGCTCATTTGACATAAAAAAATCCTCCCTTGACAAAATTTCCCAAAATAAAATCCTCTTTTGACAAAATTTCCCACATGCTAGCGACATCTACAGTTTGTTTAAAAAATTATCCATGTTACATCTCTATATTTTATGTCTCTGCATATATTTCTATTTCGTTTTTATAACGTTTTTGACATCTCCCTGAAGTCGACTTGAACCCGCAATCACCAGAATGTAAACATTATCGCGTTACCGATTGATCTAAATAGCCAAAACAAAATGATGTCATTATTTGGACTTTTATATTTAAATAATTTCAGTTTGCAACCCTAGCGTTCATTACTGCAACATATGTGACAGCGCATAGAGAAAGGGACCTAAGGCTAAAAAAATCAATTTTTTTTTTTGATGTGGACAACATCTGAGCATCGAATGAGACCGATCCCATGCCCCAAAAGTTTTCCCTCCCAGAGATATGCGCGTTTTATGAAAGTGAAGTCGACGATAAAGTAAATCTACTTCTCCGAATTCGTCCACCATTTCATCCTAAAACAAAAAGTAAGAATGTTATCAGTTTTAAATTATTTTCGCGAATAATATAATAAGGTTATGTGAAAAAATTTTCGTACTAACAGAGTGATATTCACGATTTAAAAGAATTATAAATGAGTATTTATTATAATTCACAATTAATAATTTCAGAAAATAAAGCTGGATTCGGAAAACCGCGAGCAAAATTGATATCAAACTCATGGAAACAGCGCGCTAGGTAGAAAACAGTAAAAACCAACTACACAAAACAAGAGGTAGGGACGACCTACGCGCGTTTTCAAGGTTGACCAACACGTTCCTGAGATGTGTCGCTTTCAAATGAGACCAATACCAACACGCTCAGTGATGGTACACCAAAGATACACGAATTTAAATCTTTAAAATGGCTCTCCTGAACAAAACCGGTTTTTACCCTTAGGTCCCTTTCTATTTTGCGCGTCACATATATCTATTTTAGTAACACTGTTCAAGTTGTAAAATGGTACTAACGTGAAAACCATATGGTCGTGTTTGGATGAGCCCCCTGACTACTACTCCACCGATGAAAGTGCCAATTTGGCTCATTGGGAAAAATTTATGGCGTTTTTTTTTTAATTTCGGTCAATTCGTCAATTTTTGACCATTTTCAGTCCATTTAAGCCCATTTAAGTCGCTTTTCCTGTATTCAAAATTTCTTGTGTTATCTGTATACGGCTCACAATTACTATTTCCACCATTAGAACGCACATTTCAACTGAGAAAATCAAAATTTTTAGCCTATTTTCATGATTTTTGCCCATTTTTCATCGATTTTCTCCATTTTTGTGCTGTTTTTATCCGCTTTTTTGTAGTTCTTGCGCAAACTTATCGACATAATTCTTAACGTTTTTCCTTTTTACAATATATTATGCAATATTATTGCCATTTCAAGCAACTCAATACACTTTTTAAATACAAAAACCATGGTTTTTACGCTTTTTCGGATGATTTTCGGGTTTTTTATTGATTTAAATAAATTTTTTGTGGTTGAATACATTTTTTCGGTATAAAAATTAATGGAAATGCGTGTTTCTCCGTATTAATGTAATTCATTTTAAATTGGCAATTGAAATAGAGAAATAAGCAATGGAATATCATTCGTTATCCTCCAATTCCATTAACAAATTCCAGCAAAGATCTGCCAAAAGTGAATCTAATTTTTTTCCACTATACCAGTGTTCCAACTGTGCTGATACCTGGTGGAAACGTTCCCCATGCTCGTCTGATTCAGACGGCAACTGACGCTCGAAGTGATCCTGGTGGTGATGCATGAAATGCACTTTCAACGACATTCGAACACCGATGTTTTCGAAAGATTGCAGCATATCATCAACAATGGCACGCCAATTGTCCACTCGATGAATGCCGAGAACTTTTTCGATCACTGCTTTCAGGCTATCCCAAGCGATGAGTTCCTCCTCTTGAAGGACATTGTTGAAATATTCATCCTTCATCAGTTTGCGAATGTCTGGGCCATTCAACACACCTGAAATAAATATATGATTTTATATAAAAACTTTCAAGAATACTTCATCTTTGTTTGGCGGAAAAAGAATTCCAAATATTTATTTACCTTCTTTAATTTTCGCTTCACTCAAGCGTGGAAAAATGTACTCCAATCGTCCAAAAGCCAATTTATTTCTACGCACCAGTAACGCTTTGATGAAATTCTTCATTAACCCAAGTTTAATCTGCAATGGTGGCAGCAATAACTTATCCATCGGCACCAACTCCTCGTGGATAACGTTCTGCTGCCCGATTAGACGATTTGTTCTCGGTAACCAATCTCGTTTTTGATACGGTGGTGTATATAGCGAATCCCACGTACACAAGTAGCACATATTTTTAGTGTAACCAGTTTGAAGGCCACAGATAAGTGCAACCACTTTCAAATCAGCGCATATTTTCCAACAATGTTCATGGTATTTCACAGAATCCAAGATTAGTTTCATGGAATCATACGTTTCCTTTGTTTTCACGGCAAGCGCAATTGGCACAGAGTTTTTTGTATTATCGAAATACAGCAGCACAGCCTTGAGACTGCTCTTCGATCCATCGATAAACAACCGCCATTGGTCCGCATTGTACGTGTAATTCATGGCCGACATCAAACCATCGATATCATTACAGTGCGTAAATGAATTGATTTCGTTGCGAGTAAAAAACGGTAGAAATTTATGCTGTCGACCACGCGAACCGAACACTTTAACTTCTGGTGACAGGATGTTCACAGCTTTAAGATGTTGAGCAAGAATTATGGTTTTATTTTGTGACAACTTTAGTTGTCTTGACATTATGTTCAAGCGCTGTTGTGTAACTTTAATGTGTTTGCATGGTGGCGTAATATTTGATGGCTGATACAAAGAAAAATTCGATTCTGGCTCCGAAAAAAAAGATGGTGGGATGTATTCTTCAGTTGGACTCGGTTTTCTCGGGATTCGCACTGGCGGAGAATGGGGAAGAGTGGTTTGAGCTGACGGAACACTTTCGTAAATATATTCCATCGCCTTTCTTCTGTTCATACCCACAACATTATTTTTAAATACGTAGCACATGTTTTTTTCGTGGTCGACTGGCTCTGACCAAATTATCGGTATTCCATATGGCATGCTTTCCCGTCGACCTGTTCGCCAATCATACAAACGTGCTACACACGATGAACAAGCTATTTTAGGCACTCGTACAATGTTCCAATTTCATCAGTAATTTTTTTCTTAGGCGACATAATGGTCCACTTTCCGCACATATAACAGTAATGATTGAAGTTTTTCAGGCATTCATCCATTTTTTACCGTAAAAATTAATCACTTCAAACTGGAAACTTTATTTATACTTTTATTACTTTTTCGTCACTTTAAAAAAATCGTACTTTACGCGTTCGGAGACACTTGTTGAATGACAAAAATCGATCAAAAAATACTACGTAAGTTTCAATATTTTACTGAGAGGTACTTATGAATTCGCGCATCTTTTAAGGGTGGCTATATACCTGATTCGTGTGCGTTTGTGTAAAAAAATCATGCAGGTAGCCAACGGAAAAAACCAAAATAATTAAAAAAGTACACTTTCCTTTTTTCCTTTTAATTGTCAACGCACATTACCGAAAAAGCGTAAAAAACGATGGTTTTTGTATTTAAAAAGTGTGTTGAGTTGCTTGAAATGGCAATAATATTGCATAATATATTGTAAAAAGGAAAAACGGTAAGAATTATGTCGATAAGTTTGCGCAAGAACTACAAAAAAGCGCATAAAAACAGCACAAAAATGGGGAAAATCGATGAAAAATGGGAAAAAATCATGAAAATAGGATAAAAATTTTGATTTTCTCAGTTGAAATGTGCGTTCTAATGGTGGAAATAGTAATTGTGAGCCGTTTAAAGATAACACAAGAAATTTTGAATACAGGAAAAGCGACTTAAATGGGCTGAAAATGGTCAAAAATTGACGAATTGACCGAAATTCAAAAAAAACGCCATAAATTTTTCCCAATGAGCCAAATTGGCACTTTCATCGGTGGAGCAGTAGTCAGGGGGCTCATCCAAACACAACCATATGGTTTTCACGTTAGTACCACAAATTTTGTGTTAAAAACTTGAACAGTGTAATTAGCAAATTCAAAACCCTTATAAAAATTATAGCATATCTTACGGGTTAGTTGAAAATATATAATGAAAAAATTCATTAAATTAATGAATTTTGCATTAACTCAATGAATTTTTTCATTAAATCAGTGAATTCAGATTAATAAAATCGATTCATTAATAGTATGAACGAAAATTCTATCAGTGTAGTATTCCAGCAAAATAAAAAAAAAATATGAAATCAGTGGAACTTAAAAAAGGATTTGTCATACGAGTACACTAAGATTTCTTCAATTTTAACCATTTCGTTACAACACCCACTCAGAAAAATACAAACGGGAAAGCGTGGAAGGCACTTTAACAGGTGGAACAATTACTGGGAAAAAGTTCTTTCCCATTCCCAAAATGATAACATCCTAAGACAAAAGAACAGGCTGTTCAAAAAGTGCCGTAAAAGCACTGGGGAAACAAGATTTTCAACGTTGGCGAAAAGCTGGCAAACACAATGAATACGTGATCTGGAAATAGAATTTTCAAAATAAAATTTAAAAAGTTCATATGTATATTTTATGTTCTTTTTCCGCAATTTGAACCCAGGCCGTCAGATTGGCAGTCGACAGCTCTACCCACTGAACTACTGAGACATATAATAATTGGCGCCTGAAAACATAAATGAATGATAGCAGCTGGACAACTAATTTTTATTTTTTTAATAACTAACAAAAGCAACTGTTTACTGTAAAAATACTGTTTTGTTATGAAGTTGTTTATTATGACATTAAAAATAACTGCTTTAGATAACTGTTACGAAGTTACAGTATTTTTCTCTAGCTGTTTTCTTAAATAACTGTCATAACAGTTGTTTTGCATTTTTTCATAGAAAAACAACTGTAATTACAGTTCAATCAACAACTACTGATTACTACACAAACAAATGTATGTAGTAAATGTCAAACTTTTTCGAGTGTACACCTAACATTAGGTAAAATTGAAATCTCTTACAGTTTTTCTATTTTCTTATCAGTATATGGGATACCATTTATGCGAAAAGACAATTTTTGTTGAATTACAGATTTTTTACAACACTTTAGATACTCCTTTAACAGGGGTTCAGCGCCGTCAGTCCTCTTTATTCGAACACTCCTTTTAAAAACAATACAAAATTGCATTTGTTTTATTAAAAAAAATATATTAAAAATGGTTTAAATCTATTAAAATAATATAAAAATAGTCTGCGTTTTGCAAAAACATTCATACACTAAGAGAATTTTTTCTATAAAATGAATTTTAATTGCAGTTTGCAAATGCATTTATAATTTACTTAAATTTGCATTTACTTTTATTCAAATGCAATTGCAGTGTAGACTCTTTTAACTACAAATGTAGTTAATTTTATCAACATAATTCTCTGAGTGTAAAACTTCAAAAAAAATAAGCAACAACACAGCCCGCAGTGTTGTATCGAAAATTAAAAAATTTTTTCCTTTGGGATCCGATTGTAAAAGAAAGCATTTACAAATACAAATTTCGTATTTCGGCGAAAGTTTCCTTGGTCGGGAGCAACTGTTATTGCTTTCAGCAACACTTCCAAATGTGAAAGCAATTCCCCTGGATATAAATCCGCCACATTTTCATCACCAAACTATTGCCGGAAAGAGAAATCCACGAAAATTTAATAAAAGACATTGATTTTGACAAAAGGTATTGCCGCAATATCTTCTTGGGAACAATTTTCCAAATGTTTATAGGAGATATGGGTAATACTATTCTAATAATAAAAATCGTACAAAATCAAAGTTTCTTTCTGATTAGGTTGTTTTTTAGTAATAATAAACAATTTAGAATAATATTCTCTTGCAAATAATAATAACAGACGCAAATTATGGTGGCAAAAAAATGTTGTTTTATTTTTTGTATCTTTACGGTAGTTTTTAATAAATAGGCCGATTTTATTTTGCTTCATTGTGTTTGACTGCTATCAAGCAGCCGAGATTACAAGTATTGCAAAAATAAGTACCAGAAAAAAGACTCTTGTTATCAGTGTTGCCAGATAGTTTTCGATTATATCCCTTTATTTTAACACATTTCATACCAGGGATAGATTCCATTGACCGATTTCAATGAAATTTTTAATTTTCGATAATTTTGACACCAATATTAATGATATACATTAAAGACTAAAACCAAAATTACCGTCTCCTTAATAGCATACAACAATCAGAACAATCTTAAAGAAAATCTTCTATCGCCTTCATAGTCAAGAAGAATATTTTCGTCATGTTTGTTAATATATTTTACTTTTTATTTAACTTGTTTAAAAAAATTAATATATAAATGTTCTTTTTAGTTTGACTCTAGATCATAAATTAGAGATGAAACAATTTCCACAAGTAAATTACAAAGAATAAAAATATATTTGAAAGAATTCGATAAGACCAGCAATACAGAATACGTATTTTCTAGAGATGAGCGATATTTTCATACTGGTGATTTAATCACAGTTATTGTTAAATCACTGGTAACGGCAGTGATCAAATATTTCAAGTCGCAGTTACTCGGAATGTCGTTCTCTTAATATTTTTGTACTATTATTTCTTGCAAACTTCATTGTGCACAGTAATACATGTTTTTTTTTCAATAACAGTGACTTGCTTTCACACTCTTCTGAATAAAATGTTTCCTTCTATAATGTCTTTGTTACCGGTCGCAACTATTCTTTTTTTAAGGCCCAGTTTTTAGGAAGTGGATTATCTTTAAACTTAGTTTAACGCAGTTTGTAACTGGAATATAAAAATGTGGTTTATTTTGTTTTATTTCAATAAAGAAATAAATTATACTGAAGAAAAAGTTTTTCCGGCAAATTTTTGTTAATAAACTTTGAAATGGCTGACAAAATTCGTTTTCGGTTTAACTAAACCAAGTTTAACTGACATCTTAAAAACTCGCCATAAATATTATTTCGTTTATTTATCAGAAAATATTCCCCCATTCATCTTAAAACACATTGACACGTTGCAAAAATATAATTTAAATAATATACATTTAAATTTAAAATTTAACGGTTCGTTGTAATTCAAAAAATCTGTGGTTATCATACACAGAGTTGAATAGAATCAACTGAGATATCTTAAGAATTAAGGTTTAAAGCAAAATAGAGTAATAACAACAAAGGATAAAAATAGCATTGTTAAATTTCGTTGATGTTAGTCTAAGTTGAATTGTTGATACGAAATTCGATTTTCTTTTAGCGGTCACATAAGTAGACAAACATTAAAATATTAGCCCACACAAGACGAAATACACTGATGATGGCTTTGTAGCGAAAGCCGAAAATACGTATTCTGTATTGCTGATCTTATCGAATACTTTCAAATATATTTTTATTCTTTGTAATTTACTTGTGGAAATTGTATCATCTTTCTTTGATTTGAAAATAATTTAAACAGAAAGTGATATTAATTTATGATCTAGAGTCAAACTAAAATGAGCATTCATTTAATTAAAAATAAGAGATCAACTAAATATTCCCCCATTCAAAATTAATATATTATTTTATTTCAATAAATATATGTTTAATTGTTTATATAATCTGTTTTTGAAATGCATTCAGCTATTTAGGAGCTCGTATTCAGCTTAGGAGATATAAATTTATAATCTTTCTTTCATCAAATAACAAATAATTCTTTAATAATATATAATTTGTTGAGAAATTTATTACAACAAACACTTCTGCATAACAATGAAATTAGTATAAAAGAAGATACTCATTTATTTAACTAAAAATTGGAAAATTTACTGCAGGGTAGAGGGGAGATCCTTCGCCACTTTTTTTCAAAGCACTGTGATTTCTTAACCCCTAATTATTTATCAAAAATTACTTTCAAATTGAATATCTACATATCTTGGCTTTAATTTCTATGATTTTTATTCTAATTATTTGCATATTTTCTATTACTTTTATTTATGATTTCCAAAGTAACCCAAATCGGCGTAACTACCCCAAACCTGGGGGATATTCGCCAAAAGAGCTACAATTTCAACAAAAAATATTGTTAATACGGCAAAGTCAATGTTTTAATGACTGAAATAAATAATTTAGAATAAGTTCTTTAAGGTGTATGATTCTTTTTAATCATTAAATCTCCACTACATTAAAAAAAATAATTTAAAACTATAATATAATGATTCTTCAAAATTACAGAAAACTGAATAATTAATATAAATTTAAGAATGAACACGATTGTACTAATTTACTATTGAACATATTTTAAACATATAGAAAAGTCTTATAGAGCATTTTAGGCAGGGAAGCACCAACTGTTCGTAGCTCCAGAGGCCATCTGGTGATTGTGCCCCAGAGGCAGGTACTAACATAAAATTAATATTTTTCACACTTTTTAAGCATTTATTAAAATCAAATTATTATTTTCTGAAAGCTTAGGATCATAGGTCTAATATAATAAAAACAAATTTTTTTATCACACGATTTGAGGAAGTTATTGCAAAATGTAGTTGCTTTCAATTATTTTTTTGGCACCCCAAAAAACACAAAAACACGTCTATCTGGGACCACATATGATATAAATTCGTCAAAGTGGATGTCAAGGAAAGGCAATTGAAAAATGCACAAAATGTATTTTTTCCAATTTTTTATCTCCCTTAACATCGGAGAAAAATGGGATTAGAGTATGTGCCCCACTGGCGAAGGATCCATCCTCTACCCTATGTTATTTTTCAATGTGACGTTAAAGTTATAACAAAGTTTTCTATCATCCAAATGTTACTATATAGTAAATAATTGTGACTTTCTTTATTTAAATTAAATATTTGTAATTTTTCATTTAAAATAAAATATAATTATCACTTTTCCGTACCATGTTGTATGTAAATTTATTTTTTGAAAAAGTGCCCAAAAAAACGACGAGCGAAATATAATGGAGTAAAATATTATTCTATATTTTTTTAAATGGAATTATATAGAACAAATGACAAACTTTTTAAATCAAAAAATCATGATATCTTTCAATTTAGAATTTTGACAATTTTTTTTTTAAATTAATGTAACTTTAAAGTAACATGGGTAAGAAATGGGTTAAAGTCATACTTGAGAATTTGTCATTGGTATGGAAATTTAATTGGCATCTCAATGACAATGCCAAAAACTTTTATTACCATTCAATGCCAATGAAATTTTTTTAAATTGGCATTGATTAAACCAATGGTAATGAAATATACACCAAAGTCTCAAGCAACGAATTAAATTTGAAGAAAAAAGCTTTGTATACAAAAAAAATTGTTTTATAAAAAAGGAAATTAAGACAAGGATGTAAAATTTCAGAACATAAACATTATAAATAATCGCTATTTTATCAAGTTGTATCAAGTATACGCTGTTCACTCTTCTTTTAACACTGGTTAGTCTAGTTGGATTAGCCTCTAGTAATGTAAACTTGATGAAATAGCGAATATAAGATAACAAATACGCGAATTTTTAGTTTATTTTTCTTAATTTTTTATTTTATCAAAACATGAAAATAATGCTTTTTTCATCAATTATAATTGGGCATTTAGGAATTGAACAATGCCAATTAAAAAAAGTTTCATTGGCATTGATCAATTGAAATGCCAAAAAATTTCATTGACATTGGTCAATTGTAATGCCAATGAAATCATCAATTAATTGGTTCATTAAATTAGCTAATCCCAAGTATGGTTAAAGTCTGTTATGGATCATAATTTCATAAAATTTGTTGGCTGGGTAATCTAATTTTCTTTAAGAAGGCGATTTTTTTCAAATTAGATTAAATAAATTATTTGGGACCAATTTAGGGACTCAACTAGAGATGAGCGATCCGGTGAATTTTGAATAACGCTGCTACCAGTGATCGTGATTTCCAAATCACCGTTCTTTTAAACAGTGACCGTGATCACGGGTTTGCAATAGAGATGGGCGATCCGGCGATTTTTCAGTAACATTGTTCTCAGTGAATGTGATTTGCAAATCGTTGTACTTTTAAACTGTGATCGTAATCACGGTTTTTCTATGGAAAATACTGCGATTTTCTGATAAATAAACGCAATAATATTTAAGGCGAGTTTTTAAGATGTCAGTTAAACTTGGTTTAGTTAAACCGAAAACGAATTTTGTCAGCCAAAGTTTTTTAACAAAAATTTGACGGAAAAACTTTTTCTTGAGTATAATTTATTTCTTTATTGAAATAAAACAAAATAAACCACATTTTAAAAGCAGTATTCCAGTTACAAACTGCGTTAAACTAAGTTTAAAGATAATCCACTTCCTAAAAACTGGGCCTTAAAAGAAGAATAGTTGCGACAGTTAACAAAGACATTATAGAAGGAGACATTTTATTCAGAAGAGTGTAAAAGCAAGTCACTGTTATTAAAAAAAAAACATGTATTACTGTGCACAATGAAGTTTTCAAGAAAGAATAGTACAAAAATATTAAAAGAACGACATTCTAAGTAACTGCGACTTGAAATATTTGATCACTGCCGTTACCAGTGATTTATCAATAACTGTGATTAAATCACCGGTATGAAAATATCGCTCATCTCTAGATTCAACATTTTTTTGCGGATTGTTGGGAATTTGAACTTTCAAATGAAGATATCCGTTAAAACTTTTCTGGCAACACTGCCTTACATTATTATATGAATACCAACATTAATTATTGCAGTTTAGGAACTCCGGCGGTTTGTATCCTTACTAAAGCCAGCAAATCAAACAACCACATTGTCAACAATATTTTATCCGTATCCGCTAAGGTGTCACCATAAAACATAGTACACTCAGATAAAAAAGTTTGTAAAAAAATTTGTAAACAGTTTCCAATCGCACTATACTATTTTTATACATACTGTTTATTAGTACAATTTTTATATTTTACAATTCTTGTTTAGTTTATATTTGTTACTATTGATATATTCTTAGTTTAGAAATAACACCCAGAAAATGTTATTGCATCTCCAATGCATAAAGGCTGAAGGCTGAATTACCCAACCGTAAAGGCTGAAGCCTGGATCAGCCAAACGTAAACGTATCTCTGCATAGCTGAATTAATAAGTTAAATAAGAACAGAAGATGTGCTGTATTTTTTGTTTCATTCTTATGCATTCAATATAGAGCAGACGTAAATACACAACAAAAATCTGTTGTGAATAGATTTTCGTTGTATATTTACGTTTGCTCTATATTGCATGCATAAAGCCTGGATCAGCCAGACGTAAACGTATCTCTGCATAGCTGAATTAATAAGTTAAATAAGAATAGAAGATGTGTTGTGTTTTTTGTTTCATTCTTATGCATTCAATATAGATCAAACGTAAATACAGAACAAAAATCTATTCACAACAGATTTTCGATGTGTATTTACGTTTGCTCTATATTGAATGAATAAGAATGAAACAAAAAACACAACACATCTTCTGTTCTTATTTAACTTATTAATTCAGCTATGCATAGAAACGTTTACGTTTACGTCTGGCTGATCCAGGCATAAGAATGAAACAAAAAACACAACACTGAGTTACCCAACCGTAAACGTATCTGTAACGAATCAGCTGTTTCGATACCACAAGAAGAAATGTATACGAATGGTTACTAACACGTAAATGTAAACGAACTTGCCGGATCATTCTGTTGAAATCAGAATTTTCTATCCGGCATCGAAACAGCTGACTGATTTTAGTCGGAAAAAATATGAAATGAATAAAGAAAAATGATTCAAACAACAAATAAGGAATAAAAATTAACAAATAAATGGAAAAATTTAGAATAAAATATAAAACCACATGAAATAGATGCTAAATAGTAATGTCGTTTACGATAATCTATAAGTGTACTTTTTAGCTACGGCACGGTACAGTTACATCACATATACGTTTACGGTCCCATAATCCGCCCTTAAACGTATCTGTAACGAATCAGTTGTTTCGATACCACAAGAATAAATGTATACGAATGGTTACTAACACGTAAATGTAAACGAACTTGCCGGATCATTCTGTTGAAATCAGAATTTTCTATCCGGCATCGAAACAGCTGACTGATTTTAGTCGGAAAAAATATGAAATTAATAAAGAAATATGATTCAAACAACAAATAAGGAATAAAAATTAACAAATAAATGGAAAAATTTAGAATAAAATATAAAACCACATGAAATAGATGCTAAATAGTAATGTCGTTTACGATAATCTATAAGTGTACTTTTTAGCTACGGCACGGTACAGTTACATCATATATACGTTTACGGTCCCATAATCCGCCCTTGACTTACCCAACCGTAAACGTATCTGTAACGAATCAGCTGTTTCGATACCACAAGAAGAAATGTAAACTAATGGTTACTAACACGTTAATGTAAACGAACTTTCCGGATCATTCTGTTGAAATCAGAATTTTCTATCCGGCATCGAAACAGCTGAATGATTTTAGTCGGAAAAAATATGAAATGAATAAAGAAAATTGATTCAAACAACAAATAATGAATAAAAATTAACAAATAAATGGAAAATTTTAGAATAAAATATAAAACCACATGAAATAGATGCTAAATAGTAATGTCGTTTACGATAATCTATAAGTGTACTTTTTAGCTACGGCACGGTACAGTTACATCACATTTACGTTTACGGTCCCATAATCCGCCCTTAAAACGGCAATAACTCGAGAACCGTTTGCAATTTTGACTCCAAATTTCAAGTACGATGAAGTAATTAATTATACGCTTGTTACAATCGAAAGAAAAAAAATTTTTTTTTTAGATTTTACAGTTTTTTTTAGTACAATTTTTTGCTAATTTCAGCAGATTGATTTTAAATTACAGTTTACAGCAATTTACTGAAATTTAGTAGCCGCAACTAATTATTTATAGTAATTTCATTGTACTAAAATTATGATATTTAGTAAGTTTTTTAACTGATTTTAGCAACTCGATTTTGAATTGCATTTTACATAAATTTTACTAAAATTTAGTAGCGGCTACTAATTTTTTCTTCTAATTTTATTGTACTACAGATCAGCAGACATGTTTTGCTAAAATTAGCAAAAAATACCGCTGGCCTCAAAACAGTTAAATTTCCCGTAATAACAGCAAAATTTTCATTAGCCATTACAGACTCTTTCGATTGTAACAAGCGTATAATTAATTACTTCATCGTACTTGAAATTTGGAGTCAAAATTGCAAACGGTTCTCCAGTTATTGCCGTTTTATGTATTGGAGATGCAATAAAATTTTCTGGGTGTTATTTCTAAACTAAGAATATATCAATAGTAACAAATATAAACTAAACAAGAATTGTAAAAAATCAAAAAAAAAATATTTTTAAATTAGTATATTTTTTTGCTAAATTTAGCACTCGGTTTTGAAAAATTAGTAAAATGTTTTTCTGAAATCAGCAGCGAAAATTATACTAAAAATAAAAATTGTACTAATAATCAGTATAAAAATAGTATAGTACGATTGGAAACTGTTTACAAATTTTTTTACAAACTTTTTTATCTGAGTGTACTTAGGCCGGGTCGATTTGTGGGGAGGCAAAAAAATCGCCCATGGCTCAGGGAAAATCGTATTCTAGGGATCAAAATAAGAAACTTTGCCATACCTCTAAAACGAATTCTACTACCCCCCAACTGTTGACTTTTGTCCCGTAGGGTCAAGTTTTGAAAAATCACACTTTGACCCATTTAGAGTGCCCCAATCGAGTCCAAATGTATGACCGACCCCCACTAACTTTGGAGGGCCGATCCACCCATGCCAGTGGCACACCCCCTAGAACTCCCCTGGGGGGTTCCCCATACAAACATTTTAAAAAATCACCATTTTTGGCACTTTATTTTATTATTTTTTATTTATTTTTATTATTTTATTTATTTTTTCTCCTTAGAAATTTATTTAGTCAGAACATATGTAAATGAAAAAATTAATTTAACTTAGTAATAGAAAAGAAAAAATAAAAAATTACTGTTTGAAGTCTTTTTTGCTTTCAAGTCTGGGCAATTTCGCACGGCTCTCTAATGTCGTCGCCATAACGCCCTCTACATTTTCCGGTATAACTCGTTTGGAAACGCTAGCTAGCAATTGAACGTGTCGTTTTGTTTCTTGTATGTGTGATGGAATTTTTGGATCATTAAACGGTGGATCATCTTGATTTAAATATTCTTTCAAAGTATCGTATGGAATGCTTCGCGTGAATGGTGGTTCAAATACGTCATTTATGTCATTCATATTGATCATTTCCGTGTAACTTGTGCAATAAAAGTTTATATCTGGTTTTTTATAAGCTCTAAGTCCCGTTGGGTCGTCAACATCGGTTCGATAGCGTAGAATTATCTTGATAGCACAGTCGCGCTTTTCTTTGCTATCATCAAACAACATTGATAACAAGATATTTTCCGAATGCGCATAATATGAATTATCTGTAATTACTTTATTGACAATTTTGCGTAAACGAGGTTCTAGAAATCTTGACCAACTAATGAATTTGAAAAATAATCTACTACCGTACACGACAGAGCTGTAATACTTGATATTGAAGTACATTGGCTCATAACATGTAATTATAAATTCAACCAGTATTCTTAAATTTGCATCTGGATTTTCCGTTGTCACATATAATCGTAATAGTCTAGCGGCCTTGGTGAGCCACCGAGAATGTACAATTTTCCCTGGTTTGATGTTTGCCAGATCCACTGAAACCACGCCGCTAGAAATTGCATGGGCCATGTCGTATAAGTACTTGGAATCGGTGGAAAATTAAATTTTTTCTGGAGCAGGGGGCATATTTTTCAACTCAATTTTCTGAAAGCCGTCCACCACCTGAAAATATATAAAAATAAAACAATTAAAAACGGTTGACAATTATAATAAATGAGTGATAGCAATAACTTACCGGAAGAGTTTCACAAGTTTCGATTTGACGGCTCAATTTTCCGGTTGCCGATCTTGGTCCAGTGCTGGTTGATTTATCCAAAGCTTCAAACAAATGCCGAAACGGAAGTTCGTTGAAGTGTAGAAGGCAAACGAACCAATGCAATGGTCTTTTTAACAGCAATTCGAATCGTCGTATAATTCCACCGTTTGGGCCAGTGTTTCTTGGCTCACCGTCAGTGCATATGCCAATTAATGCATCCAGTGATATATTTTTATCGTTGAAAAAATCATTTAATTTGGTTGTTTTGTATTCAGCGGTTTCATGTTCCAGTCTTACGTAACCAATCAATTCAGAATTCGGTTCTCTCAAAATAACAAGATGAGGTTCTTTTACCATTCTAGTATGATACTTCTCATCAATTGTATCTCTCGTTAAAGTATCATCTTTTCTGCCATCGAATGAAAATGCTAACAAATTGGTATCATCTAACCGTTTGCGAAGCACTTCTTGTCTGCATTTCTCTTTTTCTCGGCGAACTTTCGATTTATCCATGATGAGAGGTTTGTCATGGATATCTTTCATTTTAAAATCTTGGAAAAGAGCTGTTCCCATTGCTGATGCTACTCTATCAGGCACGCCAAATCTGTCACATACCAAGGCAAAGTTAAAACAATCGTATCTCTTGTGCTTATATCCAAATCTTCTTGAACCGGTGGCGGTGCGTATGTTGAATCATCGGGATCTTGGTATGTTGGCATTGATGACATAGACGTTGCTCCTTGCTCTTCAATTTCCATCGCAAATCCATCCATTGTTAGACTTCTCTGATTATGTTGATCGTGCATAAACTCTTTGAGGCGTTCGGGAACCAAACCGCATGCACATGGAGCTGCCTTCAAATCGCATTTACATGTTCCAATGAAAAAAATTGTTTCCAGAGATTTTACATACTCTGTAAATTGTTGGGGTTTGTTTCTTCTCTTGATTTGCTCTTGATATTTGTCAAGCAATCTATTCAATTTATTACATACACTTTTTTTCAGCATTATTTCCATACCAAGTTTTTCCCAAATTCCAATCAACTTATCTTGTACTTGAATAGTGAATGCTTTATAGGACAACTTTTTTTGTTCGCTCAAGTAAAAATAATATCTCAAGATATCCAGATGGGTTGGTAAATTAAGATCAGTCAAATCAGTAGACACACCAAAAACAGTAACATCATGCCTGGGTATATGACTCATTGGGTTTTCGATAGTTGTTGATGTTGTTATTGCTTCATCTTGCGGTGTAGAGGATGGTGGATTCATTCTAAACTTCTTGATTTGGAATGATTTTTTTTTAAATATTTTTTTATCTCAAATTAGCACTTCACACTTCGAGTTCTTCACAACGACTTAATGCATTCACAAAAACTGTTGCGTTATATATGGTCTAGGAGACGAGGTAATAAGAATGAAATGGTAATTTCAATTCTACCTGTAACCGATTTTGTTGTCAAAACTGCCCATAAAGTACTTACATGTAAATTAAACGTTAATCTGACTACAAATTCTGTTAAGCAAGTGCGCCTTTTATTACTTCTGGAAAATCCTTTATGATAATTTTATGCTCAATTCTACCTGTAACCGATTTTGTTGTCAAAACTGCCCATAAAGTACTTACATGTAAATTAAACGTTAATCTGACCACAAATTCTGTTAAGCAAGTGCGCCTTTTATTACTTCTGGAAAATCCTTTATGATAATTTTATGCTCAATTCTACCTGTAACCGATTTAGCTTAAGTAAGTTTACGACATGCAGCTGTGTCTTGTGGTGGCTTAAAAAACCCACACAACCTATTTTACGACCTGCAACAGAACGACACGTTCAATTGCTAGCTAGCGTTTCCAAAAGAGTTATACCGGAAAATGTAGAGGCTGTTATGGTGACGACATTAGAGAGCCGTGCGAAATTGCCCAGACTTGAAAGCAAAAAAGACTTCAAACAGTAATTTTTTTTATTTTCTTTTCTATTACTAAGTTAAATTAATTTTTTCATTTACATATGTTCTGACTAAATAAATTTCTAAAGAGAAAAAATAAATAAAATAATAAAAATAAATAAAATAAATAAAAAATAATAAAATAAAGTGCCAAAAATGGTGATTTTTTAAAATGTTTGTATGGGGAACCCCCCAGGGGAGTTCCAGGGGGTGTGCCACTGGCATGGGTGGATCGGCCCTCTAAAGTTAGTGGGGGTCGGTCATACATTTGGACTCGATTGGGGCACTCTAAATGGGTCAAAGTGGGATTTTTCAAAACTTGACCCTACGGGACAAAAGTCAACAGTTGGTAGAATTCGTTTTAGAGGTACGGTTCCTTCGGCAAAGTTTCTTATTTTGATCCCTAGAATACGATTTTCACTGAGCCATGGGCGATTATTAAATCGACCCGCCCTAATATACATATATAAATTTATATAACTACATATATATAAATTTATATAACTACATATATGTATATAAAGCAATTACACGAACAATGTTGTCTCATATAGTCAGTCACTTTGAATAGCAATCTGTGGGTGAGTGAGTTAAGTGACAGACTACAACTCCAGAAATCTGGGTTCGAGTCCTGCCGACGGCGTTATTTTTTTTTATGAAATAAATATTTTTTTAATAAATAAATATTTTTATTAATTTTTTGTGTTATTTTTTAAATTTTATTAAAATTTAAATAATTCCAAATATATTATAGGATAAATTTTGATCTCAAATTATCCAGTTCGATCTGCCAAAATTAGCCTATCCATTTGCATCTAATTGGATGTAAATTAATTCCATGGGATATTTTGGGATCTATCAGGATCTCAATTTTATATTATTGGATATTATTGGATCTCCCAATTTTGAGATCTATTTTGATCTAATTTAATCCTGTAATATATTTGAGGGATCTTATTGGATATTACTGGATACCCCAATTTTGAGATGAACTTGGATAAGATTAAATGTCGATCTATATCAAATGAGATATGACTACATATGCTATATATGTTTTTTTTATTGGGTTAGTATTTAATAAAGTTACAAGCAGAACAAAATTTTACATACCCGAGGTAGTTAATTTTCACTCCCTATAGCTCCTTCCCTGGTTCAGCTACAGACTTAATAAGATGTGATTCTGAAAAATTAACTCCTCCCCTACACTCAACCCAAAAAGTCTGCAATGGCTACTGAAAGTTTTGCTGTTATTACGGGAAATTTATCTGTTTTGAGGCCAGCGGTATTTTTTGCTAATTTTAGCAACACATGTCTGCTGATCTGTAGTACAATAAAATTAGTAGAAAAAATTAGTAGCAGCTACTAAATTTTAGTAAAATTTATGTAAAATGTAATTCAAAATCGATTTGCTAAAATCAGTTAAAAAACTTACTAAATATCATAATTTTAGTACAATGAAATTAGTATAAATAATTAGTTGCAGCTACTAAATTTCAGTAAATTGCTGTAAACTGTAATTTAAAATCAATCTGCTGAAATTAGCAAAAAATTTTACTAAAAAATAAAAAGACTGTAAAATCTAAAAAAAAAAATGTTTTTTCTTTCGATTGTAACAAGCGTATAATTACTTCATCGTACTTGAAATTTGGAGCCAAAATTGCAAACGGTTCTCCAGTTATTGCAGTTTTATGCATGGGAGATGCAATAAAATTTTCTGGGTGTTATTTCTAAACTAAGAATATATCAATAGTAACAAATATAAACTAAATAAGAATTGCAAAAAATCAAAAAAAAAATATTTTTAAATTAGTATATTTTTCTGCTAAATTTGGCACTCGGTTTTAAAAAATTAGAAAAATGTTTTTCTGAAATCAGCAGCGAAAATTAGTAAAAAAATCCGTAATTTGTAATAAGAGAATAGCAAAAATGATTACTAAAAATAAAAATTGTACTAATAATCAGTATAAAAATAGTATAGTGCGATTGGAAACTGTTTACAAATTTTTTAACAAACTTTTTTATTTGATTGTACCACCATTTCAATTTTCAGACAAATACTTTAGAAGTTCCATACTTATTACCACTTTTTTCATTTTACACCAGTGTGAGGTGGTACATTTTTGGATAACTTTTTCCCTCTTTAATATTGAAATCAAAAAACGCGGTGGGTTATTAATTAATAATTAGATTTTATTTATACTTTATTATCATATTTATCCATAATACTACGAGCATACTTTAATTCTTCCAACAGAACTTTTAATTGGGCGTTATCAATATTTATCACATGTGTGGTATTTTGTGGTAAACCATCCACCAGTTCTTGAGAAATTTTTAACTCAAAACGACTGCAATTAATACTGTCACCAGTCGACGGTAATTGTTGAATGGAAGCTAACTCATTAACTAAATAATAATAAAAAAAATATGTTTAGAGAATTACATAGAAAATAACATTTTGATATACTTTTAAAAGCTTTATCAATCAAACGTTGACGTATGGCTGGGGCATGTAATGACAAAACATTACACATTGCTTCGGCATGCTCCTTGGGCAAACCCAATTGTTGTATTTCTTCATTAAAGACAAGTTCACCGGCATTGTGTCTAGCAGCATTGTTTAAAAGGAAATGAATGCAAGCAACAGCTGACTTGCCATCAGCGGAAACAGTGGATGTTAATGATTTTACTTCCGTTTCCTGTAATATCAAAAAATAAATATTGTTTAACCACTTATGCCAACTTAGTGCTGTTCTAGTTGGATTTATGCTGCGTTTACATTTGCCTAGAAAACTTATTTTTAGCTGGTTTTCATACATATGAATGATATGTTAGTGAATATGATACATGAACTAGATTTCAAAATCTACATAGTGTATGATATTACACAGTATCATAAGATCGAAATACAACTAAAAAATAACAAAATTTCTATCGAAATGTAAACGAAATGTTCCACTGAATATGAATATAAATCCAACTAAAAAACCATCAAGTTGGCATCAAAGTTTTTAACAAATAGAATATTTTACATCGAAATCTTGTCCTAGTATTTTTTTGGCAACTAAATCTGTCAATTCTTTTAGTTTGTTGGCTTCTAGAAGGGAAAGCGTTGATATAATTTCTCCCAACACCCAGTCAGGACAATCACCATCTCCACAAAAACGAAATTTCTACAAAGAAATTTAAATATGCATAATAAAAATTAAATTGAGCGTGTAATAAACATTAGTAGCGATAATTATTTAATTTATAAATATTAGAGTTCGTCTCAAAAATTTGATTTTGGGATATCATCACTTTTAAGTCTATTTGAATAAACAAAAATGATTGCCGAAATTTTTTTAAAAGAAAATTTCAACTCCACTCCTCCTAAAAATCAAACGAAAAAGGTATTTTCAAAACGAATTCTAATAAATATGTATATGTGTCTGTGTGCTTTTCGCATAATCGCTTAACACATAGAACAACTCCGAACGACCCACATAGAGACACGATTAGCTCAACTCTAGCAAGATACCGTAATTATGTTTTCGCCTTAATTTTTATTCGTTATTGAATGAATAATCAATAGAATTCCGATTTATTTTGAATTGAATAAATTTCTTTTTTAAAGTTATTCACTGAATTCGTTCAATTAAACGCTTTCAACTAAAAAAAATTCAAAGAATTAATTCAGTTACTACAATTCTTTATATTATATCAAATCAATTTAATAAATTGAACGGATAAAATTTTAATTAATTCCTTACTAAATTAATTCATCACTTAATTCGCTCAATTTAATATTCGTTCAGTGAACAAATAAAAAAATTACTATCAGTTAATTGAAAACAACAAAAAAAGTCCACTGAATTGAATATCCAAAATGTTCACTGAATTAAAAAAAAAAAATTCTATCGTTTAGGAGATAAAAACAATTATTTGTACAAACAATATGTGACGCGCAAAATAGAAAGGGACCTAAGGATAGAAAGGGACCTAAGGTCAGGAGAGCATGGGATCGGTCTAATTCGATGCTCACATGTTGTCCACAAAAAAAAAAAAAAAAAATTGATTTTTTTACCCTTAGGTCCCTTTCTCTATGCGCTGTCACATATATTAATTTTTTAAGCAATTTAAAAGTGTTAAAAACTCTCATTGTCCCTTAAATAAAAAACATGCATAAGAAATAAATAATATTTTTTTATCGTGTTGCAGTTTATCAAGCAATAAACTAAAATTGGTCTTCAATCTTCTTTTATTACAACCCGAGTAAAAATAGTTATATAGGAAATTATATAATTTAATATGAATTAATATGTTTATATATAGTCAAGTGTAACACTATATCTTTGCGGATACAATTATGTATAGCTTTGAGTTTTTCAAAAATTTCTTATATGATGTCATATATAGATCAGTATAAATATACATGTCCCCATATATATTTATATGTGCCATATCTATTTACATATGCTATGACAATTTTAATAAATCGTCATATATAATTAAAAATGGCTTTATCGGAAAATATATAAAGTTTTATATAGCTCAATGTTCATTTTTTTTAAAGTTGTTTTAGATATGTTTAAGTATAGCGCAATGTAAAAAAAATTCTATGTTTTTTTGAGATATATTTATGTATGATTTCAAAATATAAAAGGCGTACTCATTATAACTCCTAAATTCCTTGTAAACCTTGTATAAATACAAGCCATTTTTATATATATGGAATTTGACATTAAACTCATAAACATACCAGGTTTACAGAGTTTACGGGTAGAATACAAGTTTATATGAGAAGGCTTGGTTACAATTATGTACAACTTCTTCTAAATTTTTATTTAAATTTTTAATTCTTAACTTAAGGGTGTTATTTTTCAGTACTTTTTAATAGTTTTTGTTTTGATCTTGAAGTATGAAGCGTTAAAAAATTATGTCTTTCTACATCAAATTAGATATAATTATATCGGGTCAAAATCCGGATAAGATTCTATATGATTCAATATATTTAGATCTTATCCGATATAATTTTATCCACCATTTTTCGGATCATAGCATATCTCCAATTATATTAAATAAGATATCATTACATATAACATCATATTATTTTTTTTACCCGGGAAATTAAGATTATTTTTTTTTTTTGAAAATTTAATGTTTTCATTGGCTGAACGGTAAAAAAAACTTTGAAATTCAGTGAACGTAATTTTGCGTTTTCCATTTGAACGTAATTTTTCTTTTTCAATTCGCTGAATGTAAAACTATTTTAGTTCCTTGAACGGAAATGAAACTGAGGAAAAAGAAGCAGTAAAAACAGTGCAATTGCTGAATAGGAAGTTATTCAATTTGGGGTCTTCATCGATAAATATAATTTTGGCTTGTCACAGGAAGGCAGTTTTTTTTTTTAAGCAAATGATGTAAATTTGTTGTCAGGTAAGTTGATTGGGCCCAAATTAGGGATTTCGACTTCGGTTTGGGAAAAATTAAAAAATTGTAAATTTTAAAAGATTTACACTCAAAAGGCTGTACAGAAAAATTTGTTACTTTAACAAAATCTATTCCTGTTTTTTGGCTTAAAATAAAATTTGTTGATTTTAACACTTCTTTTTGTTAAATTTAACAAATCTAAATTTAAGTAAAGAATTTGTAAAACTACAGTTTTATCTGTAATTATACTGAGACGTAGAATTTATTCAAATTTAGAGTCTCGGGAACCTCCCCGGGCCTAGTCCATATCATGTGAAGGCATATAAGGGCACTCCAATGGAGCGTTTTGCTCTATCTCGCTTAGTGTTCGATATATGGTCCATTTTATGAAGTGGAAAATTTTTATTAAAAATTTCCGAGGGCCCAAGGCCCCGCCAAGGTCTATTTTGGATAGAGATAGCCCCTTTCGCTGGAGTAGTCGAAATTTTCATCAATTTTGCTCTATCTCTCTTAGTTTTCGCGATATGGGCCATTTTAAAAAATCGGGAGGGAAATAAATAGCGCCATCTTCAAAACTTCGGATACATTGGTGGCGCCATTTACCAGGTAATAACAGTAATATGAAAATCAAAGATGTCAAATATAAAGATATAACAAAAGTTGCCAATATTATACACCAGATGGCAGGCATTTTCAAATAACGCTAACGAGTACTATTGAATAACGCCTATGAGCACTACTGAAAGTCGTTATTAAAATAATTTGACAAGAGAAAAATAAACACCCTACACTATAAATTTAGTTAATATAAATTTTATTTCTCGGTTTGCAACATTAAAACTTAAATATGAAAACAAAATAGTCGCGCAAACTAATTAACATTTTGTAACACAAAGTATGTTATTGTAACTGAAAATCAATTTCTTACAAAACGTAGGATTTCCAGTTTTTTTAATTCAATATAGAAAAAACTATTTGCTTTTGCGGTTTCGTCAAAAAACCCTATATTTGGCAACTTTTCGGAAAAATTGTGGCCAACAAATGCCGAAACATTTAAAATTCTTTTAAATATAATTTAGAGAAATATACTAGAGGTAAATCAAAAACACATCTACAAAAACTAGATTGTGAATGATTTCTGCTATTTAGAGAAGCTTATATTCCATCCATATCTGTTTTCTTCCCTCATCTAGAAGTGGCTTAACATAACGTCTTTTGTTAATTTTGTTTTCATAATAAATAGAATTGATCTCATTTAAAATTTCAGAACTTATTTTCAGTTTTTTTTTCTAATAACGCAATTTTAAGGAAAATGTTAACAAAAACTTTCGGTGTCTTCCGAATAAAGCGAATATTTGGTTTTGTTTACTAGTACTGACAAAGCCAGGGGTGTTACCGCGTAACTCGATCCGAAAAAAAATGTTCGAATTCTTAAATCTTGAAAATATTGTTAAAAATATAATTCTGTATACAAATTCTACTTTTCAATTTATTTTTATCCTAAACCTTGTACACTACACATAAAAATTCAAAAAGTAAAATTTTTGCTAAAACTTTTTTATTTACGAAAGGTACAAGATTTACGAATTCGAAAATTTGTTTTCGAATCCCCCCAGATTTCGGTCGGGATTTAAAAATTACACTGAAATCATAATTAGAATATTATCAGGCATGTTATAGGTTTTTTCGGAATAGATTTGATTTCGCAATTTAAATTTCGCAAACTTTTTTCTAAAACAGTCCAAAACAAAATTTTCTTTCGGAATTTGAAGTTTAAGTTGTTAAAGAAAATTTTGTGTTGAAAAAATGTTTTTTTAATATCGACTATGCTACGGGCTTAATAGTGGTAATTCTTCTCAAGACGTAAAACAAAAAAAATCCTTTTTTTCACTTTCAGAAACCAAAGTGGAATTGATATTTAGAGTAGCTTTAACTCACAAAAAGTATTTAAAGTGCTTTGTATATATTCCCTAAAATGTCTTTAACTATTTTACTTAAAAAAATATATATTAAAAAAATTTTTTATTGATAAATTAAATCATTTTCAGATTTACGAATTCGAATATTTTTTTTTCGAATCGAGTTACGCGGTAACCCCCTGGCTTTGTCAGTACCAATAAACAAAACCGAATATTCGCTTTATTCGGAAGACACCGAAAGTTTTTGTTAAAATTTTCCTTAAAATTACGTAATTAGAAAAAAACTGAAAATATTTTCTTAAATTTTAAACGAGATCAATTCTATTTATTATGAAAACAAAATTAACAAAAGACGTTATGTTAAGCCACTTCTAGATGAGGGAAGAAAACATATATGGATGGAATACAGGGATGATAAAGTTAGTACTATATTGTTTTTTCTGGTACTATTGGAACCTCAAAAGTACTATGGTACTCCTCTGACTCATTTAGTACTATTTACACATTTTCCGATTTTTAAATTTTTTTTGGTTTTTTAATTTTCATAGACATTATTGTGTTTAATTTTTTAAATAAAAAATACTTATGTTGAAAATATTTTAAATATTAGATATTACTATTGAAAACTCAAGTTACACACAAAAACTACTTAGTTTTTGGCCGTTGCTAGTTTTTGCTTGTCAAAACGGTAATTTTTAACTAATTTTTAGTAGTTTTAACAAACATTTTTACGTTTATCTATTGCTGTTAGATATAACAGAACTCTTTATTTGTTATGAGTTTTTATTTGTTAATTTATAATGATAAAAAAAAATTTGTTGGTACTATAGAGGTCGAAAAAGTACTATTTTTTTAAGCTGGTTGGTACTATTTGAAAAATCCCATTTATCATCCCTGATGGAATATAAGCTTCTCTAAATAGCAGAAATCATTCACAATCTAGTTTTTCTAGATGTCTTTTTGATATACCTCTAGTATATTTCTCTAAATTATATTTAAAAGAATTTTAAATGTTTCGGCATTGTTGGCCACAATTTTTCCGAAAAGTTGCCAAATATAGGGTTTTTTGCCGAAACCGGTCGGTCGGATTCTGAATTTTATTTAAATGCAAAAGCAAATAGTTTTTTCTATATTGAATTCAAAAAACTGGAAATCCTACGTTTTATAAGAAATTGATTTTCAGTTACAATAACATACTTTGTGTTACAAAATGTTAATTAGTTTGCGCGACTATTTTGTTTTCATATTTAAATTTTAATGTTGCAAACTGAGAAATCAGATTTATATTAACTAAATTTATAGTGTAGGGTGTTAATTTTTCTCTTGTCAAATTATTTTAATAACGACTTCCGGTTGTACTCATAGCCGTTATTTAATAGTACTAATAATAGAAGAAAAAATAACTGTTAATTTATTTGTTGTGTGTGTCGATAACAGTCTGAACACTGAAAAGATTTTCTTTTACACTTTTTTTGACAACCAGACAATTTCAGCATACTTTTTGTCATACTTGTGTGAAGAAAAGTATAAGCACTTGTGTGATAATGTGAACGGGACTTTAGCGGTATTTGAAAATGCCTGCCATCTGGTGTATAATATTGACAACTTTTGTTATATCTTTATATTTGACATATTTGTGCCGCAGTTAAGGAGCATGTCAGACCCCTGTTAAAAATAACATTTCTGTTTGAAATTTTCATATTTTCATCAAACGTCATCTAAATTTAAAAAAAAATAAATCGTTTCCAAAATTAATTAAATGGACAAAATTAAAAAAAAAATTTAAGGTAAAAACAACAGAAAGTGAATAATTGTATAAAAAAAATACAAAATGTTTTATCTCCCAGCCAGGATTTGAACCCGTAAACCTCTGATTGCTGTGCCAGTACGTTGCCATATAAAATATTAACTTCTTATCACTCCTGAAAAGGAACTCCTGATCATATATATATTTATTGCAGTTTTAGATGGTATGAAAAAACCTTCCCAAAGGAAAACTTCTTTTTGATGTAATGAAAAAAGTGATTCATTTAGAAGTTGCATTAATTTTTGCTGGGTAATTCAGTAAGAAATGAATTAAATTTTTATCCGTTCGATTTATTAAATTGAACGCGTTTACCAGTGAATTTAATAATTTGATTTAATAAATAGAACAATAGCAATTGAATTAATTCGTCTAAAAAGAACATAGTATTTGTGAATTAATTGATTAATTTATGAATTCAGAACTAATAAATTGAATTGATTCTTCGAAGCTCTGTGCCTTTTGGTCATGCATTATGCGTCTATCTCCAATGCCTGTCCTGAATGAGGAGAAAGCCTAGATGATGTACACCACACATCTTCGACGTTATAAAAAAGAAAATAAAGACTGCGTTTGAAAAATTATCCATCACATAATCCAAAAAATCTGCAGAACCAGTCATTTTATAACCGTGTTTTTATTAAGATTATTATAAAACTATATAAACATTTTATTATATTTATTTTACAAAATTTTTTAATTTTGCTGGTACCCCTTCCACCAATGGTGTTATTAGATACCTTTCGAGGTGCTAAATGCCACTTTCCGCGGAAATCTTTGGCAATTTTTTTTATTGAATTAATTTCTCTTTTGACCAAAACTCACTACCTTTCAACTGGCCTGATTTCGGAACAGTTAGGTGGATTTGCTTCTTGATGCACCAAAAGCACATTTTTATTTAAGTACCACTTGGTATAATGGCAAGATGATAGGTCGGGCCAAAAGCAGGTAGACACTTCATGCTGTCTAACAAAAGGCTTTAGTCGCTTCTCCAAGCACTCTTTGATATAAATTTCTCACCACAAGATAGCTTGCCATACCTGGAATTTTTGAGGAAATTTCGATTGATTAAGATACATTAAAACCTAGAGAGAATCCCATAACGACAATCAGCTTATAGTACTTGTTAGTACTTTAAAATGCAATAAAATGTAGGAAAGTTTTCCAAATTTTTCTTCTAAATATTTGTTGTAAAAATTATAAACATTTTTGTGCTAATTCATAAACAAAATTTATTTGGTATTTGAAGCTTGCTATAGTTAAAGTACATATTTCGCTTAATAAGGAGTTATTAGAAATCTTGATTCATAATCGTATTTTAACTATAAATTAATTTTTCGATTTGATACTGGCAACACTATTGTTTATTTTCTCTCTTCTCCCAAATAAGTCGTAAGTGATGCACAAATTTAGTAAACGATTGACTCGGTAATCGGAAGTGGAAATGTATTTTCTTAAATTAGACTACTAATGATGTGCTAAGATAAATTTAAAAGCCATTAAAAATATTTTTTTTTTTATTTATAAAGGAAATCAATGGAAATGTGTGTAAAAAAGTAATTTTTTTAGAACATGTTATTCGAAGCATACAAAAGTAATCGAATTTCGAATAATGTTTTGCCAGTCTGTACATCACTATTGTTTTGTTTTTCTTTTTAATTTTATTTTTCATTTTTTTTTGAATTTTATTCGAAAAAGGTCATTGGCTACGCAATTGTTGTAGCTTTTTTCAGTTTGATGGATGCAAGTTGTTGGAGGCCACACATTCTAGGGATGGGATGGCTTTAATAAATCATTTCATGCCTGAAAATGAAATAATTAACAATTAAATTGTGGCTTCCTCACTCCAAACTTTATAAAACGTTTAAAGTTGATGAGTACCAACTATAAACCTTTATTATTTTCTTCGTTATTAAGCAAATATGAATACTGTTTTTCACAAATTAGCTTAAAATCCTGCAATAAAGCTATTGTAAAAGTTTATGAATTAGACCATTTATATCTATCGATATTTTATGATATAGAAGAGAAAGTTTTAAAAAATAAAAAAATAGGATTGCCCAGTCTTCCAAAAAGTACAAAAAAAGGGGTTTGGGGAAAATTATTTGAATCCAAAAAGCACAAACATCAAAAAAGAATATGTATCCGCATAAAATACATAATAGGATAATATGTAAATTGTATTGTAATACTTCTCCATATAAAGTACCCAAAAACTTACATATTTTTCAAGGTTGGTTACCGATTTTAATACCCTTTTCCTCCAGAGTAAAATCAGCTGCATTTTTAGAAAATCTGACTTTACCATTCGATTCCACAGCAAAAATTAATACAAAAACATTTTTTGCGTTTTCTGAATACAGCAGATAGTCATTAGAGTTGTCCAAAAATCCACTTTTTTCAAAAATTTCAAAAAAGTTACTTTATTGCACACAATGAAAATGTATTTCCTGCCGACCCGTTAAAAAGTTATTTAGTAATCAAATATGTTTAATAATAAAGATCTTTGGAATTAACATTACAAAAATTACAAATTATTTTGTTATTACTTAAAAATAAATTTATAATGCGGCAGTGAGTTTTGAAAGCTGCATTTTAATTAGCTCAAATACTTTTTCATTGAATTAAAAAAAAATATCCAAATTTGATTAGCTAATAACTTGTTAACGGCTCGCGGTATATCCAAAATTTTTGTACACATGTACTCAGCCGGAAATGCATTTTCATTGTATTAAAAAAAAAAATTACTTTTTAGAAGTTTTTGAAAAAAGTGTGTTTTCGAACCACTCTAATGGCTATATAGTGTATTTTGAAAATGCAAAAAAAAGTTTTTTATATTAAGTTTTGTTGTAGAATCGAATGGTAAAGTCAGAGTTCCCGAATGCAATACTTCACAGCAATACGAAGGCAATTCTTCTAGAAGATAAATAGGCGATATCGCTAAATTATCATCTGGAAGATAAAAAAAAAGTATTGCATATATCGCGGATATATCATCTGGAAGTTAAAAAGAAGATATAGCCTGATAACCACCAGCAAGAAAACAATTATTTTAATTTTTATTAAAAAAACACACGTTAAATTAACAATTAATCATCTTAAAATGTTGGTTTTAGTTTCGTCTTCTACCAGTTATCCGAATTTAAATTTATTTTCCACGCATTCCATAATTTTCTGAAAGAGGCAAAGAAATTAAATTTTTATTTGCAATATTCAATTAAGTAAATAAAATACAATTTTAACTTACCTTATTTCCATTTTTATTTGTAAAATTCTCCAAAATTTTGCTGTTTTTGGTTTTTACATAATTTTTATACAAATATTTTAATTTTTTAAATAGAGTAAAAATATATTTTTCGACATTTTTTTTCAGTATCGCCGATGTATCTTCCAGCTGATAAAAACAAGATATACCCAAAATACTACTTTGATTGTCTTCTAAAAGATAAAATAATAATATTGTCGCAATATCTTCTATGTGATATATGTATCTTCCAAATGCTTATTGGGATAATATAAATAATATGAAAATTAAAATAATACAAATACAACAATGCATAGGAACATGACGCACAAGCATAGTTTGCTACTGAAAATTTGTTAAATTTACAATAGTATCGATTCTTTTCTTAAATTCTTTGATGGAAATGCCCAATTTTAACTACCTTTATTTTTGAGTTGTATTTTTTTTTTTTTTTTTTGAAACTAGTAGTAGTTAAAAATTTGGCATTTCCATCAATGAATTCAACATGTGCGTGTAATAGGAAAGAACAAATACTGTTGTAAATTTTATATAATTTTTAGTAAAAAACTATGTTTTTGCGTGAAATTTTTATGTGTTTTTGTATTTGTAGTATTTCATTTTGAATGTAGAGAAAAAGTCACGCTTAAAGAAGTGAATGCTCTTTTTTAGAGCGAACCTTCTGTGACCTCGTAATAAGTTTTGTAAAAAGAAGTAAAGATAGGTAACCTCCCAAGCAGAAAATTACAAAGGCGCCAGCACTGGCAAAGCACTGAAATGGGTTGTATGAGTGCTTATTAGCAGTGCTTTCCCAACGCCGAAATGATAACACCGTTCCACGGTGGTTCCAATGCTTTACAAAGCCCTGGGAAAGTATACATAAAAATAAAAATCAAATGCTTTCCCACGCCCAATTAAAAAAATTAAAGTGCTTTCCTGACAACCAAATGATAACACCGATCTTTTTAATGCTTTGCAAAAAACAAGTGTTTTCCCTTCCACCAAATTATGAGCCCTCATCACTGAAGAATTTTAAATTACTTAAAAATAGATGATTCTTGGAGTTATTGTATTGTGCACCGATAAAATTTCTCAGTTGCTCAGTTAAAAACTTCCTCAGTTAAAACCAATATATTTCAAATTAACTGAAATAATCGTCATCAACTTTCGTTATAGTTGAAAATAATTATATAATTGTCAAAGTAATTTTAAAATATATTCAAATAAAAATAATAAAAGTTTGAAGATTTGTTTTATTTCACGCATTTGTTTGTGCATTTGGTCCAAACATTTGGAATGTCTAACTGTCTGTCTAGCCGTGAAATTCTCCAAAGTTTAGATGGGTTTGAGATAAGTAACTTCTTTTAGTGAGATCTTTTAAAATGCAATATTTGTTATATCTTTTATTTTTACAGACGGATAGAAAAAATCGGAAATTATTGGAACATACTGGTTTAAGCTGTTGATGTTGTGGTAGTGGCTCTAAAAATTTTATTATGCCCGAGAGAAGCTAAAATGCAAAAAAATTAAAAAAGTCTTGAATCAATTTATGTGGACATCAATTAAAATAAAATCTTTAAAGGCTCAAAAGCCCTTTTATTGTTGTAATTAAAAATGTAAACCAAATATGGTGGTTGTAACTTTTAAGCGGTTATTTTTATCTATTTTCCCACAAATATTCATTTTAATTAACAACATCATTATCAGTAACTAAGTTCTCAGTAGAAATATGTAATTGAAGAAAATTAGTTGTTTTTAATTAATTTAAGTAACTAAGGGTTAGTAAGGGGTAATTCACCTGAGACTCAGTTAAAAATTTAGTAGCCAGTAACTGAGTAATTTTTTCGGTGTGGGGTCAAAAATTCTTTTTCAGAAACAAAATGTTTTAGGCGTTGGTAAAGCGTCCAAATTTAGTGGTTTGCCAGTGCTTCTTTTTGTAAAACCGCGGTCTACTTGCGCTTTTTCAGTACTTTTTTTTGTTACAACACATAATTTATACCTGCCCAGGTGGAAATTATGTGTGGTAACAAAAAAGAAGCACTGGCAAAGCGCAAGTAGACCGCGGTCTTACAAAAAGAAGTACTGGCAAAGCACTAAATTTGGACGCCTTCCCAACGCTTTAAAAGGGCGAATTCTCAGCACTTGTTTTCCTGTAACGTTATTTTGTTTTTGAAAAAGAAACTCCAAAAGAGTGAATATTTAAATAATTTTTGACTCCACAATACAATAACTCCAAGAATCGTCTATTTTTAGAGTTTAGGGCTCAGTGATGGGGGCTCATAATTTGGTGGCAGGGAAAACACTTGATTTTTATGTTTCTTGGTGCTATCTCAATACTTTGCAAAGCATTAAATAGATCGGTGTTAAGTATCATTTGGGTGTCAGGAAAGCACTTTAATTTTTTTATTTGAGCGTTGGCAAAGCATTTGATTTTTATGTTTATGGGTGCTTTCCCAGGGCTTGGTAAAGCATTGGCACCACCGTGGAACGGTGTTATCATTTGGGCGTTGGGAAAGCGCTGTTAGCACTCATACCACCCATTTCGGTGCTTTGCCAGTGCTGGCCCCTTTGTAATTTTCTACCTGGGTGGGCTCTTACTTTTCTATTACTTTTCTTTCCCTACACCGTTAAAATTCTTCATTTACTCCAGTTAAAGAATTTCTCAGTTAAAACTGAAAAAATTTAGATTAACTGAAATTGGTTAAATACAATTTCTTTTTGTTACTCTGTATATAAAAATTTCAAATTAACAAAGTTTTTTTTTCATAAGTTTTTTCTGTATTAGTTGTAGAATAAATTGTGAATTCTATTTGGTATTTGTCATATTTGATCTTAAAACCGAACAAAAATAACAACACTCATAATCTTCAGATCAACTAAAATCTACGGTAAAATACTCACAGATAAGGTACATTCCAAATTGTTAAGTAATATCCCTTAACTGCAACCTGTTAGTCATTTATACGGCATGATGGGTTAGGGTGTAATACAAAAAAACAAATAATCGTTGTAAAGTTCTTTCCTTTTGTTCTAATCACTATAAATAGAATTAAAAGCTTGAATGTTAAAACAGAACATACAAACGTTTGCTTTACTACTAAAGGAGCTTTAGTCATAGCAACAACTATAACTAGAGAAAAATAATAACTTTGTCAAATATATGTATGTGACTTTCATTGGAATATGAAATAAATAAGTAAAAATGTTTGAGTTTACTTCTCTAACAGGTTTAACTTAAACTTAATTATAAACAAAAGAAAATGTCAAAAAAATGTACACAAAACAACAACAAATTTTTGGGTTAACTATTAACTAAAGTTTAAACCTGAAGTATGAGACCCACCGTAAATGTTTTTCACTTTGGAGTTAACATAAACACAAAAACTAAAATCTACATTATAACTTAGAGAGAACCCCATAACGACAATCTGATGATAGTGCTTGGTAGCACTTGAAAATGCACTAATTGTCAACCATTGATTCTAGGAAAGTTTTTCATAAGTTGTTTCTCTATCTGTTGTAAAATAAATTCTGAATTCTATTTGGAATTTGTCACACTCATTGACAAATATTTTTGAAAATAAATAGAAAATAAATTTGAAGTTAATTTTACTTTCAACTGAATATTTGACACAAAAACGCACATTTGGCCACTAAGGAAAACTAAACCATCTAAATTTTTAAATAATAAATTTTTTAAAATTGAAGCGGATTTTTCCAAAAAGGTAAAATAATGTTTTAGAACTTAAATATATGTGTACAAGAAAATTTTCGTTATTTCTTTTTAAATCATAAAATAATCTCAAGAAATTTTTCATGCAATTTTGCCGATTGGCCCAAACAAAGAAGTGTAAAATATTATTTAAATTATTCCTGTAATATAAAATAAATAAAAAATTTAAAATTACAGGAATTTTTTATTTTTTTGGTGGCTTTTGGTTGTTTGTTTTTAAAATTCATATTTATTTATTTTAACTAACAGTTAGGTTTCCAGCAACTGGGATCTCAGTTAATTTTGTCATTTGGAAAAATTAGTTCTTTTTAATTATTTTAAACAACTGAGGTTTAGTAAGGGGTATTTCACCTAAGACTCAGTTGAAAATTTATTAGCCAGTAACTGAGAAACTTTTTCCATCTGAAAGTAATGGATTTTTTTTTTAATTTAAATATTTTGAGATAATTTTTGCTCAAATGACCGATTTTTAATAAATGACTCCAAATCCACTATTTGTATCCACCCCAACATACACTGAACCAAAAACAGCTGTGAAATCAACTAAAATCTATATTAAATTGATGAATGGGTGATCACTATACAACTAACAAAACCTGTCCATCAATTTAACGCATTGTTTAGTAGATTTATATTTTGACGTTTAACTATTTTATGTGGTGTTATTTTGACAAAATATCGTCAAATGTATTAACAAAAATTAGTTGTCTTAACAATTACATTTAATCAAATTGCATAATGATTTTGTTGTTTTACCAATGCATTTTATTCAATTCAACAATGCATTTTATTTAATTAAATAATTTTTTATCGATTTATTATTAATTTTTAGACTTATATTTCATTGATTTTTATATTTCACCAATTTAAAATTTTTTTAAAGCAATGTCTTTTTTATAATGAATTTGATAAAATATAAAAAATAATGAAATATAAAATTGAAATTATAATATAGCATATACTAAAAACTCTTTATTTAAAACACATGTACCATTTTATATACAAAAACATATAACTTTATTTAAATTAATAATTCAAATACATTATATAACTTTCATTAATAGTTTGCCTTAAACAAAATAACAAAAAGATAGATAATATCAAAATTAATGACAGAAATTTTAATGTACGATTTAATTGAGAACGTTCAAAATTATATAAATTTATTTAAATTAAAATTAATAAATCTTCAATTAGCAATTCACTTTAAGTCACTGAATTTGTTAATTATCTATACTTTAAAAAACAAAAACGCTTAACGTCAATTTATTGTTATTTCCGACAATTAAAAATACACATACTAGCACGAGTAATGACGCGACAAAACTAACCTCACTAAACTTTTTTCCACAGATTTAATACTCTTTTTTTCAAATTGAAGAAAAATTATATCAAATTTACGTTGCAGCGTTTTTATAAAAATTTTTTAGAGTTAACAAATTAAATTTTGTTAAAAAATGGACAAAAAATTATCAAAACAACAATTGTTTTGTAGAGAATTATTGACGGAAATAAGTATGTTCATTTAAAAAAAAGTAGTTGATTTAAAAAAACACATTAATTTGAATAAAAAATATATTGTTTTAACAATTCGTTTCATCAAAAAGTAACAAAATTTTTATGTTGATTTCACTTACGACTTTTGGTTCAGTGTACCCTCTCATTACGCACTCACAAAGTTATAGAAATTTTAGAGTAAAATTACCTCCCAATAGCGAACACATCCCTGTAAAAAATGAATTTTCTGCGAAAGCAGATGTGCGTTATTGGGAGGTTTCACTGTATATTTTGTTAATATATCATCAACAAAGTATGGGCTTCGGTGTTGAACATAAAAATGTTAATCAAAGTACTTTTGCAGAATTCACAAGTATGTTAGTGTTTCAATTAAAAAATTATAAAAAAATATAATTCTCCAGGGATAAAGAAATAATACTAAAATAGTATAAATGGTAAATATGTTGTTTTTTTTTCTTTTATACTATTTAAATAGCAGCATTTATCACATAATTAACAAGCATAAAGCAAACATTTATTTACACACTCAACAAGTAACATTTTATGACACTTGTTGCAATGTACTACGTGAAACAGATAGAGGCGTAGATTAAGCTTACACCATGTATTTCAATGTTTTAGAATTGATGACAAATATCCTAGTACCCCCCTCCTTCTTGAAATCATTCCGTTAATTTTATTTTATTTATTCTTTTAATTTGTCAAACCGTTTGTCTGGGTAATGTTTTAGAAACAAGAAATGCCTTTTTTCAACATTGGATGGTAATTATTTTATTAACTGTGTAGTCTCCCATTTTTAAGAAATAAACAGAAAAACGAATGTTGATGAGCAGTTATAAATAATATTTTATCCTTTTTGCCACTTTTCCCTTTTTAGCATGTTTAGGGATTCAAAATTGTATAAAACTGGATGTAAATTAGTTTAAAATGCACAGTACTCATTTGAAATTTGTAGTATTAACAAGTGATAAGTTTTACAATTAATAAAAAAAATATTAAATTTTTTAAAATTAATTTTATGTTTTGTGTCAAAATAATTTAATTTAATATTAAGGTAAATTTAAATTTTTTGCATTCGTATTTTAAATTATATTCAGCTTAATTGAGAATATAGAATTGATTGATATACAAAAACAAATTAATAAATTTTTTTAAATGAAAGTTTTAAACGAGAGTATTTAACAAAAATCTGCAAATTTTTATACATTTATAAAATTTTGACAGATCCGTGGATTTTAAAAATTTTTTATAAATAAATAAATCCAAAACAAAAACGAGCAAACCAACTGTAGAGCGAGCGGATTGAACTTTAAAAATTTTCAATTCTGAAGTTATAGTCCGGGAGGCAGCGACATTTTGAGGTTGTCATTTTGTTACTGCTGAAATTTTGTATGCTTATAGACAATATAGTAAGCAAACAGAATAAAGTAGTCTGCCGCCCCAAAGTGGTTGCTTAAGGCGTCCGTCACCCCCTAAACATGTCAAATTTCACGAAAATCAAAGTCATTTTGTTACTGCTTAAATTTTATATGATAATAGCCAATATAGTAAACAAACAGAAAAAAGTAGTCTGCCGCCCCAAAGTGGTTGCTTAAGGCGTCCGTCACCAGTGTGAAAATTAGGCGAAAAATCCAAAACAAGCACCACAACTGCTCCGGGGTCGTCCCTAGATGGGTAGAATGTTAGACCGACCCCACTTAATTTTCCTCACGTAACATTTTTTCCGAACATACATACCTCCTATCTCCACTCACTAAGGGGGCTCCCATATAAGCACATTTTTATAATCTGCCCCCACAACTCTAACTGCTCCAGGGTTGCCACTAGAGGAGTCAAATGTATGACCAACCCCCAATACTTTTTCAACCCCAACATTTTTTCAGAACATACCCATCCCCGATCTTCACTCCTTAAGGGAGCTCCCATACAAAACTCATTTCATAAAATTTCTTCCCACCGCTCTAACTGTTCCAGGGTTGCCACTAGAGGAGTCAAATGTATGACTGACCCCCAATACTTTTTCAACCCCAACATTTTATCAGAACATACCCACCCCCGATCTTCACTCTTTAAGGGAGCTCCCATTCAAAACTCATTTCATAAAATTTCTTCCCACCGCTCTTACTGTTCCAGGGTTGCCACTAGAGGAGTCAAATGTATGACTGACCCCCAATATTTTTTCAACCCCAACATTTCTTCAGAAGATACCTACCCCCGATCTTCACTCTCTAATGGATCTCCCATACAAAACTCATTTTATAAAATTTTTTCCCACCGCTCTAACTAAATATTTTTCCGTTTTGGTTATAATAAATTTTTATACCATATTTTCTTATTAGTTTCCTGATTTAATCACAATACAAAACTTTTTTGAAAATAAAATTCCTTGTAAAGTAAAAGTATGAAATGATATTCGACTTTTTATTTTATGTACACGCAAATAAATTCTTGGCGGATGTTAATCAATTACAATTACACTACTTTTCGGTTATAGTCACATCACTTATAGTCCATTTAGCGATATAGTCCACTTTTTATGCTTTTACTGTCATCTAAAATCAAATTTCATACAAAATGAGTACGATATAGTCCATTACCGATATAGTCATTAACGATATATGTAGTTAGAGCGGTGGGAAAAAATTTTATAAAATGAGTTTTGTATGGGAGATCCATTAGAGAGTGAAGATCGGGGGTAGGTATGTTCTGAAAAAATGTTGGGGTTGAAAAAATATTGGGGGTCAGTCATACATTTGACTCCTCTAGTGGCAACCCTGGAACAGTAAGAGCGGTGGGAAGAAATTTTATGAAATGAGTTTTGTATGGGAGCTCCCTTAAGGAGTGAAGATCGGGGGTGGGTATGTTCTGATAAAATGTTGGGGTTGAAAAAGTATTGGGGGTCAGTCATACATTTGACTCCTCTAGTGGCAACCCTGGAACAGTTAGAGCGGTGGGAAGAAATTTTATGAAATGAGTTTTGTATGGGAGCTCCCTTAAGGAGTGAAGATCGGGGATGGGTATGTTCTGAAAAAATGTTGGGGTTGAAAAAGTATTGGGGGTTGGTCATACATTTGACTCCTCTAGTGGCAACCCTGGAACAGGTAGAGCGGTGGGAAGAAATTTTATGAAATGAGTTTTGTATGGGAGCTCCCTTAAGGAGTAAAGATCGGGAATGGGTATGTTCTGAAAAAATGTTGGGGTTGAAAAAGTATTGGGGGTTGGTCATACATTTGACTCCTCTAGTGGCAACCCTGGAACAGTTAGAGTGGTGGGGGCAAAGATTATAAAAATGTGCTTATGTGGGAGCCCCCTTAGTGAGTGGAGATAGGAGGTATGTATGTTCGGAAAAAATGTTACATGAGGAAAATTAAGTGGGGTGGGTCTAACATTCTACCCATCTAGGGACGACCCCGGAGCAGTTGTGGTGCTGTTTTGGATTTTTCGCCTAATTTTCACACTGGTGACGGACGGCTTAAGCAACCACTTTGGGGCGGCAAACTACTTTTTTCTGTTTGTTTACTATATTGGCTATTGTCATATAAAATTTCAGCAGTAACAAAATGACTTTGATTTTCGTGAAATTTGACATGTTTATGGGGGTGACGGATGCCTTAAGCAACCACTTTGGGGCGGCAGACTACTTTATTCTGTTTGTTTACTATATTGGCTATTATCATACAAAATTTCAGTAGTAACAAAATGACTTTGATTTTACTGAAAATTTACACACTTGAAGGGCTCCAGGGGCTAAAAGCAACCGGGGTGCGCCGGCTGACCACTGGTTTATGCATGTACAAACAATTGTCTACAATATTAGTGTTAATGATGACTTGCACTATGAGTCATAAAAACATGTCACTGCCTCCCGGACTATTATATATATCACTGCAGAAAAGTTGTGGAAAAATATTCCAAATCGGGGAAAATTATATTTTTGAAATCTGTTCCGTTTGCTGTTTTCGGTTTGTGGTCGCAGTTTCGAAATTCCGAAAAATTGCCTAAATTACAAAACAGTTAGTACATATTTTCTAGTTAATTTTGACTCGAATATTGCAACAATTTCTAAATCGGTTGCAAAGTTTTATAAATATGACAACTGTGTTTTTAATGAAGATGCTGTTTTTGATCTTTAAATAAAAAACAATAACCCTGATTATAACACAATTATTTTCAGTAAAAATTTTCATAAAAGCAATGTAGAAGGGACAAAGACAAGTTATTTTAGTAGGCTGCAAAAACAAGTAAATAAATAAGAATTTAGTTTTATTTACTCATTGATTATTATTTTTGTTTTCTCAACATACAAGAATTTCCAGTAATTTTAATACATTTGTTAAGTCGATAAATCCACCTTTCAAAACAGTCCTCAAAATCGAGTTGCTGAAGTTTTTCAATTATATCCTCATTGCTGCTAAAGACTCTTCCTCTAAAATTTTTTTTGTTTTTGGAAACAATCAGAAATCGTATGGCGCTAGATGATGATGCTGGGCGAATTTCTTCATAGCAGACAGGGCAGTATAATTTTTCGTTATTTTCGCAGTGTGAGCTGGAGCATTTTGCTTCTGATTTCCCAACTAATTATCAAAATTTTTTTCGTAAGCAGTTTTCAATATACCCTTAAGCTGTTACTGTCTGACCAGCTTCCAGGGAAATACCAGCTACCAAATTTGCTTGGTTGAAGTAAACTGACATCATCACTATTGTACTTTTGTTGTCTGTTTATTTGGTTTAGAATCAGCCCAGTGTTGACCTAGTGTCCGTGTAAAGGTCCCCCATAAATTGACAATTTCGCTAAGGTCGTTATTATAAAATATTTTGATGAAATTTCGAACACTGACTTATATTGCCCCGAGGAAGAAACCCTATGATTTTTGGTTAAAATCGGTTCATGTTTAAACCTTGTCCCCATATAAAGGTCCCTCCAAAATTGTAATGAAATTTGGTACACTTATTCACATGGGCCCACGAACAAGTCCGTTAATTTTGTTTAGAATCGGTCAATTTGTAGACCTAGTGCCCGTATAAAGGCCCCAAAAAATTGGCTTCTTCGAGAAAGCCTATTGATTTTAGATAGGATCGGTCTGTATTTGACCCTATCGCCCATATGAACTCTATTTTCGATTTTCTCTTAGTTATGGCAATAAAACTGTCCCTAAATATCAATTGTTCAGTAAAATGCCTCAAAATATTTGTTCAATTGCAAAAAATGGTTTCACATTAATCCTACTAACATTTTTTTCAGACTTATCTCTTGAAAAAATGTAGAATATTTCGGGTTTCCTGAACAAAACAAATTCTTGAATCCAAAAATCTGCGCAAAATCGGTATTAAAAATATTTCTTTAATGTGAAATTCTAAAATGTCTGTTTAAAAAATTAATCATGTTGTTCATTATAGCATTATTTTTTTTTGGTCCTCAAGGGCGGGGGGGCTTTAGCCCCCATAGACCCCCCTTGTAACCGCGCCTGATCATTAACGATATCGAAATAAATGTTGGGTGGGTCCTTTTGCTTTACAAGTTACAGGTTTTCTTTCAATCATATTGGCTGGTCACGTGCACTTTGTTTTGTAATTTTTTTATAAGTTCAAACTGCATTTCTTTGAATAGTTTGAATAATTATTTTATGCACTTGTCTTTGATTCTCCATTGTGTAAATCTGACATATTTTTCAAATAAATACATTCCGATAAAAAAAGATAATTTTAATCAAAAGTAAAAAAAGTTATTAAGAAAAATTTGTGTTGCACTTTTTAATGGCGCTCTCCTTAAACAAAATCAAGATAACATTACGAGGGGTACTATTTATATTTCGGGAATAGCAAATAATAACAAACATTTTTAAATAAAAATGGCTTTATTGTTTTTCAAAATATTCCCCTTGATGATCAATACACTTTTGCATTCGTTCAAACCATTTTCAATCATTTCCCTTACACCAATCGATGCGAGCCTTTTTTGAGCGATTAATAAATTATGGGGTATAAAACGAGAGCAAATTTTTTTTACAACTAAGTGTTCATGCAAAATTGAATGTATTGAAGTGGAACTAATGTGCAAGGATGCCTCTATCTCACGATATGTCACATGACGATCTTGTATTATCAGTTCACGCACTACATCGATGTTTTGTGGCACAACAACCGATTTTGGACGACCTTCACGGAATTCGCCTGCGACCGATTGATTTCACTATACCAGCGATATACTGTAGGTTTTGATGCTGCTTTATCGCCACACAAAAACCTGAGTTCATCGACACATTTTTGTTGAGATAATCCACGTCGAAAGTTGTGAAAAATAATCCAACGAAAACCTTCTCTTAAAATTTCCATTTTTTGGCCAAATTGATTTTCTTCACTCACTGTAAACCAAACAAATAGCACTTGTACATCAAAACCTTGTGAGTACGTTTATGCTAAAAAATGTCAAATTTTATTAAGGTGTTGCCAGATTTTAGCTATTGACATTAGTGTTGCCAGTTCCCGAAGTACCCCTCGTATTCGCAAAAATGTTGATTTTATGTACTTAGGTGTCAAAAAAAATTTAAGTTTTTTTTACAATAATTCCTAGTTAAAGCACCGTAAGGTGTTTTTCACGTGGAAAATTTTGACTCGAACTTTAAAGACCATAAATAGTAATTTAAACTCTGAAAACGAAAAATTTTTTTTGTTGCTACATTTTTTATCCCCCCATTTTACCCCTTCGACATGGGATTGGACAGCTAATAAAATATATTGAGGGCTTATATTCAATAGGGGTCATCTGACATTTTGAAGAAAATTAGTTTTTGATGGCAAACACCTGTTGTCTATGATATTAATTTTGGGATGAAAAAATAATTCTAAAACCAATTTTTTCCCATTTCAGTTAATTTGCTATCTACCAACAATTTTTTTTGAATATTCACCCCTGTTCTGAGTTCCGAAACTTTTTAATTATAGGGGATTTGTAAAGTCACACGGAATAAAAAATTTCGGAAATTTGCTGTTTCGAAAAAATTTTAGATATTTTAAACAAATTTTTAGATAAATTTTTATATATTAATTGTTGCAAAAAATGTATATGGGCAAATCTACGGAACCGGGCGATTCCATGTAACTCGGGATTTAAACTATTTTAATAACAATATATAATATTTTTGATGGTATCAGCATTTTCGAGGCAACGAATTTAATCAGCCGAACATCTTAAATTTTAATATTTATACTGCTAATGTGCTCTACTCAATTAAAAACTACCCTAATTTTGCTTGTAACTTTCAAGAGTTTTTCAAACTCTTTTGGTTATAACTTTTTCAGCATAAAAGGAAATCGCCCAAAACCTTTGGTGGATAATAATTATGATGTTAGAAAATCTCCCACTTGTTGAAAAAAATAGGTGCCCTCAATTAGGAACAAATGGTAGTTCTTTAAAATCTGTAACTCTGTTTTTTTAATAAAGAGTAATTTCAGACATTTTTAATTTTTGCATCAATGCAATTGAAAATTGTTTGATACTGACATATAACTGACGAGTAAGCAAAAAAATTGAGATCAAATTAATAAGTGTGCCTTCAAAAATGAAGTAAATATGACAATAATAATCTCTGCACCTCTATGCGTGAACAACTTGAAATTTGATCTTTTTTGAAGGGCACATCCCCAGTTTGAGAATTAATTAGTTGCAGTCCTGCGTGATCGGTATATATCGGTGATACTATTATTGTGTGTAAGTGCTAAATGGATCGTACTATTAGTTGGGTGTCCAGACCCATTTTAGGTTAAATTTTGTAGCTTTTCATAGATTTTTGGAGCTAAAAGTGATGTAAAAACCAAACGGATAATCCGATCGTTTTAGCACTTACACACAACAATATTAATTGCGATATAAATCATATAAGCCAGATTTCAGCCACTAATCCTTTTATCTGTGGATGTGCTAGTTAATTTAAAGTTGTGCGTATTGTACAGCGAAAATTGATGTAAAGCCTAAAAATAAAACCCGATCTGTTTAGCACTTTCACATAATGACAGTTATGATAAGATCTACCGTTCCAGATAGATTAGACTCGATAATTCTTAAAACTGTGGATGTGCCTTCAATTTGAATTAAACCTTTTAGCGAATTTTGGAGAAAGATATGTTGTAGAGAACACGAAATTCGTCCGATCCGTTTAGCACTTTTAGATAATAATAGTAATGAAGATATGTACCATTTAAGACATATTTGATCCCATAATTATTTAAACCGTGGATGTGCCATTCAATTTTGTGCTTCAGTTTTGAGGGAAATTTATATGGGCACAAATCCAAACATAGACCGATTTAAACCAAAATCAATAGACTTCGTCCTTGGGCCGATATAAATCGGTCTACCAAATTTTATCAAATCTTAATATTTGCGACCTGTAGCGTGCGCACAAGAATACATGGAGAGACAGTCGGACGGACGGAAAAATTAAAAAAACAACATTACTTATAATTAGGCCAACCAAAAAGAAACCAGAGCATGTTTTTTTATTTGAAAAGAAAGAACAAGTTGGATTAACTACAAGTTCAGATTTTAAAAATATAAGAATTTTAAACTCCCAGTGTAGAAACGGTAATGACATATCATTATTTTTTGGACTACCAGTAATGACACCCACATACCTTCTGCATTATTTTAAAACATATAATAATGAGTTACTGATAATGACTTATTTTTATCATTATTTTAAATAGAAAATAATTTTCTGGATTTTTTTTGAAAATTTTTTGAAATCTATTTTTAGACTCAATACTTTTTAAACACTGGTAAGAATATATGTAACCACATATTTTTTGATTTGTTGTATGTTGGCGAGTAAGCTTACTTGTGTGCAGCAGGTCAATTATGTTTTTATCTATTAAATATTACATGTCGATATAGCTCAGATGGTAGAGCTATTGACTGACAATCTGTAGACCCAGGTTCGATTCCCGCACCAGCAAATTTTATTAAAAAAAAAAAAAAATACAAAAAAATACTTTTTTTATATAAGTTATTTTTTTTGAAAATCTATTTTTAGACTCATTATTTTTGTCTGTACTGGTAAGCACATAGGTAACGATATATTTTTTTATTTTTCGTATGCTGGTGTGTAACCATAACTCATTATTTTTCGCGACATCGCCATATAAAGGTAATAAGAAATGTAATAACAAAAGTAACTAGTTACCATTACCAAGTATGTAGTTACATAACCACATATCTGGTAATCATTTTCTACACTGGGCTATATTTGTTAGAGCTTTTTTTGCTTATTTCATTTAATTTTGCTTGTTTTTGCTTTTTTTGTAAATATTGGCTTTTTTTTGCTATTTTCTTTAAAAATTAAGCTGATTTTAGCTTTTTTATGCGAAAATAGAGCATTTTTTGCTTTTTTCATAAAATCGGTAATTTTAAAAATTATTTTAAGTCCACATAAATTTTTTTATTTAAACTTTATTTTAAATTAAATATTTTTTTTAAATAATAAACTTTTTATTTTTCCAACCTAAATTGTAATAGTACAAATATGTCAGTGACGATTTCCTTAGGCAAGAATGAAAGCCTTCAACAGATTATTTTTCACAATTTGTTAAAGTTTTGGGATTTTAGCACATTTACTGGGTGTTTTTATAAAAAGAATCAGACGAATTCGTTAACAAATTTGTGTGAAAAACCCTAATTTAAAAACATTTTGCTTTCAAAATTTTTGCACAAGTTTGTTAGGACTTCTATATAGAACAAATGCGGCTAAAAAATCTTTTCAAGTTTGTTTTTTTCACATGAATTCCTATGACTATAAAAGCAGGCAGTTAATTCTTTAATGCAATTAATGTATTTTCCGACGAAAATAAATTTAAGAATGTCACAACTTTGTCTGATTCCTGAAGTTCCAAGGAATGTTACCTTGTATTAAATAAAAAGTTAAAAATTTATGAGGAAATAATGAAGTTTAAGGGCTTATTTTTGTATTTTAACTGGTTATTTTACTGTTTTTTCGAGCTTTTTTTAAGGGCTTTAAACATTGCTTTTAGAGCTTTTTTTTGGTTGCCCTACTTATAATCAATAATTTAAATATAGCGCGACTTTGCATTTTCGAATAAAATTACCGTGATGATTGAAAAATTCATGTCATCTTTTTTCATTAAATCGAGGTAAAGGTGTGTAAAAACCACTCAAAAATTTTTCATTTTTAAAATCTGAAATCGACCTGTTTCGTAGATTTTCCCATATATTCCTTATACTTTCACCAAGCTTTTTCTACACGAAATAAAACGAAAAAAAATTATTCGGATGTGGATCACAGAACAACAAAAAAATTCGGAATGTTTCACTTTAGAATGTTTTTTATGTGGATTCGCAACTTAGAACAGCTCAAATTTCATTTCATTTTTTAAATGAAGAAAATATCTCTGTAAAATATTTTCGACTACTGTTTGCAAATTTGAGTAAATTTCAACTCAATGATTCTAAATCCGTTTTCAAAATTACTTTACCATCCCGATCAAAAAAAATTATATATAGTCATATATAGTAATATCTTGTTCTATCTTAAAATATGTGAGTACATATATTGTCATGAATAGCCATACATAATTATATGTTTCTGATGTGGTGCCTTATTTAACCATATATTTTTATATATTGTCTTTTATAAAATTAGATATGAACCATATTTGCCACATATAGTGAGATATGACAAATCTATTGTCATAAATAATTTTAAATGATCATATATAACATAATATATGATCACATATGGTGGCATATAAGCCATATATTTTGAGATATAATAATGTATGCCCTCTTATAAAAATTTGTTGGTTGTATGGTGTAAGATATTTTTATATATTATTATATATTATATTAAATGCTATAATAGCGAATTTACATTGTTAAAATTCTCACTAGATTTCGTTTTGAAAAAGATAATGAGGCTGTTTTGTATTGATAATTTTGTGTAAGAATAAAAGACTTCTGCATTTTAATAGATTGTCAAGTGTTACACCAAAAAGTTTCTTTGAGAAATGTCAAATACAAATGAAATGGCCAAATACATATCTAGCAATATTATTGTATGTTGTTCTAAGTATGCGTTTATCAGTTGAGTCACAATTAGCAAATAACTCGCAACCATATAAGAGTGCAGGAACAAGATACGTTTTTGCCAGTAACATTCTGATCTTAATGGGTGTGAAATACTGATTTGTCCACAATGTCCTCAGCATACCATAAATTTTCCCAGTTGCAATTTTTATATGTTCAGACCACGTAAATGTTGTAGTGAAAGTGACCCCCAGATTTTTCGCAGACGGTACCATATCTATTTTAGAAGATCCAAGAAATACTCCGAGATGGTCAAGGGATTCCAAAGATGTTCTTGATATAGGGATACACTTAGATTTGGAAGAGTTTAACCGTAATCCATTTGCAGTCATTATGAAAGATACAATGTTATATTTGCTAAGAAATGTGTTTAATTATAGGGATGATTAGTAGAAAGCTAAAATATTCAATGTTTTGTCAGTGGTCTTGCCGGCGCCATCAAATGATTTTTCATAGTTTCTCTTCGTCGGATACAATAAAATAGCATTTTCAACTTCAAATATTTCTTTCAATTAAAAATAACAGACTTTATTATGTTATTCCTTAATTTTTTAAAGTTATTTAAATTTATTATTTATTAATTTTTTGTGACAAAAACAGCTGCTTATTGTTGCCACTTTTTCTGGAAACTTCCCTACTTTTCTGCAAATATGGGAGAAAATTGGATTTCGATGAGATTTCGCTGAAATCCAAATTAAATTGGGATTTCATTTCCTATGGGAAATCTGTTTGAAATCCCAAATTTTTATTGGATTTCCGTCGAAATCTATCGAAATCTACTTTTAACTCGATTTCGATCATAATGTAAATTCGCTATAAGATATAATTACATATGATCTAATATATGGTGCAAGATTAACAATATAATTTTAGATATGATTATATATGGTCCCACGTCAGTAATATTTTCTATGTGTTTAATATATAATTATATACAGTCACATATTACCTGAGAGACCCTACTATTGAATCCCAGCTGGGGCACAAAAAAAATTTTTTTTTTTTACTTTTTAACTCAATTTAATTTACTTGTAAATGTTTGTTTTACAGATCATAAAAAAATTAACCCATTTTCTGCCAACAGCACCTGAAAGTTATCCCAATAAGCACATAGGTTTTAAAAATTCAAGTGCTTTAAATTTTGCTTGAAGTAAAGTACATTTCAAATTCTAGCATTTGTATATTTCACAAAAATATTTGAAACTTGAATTTTTGTTTCCCTTTTGCTGGAGTATGCTATTGAAATAAAATGTAATTAAAGTTGTATTCAAGCCTTGAAACTGGAAAACAGGGCTGGAATTGAACTTGTTTTCAACTTGAATTCCAGTGAAATTGTTTATAGGGATGTTTACTGTAACTTGGGATTATTAATATGTAATTATATACTGTCATATATAACCTCACACATAATTATATAAGTGACTGAGCTACTATTATAAAATCCCAGCTCGGGCACAAAAAAATTTTTATTTTTTTTAACTCAATTTGTTTTAGTTATAAATATTTTTTTTTACAGTTCTTAAAAAGATTAAACCATTTTGTGTGAACAGCATCTGCAAATTATGTTTTCAATTAATAGTATTTTAAATATATAATTAGATATCGTAATATAAAAAAAATTAGTTAAAGTTTTGAATTTGAGTTCTTCCAAAGCGAAAATGATTTTTTTTTGTAATATTTCTACATACAATTTTGGCAATATTTTTATTTTTTTAATCGTACTTTTAATACCAACGAAACAACTTGTGAAAAAGTGTTGGATAAGAGTATTTTTTCCAAAGGATTGCTAACCTTATTTAGAAGACATTTATATTACCTTTTAAACAACATGTATATTGTTCTTATCCCATTATTAATTTCCCAAATACAGACTGTTGATATTTAGACTTTTGAGCCATATAAATCGGTACCTAGATCCTTCAACAAACATTTTTTTTTATCTTCTTCACCAAAAAATTCCGTCAATGGAAAATATTTAAGATTTTTAATTTTTGTTTTTTTTTTGCAAGAATGTTATTAATTTATTTTTTCTAAGTCATTTATATATCGAGGGCCTATATTCAAAACCCTCTATCTTAAAAAACACAACTTTTCAGGAGAGCCAAAAAACTGGTTTTTTCGCGTATTACTTGAGTTATTAAAATTCGGTATTTTACAATATTTCTTAAAGCATCTACTGAATCTCACATATAATTGGTTTTTAAAATTTTGCATTATTGGGGACGTTATGATAGATAGAGGGTATTGCTTCTCAAAAATATTCAATGTGTATGTTTGAAAATGATCAGATAGAGGGTTTTGCATTTTAATAAAAATAAATTATTTTGATTTCAATTATGCCATCTGTCAGTTTTTAACGTGATTTATTTAAGATAACGACTAATAATACAACACAAGATAAACAATAAACAATGGGTCATATGAATAAAACTTAGCAATTACTTCGAAGTAATTACTTTGGGCTTAGGAATGGCTGTTAAATCCAAATTTATCAATTGCCTGGTAGAATAGCATGAAATGTAAACGAAAATGAAAAAAAATAATTTCTAGTCTACTCCCAAGCACACTAGATTTGTGAAGTAATTGCTTAAAAAACCCTGTATTTGCCCCTATTAGTAATATCTATTTTTTATTCATATGAGCCAATATTAAACAAAAAGTTATAGAAAAAGTTTTTTTTTTGCATTTTTAAGTTTTTTTGGGTTTGATTGGTGTAAATTATCGTAAAAATAATGGTATTCCGGTGATATTACGCTCTTCAAATCTTGCAAATTCTTCCACTTATTTGGCTGATTTGATAGTGGACCAGAATATAGAGGTTTTGGTTCAATGGCTCATATGAATAAAAAATAGATATTACTAATAGGGGGAAATACAGGGTTTTTTAAGCAATTACTTCACAAATCTAGTCTGCTTGGGAGTAGACTAGAAAATTAATTTTTTAATTTTCGTTTACATTTCATGCTATTCTACCAGCCAATTGGTAAATTTGGAGTTAAAAGCCATTCCTAAGCCCAAAGTAATTACTTCGTAGTAATTGCTAAGTTTTATTCATATGACCCAATATGTCCTATATAAGGTTGAATATGAACAGGTAGATCAATGTGATCTGTATCAAAATTTAATTTATATTTTACGCTACCATCTGGAAGATATAAAAGAGATCTTAAATTAGACACAGTAGGATCGTTCTTTACTCGTCCTGGCCTATTGAAAGAAAAATGCATAAGTTTGTCATCATTGTAATTATTAGAAAAATCATAATTTAAATATACTGCATCAAACGGTTTTTTTACGATCTCATTGTTAATTTTAACAATCTTTCTAGCTTCTGGCAAATGATGAAATTTTGGGTTCTGTGACTTTTAACAAACCTTTTACTATAACAACATTTACTGATAGAGTGGAAAGAAACATGAAACGACATGCCTGTAGAGGTTCCTGGTTGTAGATAAAAGTGAATAAAGTAAACATTTTTTGGGCAAAACTGCAGTTTATGGGGTTTCAGCAAAAAAAAAGAAAAAATATGACCCCCTCTGGAATTAAAAAAGAAAAAAACCGAAATTAATTTTGGGAGGGGCTCGGCCCCGGGAGGCCCGTGGGGGGTAGCCCTAACTAGAGCCATTTTTCGACCAATAGGGGGGGGGGGGAACGAAAATGGTACTCAAATGAAAGGAAATTTTCTCACAATTTCAAAAATGAGGTTCTTTTTACTAATCCGTTTGACGTGAATCGAATTAGAGGCATTTGTTAAATTTTAGACCTTCGAAAAATTAAAAAAGTCTAAAATCACATTATTTTAGTTTTGGTAAAACCCTGTAATTGTCCATTTTTTGTTGTTTATTTTGAGAATTTGGAACACAAAAGGCAGTTGGAGGTGGAAATGACAAACGGAGTCAACTTTTTATTGAAGAGAAATGCAATTTGAGAACTGATATAGTTGAATTGCGCCGCAGGGAAATTTTTTTTTGTAAAAATCGCGCGATTTTTCCAAAAAAAAATTTATTTTCTTTTTTCTAATGTTAGGTATAACCAAACTTTTTAGATGATATAAAATGAAACTTTTTGATGGAAAATGCAATTTCAGAAGTGATATACTGTTATTGCGCCGCAGGGAACATTTTTTTTGTTTAAATGTCAAAATTTTGAATGCGATTATCGATTATTGAAAAAAAAATAGTTTTTGAAGTCGTGGGGGGACATTTTATAAAATTTGAGTACCATTTTACCATACAAAAAAATTTCATCATTTTCAGTCCCCCCTTTTAAGGGACTAAAATGGCTCTAATTAGGGCTACGTTTTATGGATTAAAAATAAAATAACATTTTTGAAATCGTGAGACAATTTCCTTTAATTTGAGTACACACACTTACATGTTACTATGTCCCCCGTTTTTTGCCGTCCACGGGCCTTCCGGGGCCGAGCCCTCCCAAAATTAATTTCGGTTTTTTTTCTTTTTTAATTTCAGAGGGGGGTCATATTTTTTGACGAAACCCCATAAACTGCAGTTTAGCCCTTTTTTAAGCAAATTCCAACTTTCCAAAAACAAAAAGGTAAAATATTTTCATGGTAATTCAATTCAGAATTGGCTTTCGCTATTTTGATAAACGATTAAAAAATGTCAAATTCATGTTCAACATGCAAAAAATAGTAGGAAAAAATGTATTGCAAGAAGAAATTATTCCGAAAAAAATATTTGAAAATTAATTATTTGAAAAGATAGAGGGTTTTGCATTCAGAAAAATTAATTGTGTAAGATAGAGAAATAACAAAAATGCAAATAAAACAGTAAAAAAAAATATGTTTGTTATGAAATTCACACCATAGTTGAGGGCTGTTTTAGTGAACATTTTACCATCAAAAAGTCATTTTCGTGAAAATCAAAGATAGAGGGTTTTGAATATAGGCCCTCGATTTAGCATAGAGTTAACATGAGTTTTATTCATAATACTGTTGTTAAACTCATTCTAGAATTGTTGCTAAATTCCTTCTAATATTCTGTTATCGAACGCCAAAAAAACAATAAATTCCATTCACAATAATAAACATAAAAAAGCTTTGTATTTTCAAACACAGGGTTGCTTTTAACCGGTGTGCTAAGAAATCATTTTGAATAAACTCTATTCTAACAAGTTTCTAGGCCTAAAAAACATTCTAGTTAACAGCTCGTTGTGTGCGATGTATAAGAAGCTACTAACTTTTCATTTTGAATACGGGGGATAGTAACTACAAAAATTATGTTAAGCGAAATTAGGTCGGAAATGCCTAACAAAATTCTCTTATTTTCTTTTGAATATTCGGAGCCGGAATTAGTCAAAAACTGTCATAATAGTTGTTTTGTATTTTTCCCTAGAAAAACAACTGTAACTACAGTTAAAAGCAACAACTACTGATTAATACCTACCGTCAAACTTTTTGAGTGTGCTATTGTGTTATTTTTTGGGTCCTGTTAAAACCTTTTGATTTTGTAGTGATTGGAATTGTCAAAATCAGTTTCCGAATTATTCGATAAGCCAGTTTTTTTCTATATTTTTAGTTTTTGTAAACCGGATTTAGGAAAAGAGCGGTTTTCGAGTTATCCAAGAACCCGTTTTTTTCGTGTCGAATAATTTGATATTTTCAAATATTTTTGATGTGAAAATTTCAAATAAATTTTCTTCATTTATGCAAAATATTTAGTGTCATATGAATAATTACTTTAAGTTAATAAATGGCTTATAAAACAGATTTTTCGTGCAAAACTCATTTATAAAACTTATCCGAAATTTTCTCCCTATAAAATAGTCATATTTTTTCACAAGTTTAGTAGGAAAAGTCTAAAAGCGTTGTCCTAAAATTCAGTTTTTCATTTTCCTCAACAAATAAAAGGGATATTGTCTTATTTTTGGGTTATTTTTAGCCCTAAAATTGTAAATAAAATTTTAAAAGCCACAATGCCAAGAGCAAGTGTAAAACCATTTTTGTTTTTATGGAGGTTAATATTCTTTTCGCAAAGAATATGATAAAAATTATGGGATTTAGATCTTTCTGAAACTGTATTTATTGTAGAATAAACAATTTATTGTAGAATAAACAAATTTCACTATTTTCTCATTTTAGATTATTACACAAAATGTTTTCCATAAGAGCCATTCTTTTCGTATTATTCATATGTTTTTGGTATAGCTATGTGAAAGCAGAACCCAGGGATCTTCAGATATGTGAATCACATTTGAATAAATATCGCAAATTTATACTACAAGCTATATTAAGTTTTGAAGATGTTTGTGATACTTATAATTCACAGGCCGCTCTATCAGCCGATGCTGCATTGCCACCACAGATAGCATTCTTTGGGCGTTATCAACCACCAGATCAAAAAGTTGAAGTTTGGTCATTCTTTAAGCTTTTAATGGCACAATTTAATGATGTGGAATTCTCAAATATTATACATGATGCTGTCATCGAAAGATGTCGCATCAAATTCCAACAGCAACAACAGCAAAGAGATGAAAAACGTAATTCAGTAGTTTTGGGCAAAAAACAACGTTTCCATTCATGGGGTGGCAAACGCAGTGGTGTTGGCAGCAGTGGAACTGGTGTTGCAAATAATGATTTGGAACAAGAACATAACGATGATGTCAATTTAGCTTATTAAACAAAGTTTATACATATACGCTGGGCTGGGATAAACACAAACTTTATACATTGAATAATTGCAACAAAGAAAACTAGCATTTTGTACAAATTCACATACATTATTAATTTAAAACGCATTTTAAAATATATTTAATTATTGCATAGCAATTACAATAAACACAATAAAGCAAAAAGAAAATTATTTATGTATATTTTCTTTAATAAATTTAAGAAACGTACCATAATTATTTCGAAACAGTCCTTTGCAATTAACGAATTTTCACAGACCAGTTATCTTGCTATCAAATAGGTTTTATATGACTAATTTAATTTTTAATAATTTGTTAGCAGAGTATTTATTTTGTTTGGAAAAACAAAAGATTTTGCTGAATATACCTACAACAAACCTTTGCCACAACAAATTGGATGGAACAGCTGTTTGACAAGATTCCGTATGTGCAGCGTTGCCAGGTCATTATTTGGATTTCCCCTAAACTATTTGAAAATTCCCCTGAATTTTTGCATTAAAAATGTATTAAATTTTCTCAAAGAGGATTTAATGCTGCGTTCACACCTAATTCTTAAGCGGAGAATACACGAAAGAACATTGAGTAGGGAACAAAAATATCAAAAAATTTTGTAAACACGAATTGCACGATGTCAACACGCACACACACACATTCACATAAAATTGGGCATTTTTTCACGAATGTTCCCTCGTGTATTCTCCGCTTTAAACGGCATTCGCACCTAAATCTTAAACACGTGTTTAGCTAAAACGAGTGTAAAAGAATAAATAACTGTTGTAGTAGAATAAAGAGTTAAAATACGTGTTTTAGCTAAACGCGTGTTTAAGAATAAGTTGTGAATGCAAAACAAAAGAAAAATGAAACAGTTAATATTTTTTTTTGCGATTACTAAATAAAACGGTAACAAAAACAACTTTAATAAGGAAATAAATAACAATTAATTAATTTAAATAAACTTTTTTTGCTTTTAACTTTTGTTTTTTTGTTGTAAAAACGATTTTATTATTTTTTTGTTTAACCGAATTCCTTCATTTTATCTCATTCGCTGTTAAATTTCTTCATATTACTTCTGTTTTTCCTCTGTTTCTTGCGTGAAATTTTTTTCATAAAGAATTTTTAAGACAAGTTGATGGAAACCCCCTGATTTTCTTGCATAAAAATAAAATGAGAATAAAAATTTAAAGTCGCTAATTTGCTAGAAAAATATTTAAAAAAATTAGCTGTCTACAAAGAAAATGTACATACCCAAGAAACATTTTTACGGACTCTCCGGTATATATGGAATCATCAATCCGGCTCTTACGGAACATTATCGGTCCGTAAAACAGGTATCCGTCAAAGCTTGTATGTATACGGAACAATAACGGACCGTACTTTCGGATTTTCGAATATAATACGTTTTGAATCCGTTTCTGCACCGTTAATACGGACTTCACAAATTTTCATCAGTTTGAACTCCGGAGCTAACGGCGTCGTCTTTTTTCAGTTTTTTCGTGAATTTTTGTCATCAAAATGGAATTATTTAAATAATTTAATACGGGTCGTGCGGTAAAGTCGGTTAAAAAAGTTTATGGATGTCGCAAAAACGAGCATCCTGTCTTGGCCGCTGCTGCAGTAGCCAAATTACTTTAATTCACATAGAATCATTAAATAGTAAGTGTTAATAAATTTTTTTTTCACGATAGTTTGTGTAACCGAATACAATTAAGCAAATATAATTATTTTATGGTACAAGTACATGATCGTGTAATGCCTTGTTTGATGAAAATTCCAAAAACAAATACACGGAACCATCAAGCAAATCTGTATAGCATACTTTATCATCTATATGCCCCTATAGGGGTGCGTACAGAGTGGCCGCTTGTTGCCGAGCCGAACCGACTGACGCTTATTGCAAATTAGTACAAATAAGCGCGAACAGGTCATAGTGGGCGCCGAGCTGGTCAGAGCGCAAAGCTGATTGAATGTGAGAAAACAGTTCCAAAGCGTATTTCAGCGCCGAAAACATTGTTTATGTTATGTTAATAAAATAAAAATTAAACAAAAAAATAAAAATTCAAATAAATAATAAAAATTAAATAAAATTATAACATTTATAAAAAAATTAAAAAAAACTTATAAACAAAATTTAAAAAAAAATGTAATAAAAAATTCAAGAATAATTGAAGAAATGCGTTAATAAGTAAATTTTTTTTTCACAAACACGAATGAACAACAAACCCAAATGCATACAAACCATACATGGGGCTAATTAATTAGGTGGACTAATTAATTGATGATTTCATTACCATTACATTGATATTAATTGTAATGAAATTATTATCATTACCATTTTTTTAATTAATGGTAATGATTCTAAAATTTAATTTCATTGATTAATGACAATGATTTTAAATTTCATTACCATTAATAATGAATAAATTAAAAAAAATAATTGCCATTGACAGAAAAGCGTAAAAATGGAGTAAAACTCGCTGAAATCGAAGATGGAATATGCTCATTCAGGCTCATGCTCATTTGAAATGAAATATTATTTTCCATTCCGTTGCTATTTGTATCCAGGTAAAGTTTAACGGAATTAAACGGATCTTCCTTAATAAATTCTGTTTTATAACTTCCCTGACCAAACCAGTTGTTCGTTTTCATTTGTCTGAATTTTTTGTAAGCAAATGGTTTTTAATCAATTGTAATTAGTTTTTTATACATTAGTGTAACTTCATTACCATTAGTAATGATTTTTCTAATGAAAAATATTTCATTACCATTAAATGGTAATGGAATTTTTTTCATTGTCATTAGTATGAACTAATGGTAATGAAAAATTCCCATGTATGATACAAACATACATAAAACACAAATAATAGATAACATATCAGCGCTGATTCTCGCATCCACTATGCACACCCAAACTTGTTTCTCGCATGAACAAGTTCTCGCAATAAGCGTCAGTCAGCTCGGCAACAAGCGGCCACTCTGTACGCACCCTAGTACTATCAGATGATTGCATTATTCATGCACATGATTAGTGACAGCAAAAGGTTTAACTTTTGACGTTTACAAAAGACAAAGCGAAACTTATGTCAACAACCATTTAAAAGATGGAGCATTTAACCTTCATATTGGGAAAAATATAAAATATAGAAAAATTAAGTTTCTTTTTATGTTCTATTTTTTTTCACGCATTCTGCAAAAATCTTTTAAATTAATCCCAAAATATTTTTTCTTTCTTTCAATAAAATTGTTCACCCTTCCCTAACACAATTGATCACTCTTAAAAAAATTCTCAAACAAAAAATAATTGCCTAAATCTAGGGCAAAATATTTTAAACTGGCAACACTACGCAAGTGTAATACCAGCAGTGTTGCCATTTCAGTGCTTTTCGGTTATTTTTTGGTGCTTTTTTCCTTCCCGTACCCGTTGATTTTTTACAAATACCCGTTTAAAAAAAGCGGGTATTTACGGTGCTTTTTCAGATTTCTGGCAGTGCTTTTAGTGCTTTTTACAGTTTATATTTTTGGTATTTGTTCTCGTTTTTTTACATTTTTATTGAATTTTCTGTCAAAATTTAAAAAATAATACGAACTATACAAGAACTACATTTTTGCACAATATTTGTAGTACAATTTTAAATAGCAACTTCGTTACATTTAAACTTCAAAATATTGAAATATTAGTTTGGTGCTTTTTTACCCCTTTTTAGGTAATTTTCTGAACCTTTTTTACACGATTTTTCAAAGTTAAAATGTGTTTTTAAATTCTGGATTTAATTTTTTCAAAAAATTAATATCGTGCTTTTTTACCCCATTTTTGGTAAATTTTTACCCTTTTACCCGTTTTCAAATCACGGTGCTTTCCTGCCTTCAGGAGTTGGCAACACTGAATACCAGTACAGCAGCTCATAAATGGTTATAACGGCGGATGCTTTTGTACATCGTTTTGGCTTCGGCTAGGGTGACCAGATAACCTTAATATAAAAATCTTTATGAATTTACAGCAGTATTCAGGCACGTAGCTAGGAATTTCTTTTAGGGAGGGACTTTTTTTTAAATTTTTTTGTTTAATTTTTCCCGTGTTTTTTTTGTATACTGGGGAAACTTATACAAAAATGTACACAGAAAAAATTTATAACGAGAAAGTAAGCATAAAATCCTCTCTCTAAATGACAAAATTGCCCAAAAGTGCGGAAACACACAAAATCACTTTTCTAGTCCAAAACTTTATTTAAAAGAAAAAAATTAAATGCCTATACACGCAGAAAAAAAGCAGGTGGAACTTTATCTAAGCGCTATGTACTTATACAACTACATAAGTTCGAAGTAAGTTTTACAAATTTCTAGCAAAATATATGTAATTTTTCGGATATTTTCCACTACACATGTATATATTTTGCAAGGATTGTATATATTTTCCAAAAATATGTGGATATTTTACTAGAACTTTGTAAAACTAACTAAAAAATGATGTAGTTGTATAATTACATATCTCTTAGGTAATATTCCCCCTGTTTTTTCTGCGTGTAGTTTTAGTTTGAAAAATCGCATAGATACACAAATTTTTTTTAGAAGTTTTTTGACTTTGTTCAGTTAATTTTTATACCCTACACCACTATGTGGTCAGGGTATTATAAGTTTGTGCTGATGTTTGTAACACCAAAAAATATTGGTCGTAGACCCACCTTATAGTATACCGATCGGCTCAGAATTGTTTTTTATTTCGATTTAACGATGTCCGTCTGTCCGTCCGTCCGTCTGTCTGTCTGTCCATGCAATCTTGTGCGCACTCTACAGGTCGCAAATATTAAGATATTTTGATGAAATTTGGTACGCAAGCCTATGTTGGCCCAAGGATGAACAAGTTTGATTTTGGTGAACATCGGTCAATGTTTAGACCTAGTGACCATATAAGGGTCCTACCAAAATTATACTGTTTATACGCTGCAGGTCGTAAATATTAAGATATTTTGACGAAATTTGGTACACAGACCTATGTTAGCACAATAACGTAGCCTATTGATTTTGGTGAATATCGGTCCATGTTTAGACCTAGTGCCCATATAAGGGTCCTACCAAAATTATACTTTTTATACGCTGCAGGTCGTAAATATTAAGATATTTTGACGAAATTTGGTACACAGACCTACATTGGCCCAATAACGCAGCCTATTGATTTTGGTGAACATCGGTCCATGTTTAGACCTAGTGCCCATATAAGGGTCCTACCAAAATTATACTGTTTATACGCTGCAGGTCGTAAATATTAAGATATTTTGATGAAATTTGGTACACAGACCTATATTGGCCCAATAACGCAGCCTATTGATTTTGGTGAACATCGGTCCATGTTTAGACATAGTGCCCATATAAGGGTCCTACCAAAATTATACTGTTTATACGCTGCAGGTCGCAAATATTAAGATATTTTGATGAAATTTGGTACACAGACCTATATTGGCCCAATAACGCAGCCTATTGCTTTTGGTGAACATCGGTCCATGTTTAGACCTAGTGCCCATATAAGGGTCCCACCAAAATTATATTGTTTATACGCTGAAGGTCGCAAATATTAAGATATTTTGATGAAAATTGGTACATAGACCTATGTTGGCCCAAGGACGAAGCCTATTGATTTTGGTGAACATCGGTCCATGTTTAGACGTAGTGCCCATATAAGGGTCCCCCCAAAATTGGCTTGCTTACAAACTGCAGGTCGCAAATATTAAGATATTTTAATGAAATTTGGTGCGCTGACTCACATTATAGAAAATTTTGACACAAGCCAAATTTTAACCCATTCGAATTTCGGATCCAAACAATACACCAGACTGGTGTAGGGTATTGTATAGTCGGCATGCCCGACTTTAACCTTTTTACTCGTTATATATACATAGGCTTGATTTTGCGTATTACTTTGCTTCATTTTTTTTTTCTTTTAATTTAATTCTTTATTCATGATAATTGTTTTACAAAACCGAGTGCTAAATTTAGCAGGAAAATATACTAATTTAAAAATATTTTTTTTTTGATTTTTTACAATTCTTGTTTAGTTTATATTTGTTACTATTGATATATTCTTAGTTTAGAAAAAACAGCCAGAAAATTTTATTGCATCTCCAATGCATAAAACGGCAATAACTGGAGAATCGTTTGCAATTTTGACTCCAAATTTCAAGTACGATGAAGTAATTATACGCTTGTTACAATCGAAAGAAAAAATTTTTTTTTTAAATTTTACAGTTTTTGTTTTTTTTAGTACAATTTTTTGCTAATTTCAGCATATTGATTTTAAATTACAATTTACAACAATTTACTGAAATTTAGTAGCTGCAACTAATTATTCATACTAATTTCATTGTACTAAAATTATGATATTTAGTAAGTTTTTTAACTGATTTTAGCAAATCGATTTTGAATTGCAGTTTACATAAATTTTACTAAAATTTAGTAGCGGCTACTAATTTTTTCTACTAATTTTTTGTACTACAGATCAGCAGACATGTGTTGCTAAAATTAGCAACAAATACCGCTGGCCTCAAAACAGTTAAATTTTCAGTAGCCATTACAGACTTTTTTGGTTGAGTGTATAGTAAATTCATTACGATTAATAATGCCTAAATTATAAGAAATAATTGGCATTTGAAAACGTCATTTTATAGATTTCATAATCATTTCTGAGCTTGCAAAAGCAGAATGCGAAAAGGGTTTTGTGGTATAAAAAATTAATTAAAATACTTAATCAGAGATTTACATTGTGCAAAGGAATATATTGGTGCAAGAATTTTACTTTTTGCAAAACTATTTTCTCAAACTTTTTTTTTGCAAACTAACCACCAGTCTTTGGTACGAGTTATGGATATTATATTAACCAGATTCTAATTTTAAAAGAACCACACCTAAAAAATTGCAAAATAATGGCGGAACGCGAAAAAAAGGTTTATGGTACAAAAAATTAATTAAAAAACTTAATCAGCGATTTTCATTCTGCAAACAAATATACACGCAACCAAAAAAGTCTGTAATGGCTACTGAAAATTTTTCTGTAATTACGGGAAATTTAACTGTTTTGAGGCCAGCGGTATTTTTTGCTAATTTTAGCAACACATGTCTGCTGATCTGTAGTACAATAAAATTAGTAGAAAAAATTAGTAGCCGCTACTAAATTTTAGTAAAATTTATGTAAAATGCAATTCAAAATCGATTTGCTAAAATAAGTTACAAAACTTACTAAATATCATAATTTTAGTACAATGAAATTAGTATAAATAATTAGTTGCAGCTACTAAATTTCAGTAAATTGATGTAAACTGTAATTTATACACTGAAAATATTATTACAGTAACTGACTGTAGTTTATTTAAAAAGTTATCCGTACATTTATTTTTAAATGATTATTCAGTTAAAATACAAAGAAATATATTTTTTAACTGTTTTTGTCGTTTATTTAAAAAATAAATTACATATAAATACGGATTTTCTGTTACAGTTAATATTTTCATTTAAAATGTTTTGTTAAAAAAAGAATTCCTTTTCGATTTCTAGGTCAGTTGAAAAAATGAAATAAATTAAATATCATTTATTCTTACGGATTTTGTAGTTAATTTTTTGAAATTTAAAAAAATGAAATAAATGAAAAATCATTATTTTTTAAGGATTTTGTAGTTTATTTATTAACATTTAAAAATAAATGAAAATTTCTTTTGATTTAAATGAAAAGTCAGTAGACCGGTTTTCAAGTGATTTTTCATTTATTTTAAATTACATTTTCAGTTAATTTAAACTACAAACTATTTTGAGTGTAATCAATTTGATGAAATTAGCAAAAAATTGTACTAAAAAATAAAAAAACTGTAAAATCTAAAAAAAAAAATTTGTTTCTTTCGATTGTAACAAGCGTATAATTACTTCATCGTACTTGAAATTTAGAGTCAAAATTGCAAACGGTTCTCCAGTTATTGCCGTTTTATTCATTGGAGATGCAATAAAATTTTCTGGGTGTTATTTCTAAACTAAGAATATATCAATAGTAACAAATATAAACTAAACAAGAATTGTAAAAAATCAAAAAAAAACATTTTTAAATTAATATATTTTTCTGCTAAATTTAGCACTCGGTTTTGAAAAATTAGTAAAATGTTTTTCTGAAATCAGCAACGAAAATTAGTAAAAAAAAATCCGTAATTTTTGGTGCTTTTTTCCTTCCCGTACCCGTTGATTTTTTACAAATACCCGTTTAAAAAAAGCGGGTATTTACGGTGCTTTTTCAGATTTCTGGCAGTGCTTTTAGTGCTTTTTTACAGTTTATATTTTTGGTATTTGTTCTCGTTTTTTTACATTTTTATTGAATTTTCTGTCAAAATTTAAAAAATAATACGAACTATACAAGAACTACATTTTTGCACAATATTTGTAGTACAATTTTAAATAGCAACTTCGTTACATTTAAACTTCAAAATATTGAAATATTAGTTTGGTGCTTTTTTACCCCTTTTTAGGTAATTTTCTGAACCTTTTTTACACGATTTTTCAAAGTTAAAATGTGTTTTTAAATTCTGGATTTAATTTTTTCAAAAAATTAATATCGTGCTTTTTTACCCCATTTTTGGTAAATTTTTACCCTTTTACCCGTTTTCATAATGCTCACGGTGCTTTCCTGCCTTCAGGAGTTGGCAACACTGAATACCAGTACAGCAGCTCATAAATGGTTATAACGGCGGATGCTTTTTTACATCGTTTTGGCTTCGGCTAGGGTGACCAGATAACCTTAATATAAAAATCTTTATGAATTTACAGCAGTATTCAGGCACGTAGCTAGGAATTTCTTTTAGGGAGGGACTTTTTTTTAAATTTTTTTGTTTAATTTTTCCCGTGTTTTTTTTGTATACTGGGGAAACTTATACAAAAATGTACACAGAAAAAATTTATAACGAGAAAGTAAGCATAAAATCCTCTCTCTAAATGACAAAATTGCCCAAAAGTGCGGAAACACACAAAATCACTTTTCTAGTCCAAAACTTTATTTAAAAGAAAAAAATTAAATGCCCATACACGCAGAAAAAAAGCAGGTGGAACTTTATCTAAGCGCTATGTACTTATACAACTACATAAGTTCGAAGTAAGTTTTACAAATTTCTAGCAAAATATATGTAATTTTTCGGATATTTTCCACTACACATGTATATATTTTGCAAGGATTGTATATATTTTCCAAAAATATGTGGATATTTTACTAGAACTTTGTAAAACTAACTAAAAAATGATGTAGTTGTATAATTACATATCTCTCAGGTAATATTCCCCCTGTTTTTTCTGCGTGTAGTTTTAGTTTGAAAAATCGCATAGATACACAAATTTTTTTTAGAAGTTTTTTGACTTTGTTCAGTTAATTTTTATACCCTACACCACTATGTGGTCAGGGTATTATAAGTTTGTGCTGATGTTTGTAACACCAAAAAATATTGGTCGTAGACCCACCTTATAGTATACCGATCGGCTCAGAATTGTTTTTTATTTCGATTTAACGATGTCCGTCTGTCCGTCCGTCCGTCTGTCTGTCTGTCCATGCAATCTTGTGCGCACTCTACAGGTCGCAAATATTAAGATATTTTGATGAAATTTGGTACGCAAGCCTATGTTGGCCCAAGGACGAACAAGTTTGATTTTGGTGAACATCGGTCAATGTTTAGACCTAGTGACCATATAAGGGTCCTACCAAAATTATACTGTTTATACGCTGCAGGTCGTAAATATTAAGATATTTTGACGAAATTTGGTACACAGACCTATGTTAGCACAATAACGTAGCCTATTGATTTTGGTGAATATCGGTCCATGTTTAGACCTAGTGCCCATATAAGGGTCCTACCAAAATTATACTTTTTATACGCTGCAGGTCGTAAATATTAAGATATTTTGACGAAATTTGGTACACAGACCTACATTGGCCCAATAACGCAGCCTATTGATTTTGGTGAACATCGGTCCATGTTTAGACCTAGTGCCCATATAAGGGTCCTACCAAAATTATACTGTTTATACGCTGCAGGTCGTAAATATTAAGATATTTTGATGAAATTTGGTACACAGACCTATATTGGCCCAATAACGCAGCCTATTGATTTTGGTGAACATCGGTCCATGTTTAGACATAGTGCCCATATAAGGGTCCTACCAAAATTATACTGTTTATACGCTGCAGGTCGCAAATATTAAGATATTTTGATGAAATTTGGTACACAGACCTATATTGGCCCAATAACGCAGCCTATTGCTTTTGGTGAACATCGGTCCATGTTTAGACCTAGTGCCCATATAAGGGTCCTACCAAAATTATACTGTTTATACGGTGCAGGTCGCAAATATTAAGATATTTTGATGAAATTTGGTACACAGACCTATGTTGGCCCAATAACGCAGCCTATTGATTTTGGTGAACATCGGTCCATGTTTAGACCTAGTGCCCATATAAGGGTCCCACCAAAATTATATTGTTTATACGCTGAAGGTCGCAAATATTAAGATATTTTGATGAAAATTGGTACATAGACCTATGTTGGCCCAAGGACGAAGCCTATTGATTTTGGTGAACATCGGTCCATGTTTAGACGTAGTGCCCATATAAGGGTCCCCCCAAAATTGGCTTGCTTACAAACTGCAGGTCGCAAATATTAAGATATTTTAATGAAATTTGGTGCGCTGACTCACATTATAGAAAATTTTGACACAAGCCAAATTTTAACCCATTCGAATTTCGGATCCAAACAATACACCAGACTGGTGTAGGGTATTGTATAGTCGGCATGCCCGACTTTAACCTTTTTACTCGTTATATATACATAGGCTTGATTTTGCGTATTACTTTGCTTCATTTTTTTTTCTTTTAATTTAATTCTTTATTCATGATAATTGTTTTACAAAACCGAGTGCTAAATTTAGCAGGAAAATATACTAATTTAAAAATATTTTTTTTTTGATTTTTTACAATTCTTGTTTAGTTTATATTTGTTACTATTGATATATTCTTAGTTTAGAAAAAAACAGCCAGAAAATTTTATTGCATCTCCAATGCATAAAACGGCAATAACTGGAGAATCGTTTGCAATTTTGACTCCAAATTTCAAGTACGATGAAGTAATTATACGCTTGTTACAATCGAAAGAAAAAAATTTTTTTTTAAATTTTACAGTTTTTGTTTTTTTTTAGTACAATTTTTTGCTAATTTCAGCATATTGATTTTAAATTACAATTTACAACAATTTACTGAAATTTAGTAGCTGCAACTAATTATTCATACTAATTTCATTGTACTAAAATTATGATATTTAGTAAGTTTTTTAACTGATTTTAGCAAATCGATTTTGAATTGCAGTTTACATAAATTTTACTAAAATTTAGTAGCGGCTACTAATTTTTTCTACTAATTTTTTGTACTACAGATCAGCAGACATGTGTTGCTAAAATTAGCAACAAATACCGCTGGCCTCAAAACAGTTAAATTTTCAGTAGCCATTACAGACTTTTTTGGTTGAGTGTATAGTAAATTCATTACGATTAATAATGCCTAAATTATAAGAAATAATTGGCATTTGAAAACGTCATTTTATTGATTTCATAATCATTTCTGAGCTTGCAAAAGCAGAATGCGAAAAGGGTTTTGTGGTATAAAAAATTAATTAAAATACTTAATCAGAGATTTACATTGTGCAAAGGAATATATTGGTGCAAGAATTTTACTTTTTGCAAAACTACCCAGGTAGAAAATTACAAAGGGGCCAGCACTGGCAAAGCACCGAAATGGGTGGTATGAGTGCTTGTTAACAGCGCTTTCCCAATGCCCAAATGATAACACCGTTCCACGGTGGTGCCAATGCTTTACCAAGCCCTGGGAAAGCACCCACAAACAGAAAAATCAAATGCTTTGCCAACGCGCAAATAAAAAAATTAAAGTGCTTTCCTGACACCCAAATGATAACACCGATCTATTTAATGCTTTGCAAAGTATTGAGATAGCACCAAGAAACGTAAAAATCAAGTGTTTTTCCTGCCACCAAATTATGAGCCCTCATCAGTGAGGAATTTTAAATTACTCTAAAAATAGACGATTCTAGGAGTTATTGTATTGTGGAGTCAAAAATTATTTAAATATTCACTCTTTTGGAGTTTCTTTTTCAAAAACAAAATAATGTTATAGGAAAACAAGCGCTCGGAATTCACCCTTTTAAAGCGTTGGGAAGGCGTTCAAATTTAGTGCTTCGCCAGTACTTCTTTTTGTAAGACCGCGGTCTACTTGCGCTCTGCCAGTGCTTCTTTTTTGATACCACACATAATTTCCACCTGGGTATTTTCTCAAACTTTTTTTTTGCAAACTAACCACCAGTCTTTGGTACGAGTTATGGATATTATATTAACCAGATTCTAATTTTAAAAGAACCACACCTAAAAAATTGCAAAATAATGGCGGAACGCGAAAAAAAGGTTTATGGTACAAAAAATTAATTAAAAAACTTAATCAGCGATTTTCATTCTGCAAACAAATATACACGCAACCAAAAAAGTCTGTAATGGCTACTGAAAATTTTTCTGTAATTACGGGAAATTTAACTGTTTTGAGGCCAGCGGTATTTTTTGCTAATTTTAGCAACACATGTCTGCTGATCTGTAGTACAATAAAATTAGTAGAAAAAATTAGTAGCCGCTACTAAATTTTAGTAAAATTTATGTAAAATGCAATTCAAAATCGATTTGCTAAAATAAGTTACAAAACTTACTAAATATCATAATTTTAGTACAATGAAATTAGTATAAATAATTAGTTGCAGCTACTAAATTTCAGTAAATTGATGTAAACTGTAATTTATACACTGAAAATATTATTACAGTAACTGACTGTAGTTTATTTAAAAAGTTATCCGTACATTTATTTTTAAATGATTATTCAGTTAAAATACAAAGAAATATATTTTTTAACTGTTTTTGTCGTTTATTTAAAAAATAAATTACATATAAATACGGATTTTCTGTTACAGTTAATATTTTCATTTAAAATGTTTTGTTAAAAAAAGAATTCCTTTTCGATTTCTAGGTCAGTTGAAAAAATGAAATAAATTAAATATCATTTATTCTTACGGATTTTGTAGTTAATTTTTTGAAATTTAAAAAAACGAAATAAATGAAAAATCATTATTTTTTAAGGATTTTGTAGTTTATTTATTAACATTTAAAAATAAATGAAAAGTTCTTTTGATTTAAATGAAAAGTCAGTAGACCTGTTTTCAAGTGATTTTTCATTTATTTTAAATTACATTTTCAGTTAATTTAAACTACAAACTATTTTGAGTGTAATCAATTTGCTGAAATTAGTAAAAAATTGTACTAAAAAATAAAAAAACTGTAAAATCTAAAAAAAAAATTTTGTTTCTTTCGATTGTAACAAGCGTATAATTACTTCATCGTACTTGAAATTTAGAGTCAAAATTGCAAACGGTTCTCCAGTTATTGCCGTTTTATTCATTGGAGATGCAATAAAATTTTCTGGGTGTTATTTCTAAACTAAGAATATATCAATAGTAACAAATATAAACTAAACAAGAATTGTAAAAAATCAAAAAAAAAACATTTTTAAATTAATATATTTTTCTGCTAAATTTAGCACTCGGTTTTGAAAAATTAGTAAAATGTTTTTCTGAAATCAGCAACGAAAATTAGTAAAAAAAAATCCGTAATTTGTAATAAGAGAATAGCAAAAATGATTACTAAAAATAAAAATTGTACTAATAATCAGTATAAAAATAGTATAGTGCGATTGTTTGCAAAATGAAAATCGCTGATTATGTTTTTTAATTCAATTTTTGTAGCATAAAATCTTTTTTCGCGTTCCGCGGTTGTTTTACAATTTTTTAAGTGCGGTTTTTTTAAATTTATAATCTAGAGACTAATACCCAATTCATAGAACAAAATTCGGTGGCTTGTTGCAAAAAAAAACAAAAATTTTTGAGTTTTGCAAAAAAGTAAAATTTTCATCAGTATATTTGTTTGCAGAATAAATATCGCTGATTAAGTATTTTAATTAAATTGTTGTACCAAAAAGTCTTTTTTCGCGTTCCGCGATTATTTTACAAATTTTTAAGTGCGGATTTTTAAAATTTATAATCTGGGCACTAAACACCCAAATCATATAACAAAGTTCGGTAATTAATTGAAAAAAGAAATCGCGAAAAAAGTCGCGGAAAAAAAATTTACAAAAAGGAAAATTCTTACATTAGTATATTGCAGAATGATTAAGTTTTTTAATTAAATTTTTTTAGCATAAAATCTTTTTTCGCGTTCCGCGATTATTTTACAATTTTCTAAATGCAGTTTTGTTAAATATATAATCTAGGTACTATAATACCCAATTCATAGAACAAAGTTCGGTGGCTAGTTGAAAAAAAAATTGCGAAAAAAAGTCGCGGAAAAAAAATTTTCAAAAAAGAAAATTCTTACATCAGTATATCTGTTTTCAGAATGAATATCGCTGATTAAGTTTTTTAATTCAATTTTTGTACCATAAAGTCTTTTTTCGCGTTCTGCGATTGTTTTGCAATTTTTTAAGTGTAGTTTTTTAAAATTTATAATCTAGGGACTATAATACCTAATTCTTAGAACAAAGTTCGGTGATTAATTGAAAAAAGAAATCGCAAAAAAAGTCGCGGAAAAAAATTTACAAAAAGGAAAATTCTTATATTAGTATATTTGTTTGCAGAATGAAAATCGCTGATTAAGTTTTTTAATTCAATTTTTGCACCATAAAGTATTTTTTCGCGTTCCGCGTTTTTTTTTGCAATTTTTTAAGTGCGGTTTTTTTAAATTTATAACTATAACACTCATTTTTTAGAACAAAGTTGGGTGGCTAGTTGAAAATAAAGCGCGAAAAAATGTCGCGGAAAAAAAATTTTGCAATATGGAAAATTCTTACATCAGTATATTTGTTTGCAGAATGAATATCGCTTATTAAGTTTTTTAATTAAAATTTTGTACCATAAAGTTTTTTTTCGCGTTCAACGATTATTTTTCAATTTTTTAAGTGCGGTTTTTCAAAATTTATAATCTAGGGACTATAATACCTAATTCATAGAATAAAATTCGGTGATTAATTGAAAAAAAAATCGCGGAAAAAAATGCACAAAAAGGAAAATTCTTACATCAGTATATTTGTTTGCAGAATGAAAATCGCTGATTAAGTTTTTTAATAAATTTTTTGTGCCATAAGTCTTTTTTTCGTGTTCCGCCATTATTTTGCAATTTTTCAAGTGTGGTTTTTTAAAGCATAATCTGGGGACTATAATACTCCATTCATACAACAAAGTTTGGTGTTTAGTTTGCAAAAAACAATTTTTTTTTTGCAAAAAGTAAATTTTTTCATCATTATAGTTACTGGAATTTAAATCGCTCATTAGGTTTTTATTGTATTTTTTCAGAGAGAGATCCCAATTGATTCCGTATTTATAAAACAGCCAATATAAAGCAATCTATCCATGCCCTTTTTTTTGTAAACAAATGCTTTTTTTTGCTCAATTGTTATTAGTTTTTTAGGCATTAGTGCGATTTCATTAGCATTAGTATTACAAATTCTAATGCCAGAAAATATCAGTAGCATTAAATGGTAATGAAATTTTTTTGCCATTAACATTAGTCAACTAATGATAATGAAATTTCAACGCCAATGAAAAAATCCCAAGTATGATTGAACTTTGTATTGAAATGAAAAAGTTGTATGGAGATTTTTAAGGTATCCTCACATTTTCAGTCACAACTTTTGAACCGCCAGACCGATTTTGATTATTTTTAACGCAAAGCTTTTTGGTAGAGTTACAAACAACATAACTAAAAACTAATCGAAAACAAATTAAAAAAATCGAGTGATTTGGGGTCCATGGGGCCATAATTTTCAAAATCTAATATTTTTTTTAAGAGCTAACATATTGTAGATAAACGGCTAGCACCATTGTATTCAGCATACCCGAATTAGTTTCGGTCACTGGGTGGCCCGCTTGTCGAAAAAAAATGTCTCCGATTCGTACACAGTGTTATCGATCTTTTATATCGGTTCTTGAAATAACATTTTCATATAACGACGCTATGACCATGAGATTTAAGTGGAACATTTCATATATATTCATATATTTTATGTCATATACCCGAAACAAACGGTCTGCTACTTTCTGCTCCATTTTTGGAAGCAGCTTCTTTTATAGCGGATATATACACGATTTTTGGTCACGATGTCCCACTTACAAGAAAGATATCCCGATGTGTTCTTTACGATGTTAATGAGATTCGGATATGTACACTAGGGTGGCCCTTCGTTATATGGGCCAAAAAAAAGTGTTCAAATTTTAGGTCTCACCCCCCAGAAATATGCGAATGGCCAAAAAATAAATACGAAGTTTTGGGCCAATCGAAAAATGTTTAGAGGTCGCTCAAAGCGATTGAAAATTGCAAATGCGTTTATATGGGGAAAAAATGACTTTTTTTCGAGACTTATGTAAATTTTTCAATTATTATTATTCAATTATTCTACATGTTAAATTATTTGATATAAAGAGATAATTATCTATTCAAAAAGGTATAAAAATTCAAATTCGGTTAAGAACCAGCCCAGTAATAAATAATGCTCCAGACCAAAAAAGGTTAAATTATTACTTCATTGTATGGGGAAAAAATGACTTTTTTCGAGACTTATGTAAATTTTTCAATTATTATTATTCAATTATTCTACATGTTAAATTATTTGATATAAAGAGATAATTATCTATTCAAAAAGGTATAAAAATTCAAATTCGGTTAAGAACCAGCCCAGTAATAAATAATGCTCCAGACCAAAAAAGGTTAAATTATTACTTCATTGAGAAATTCGACCACACGTCATAAATATTTTTGCAATCGATTACTAAGTTATAATTTTTTTACTTAAAAGACTCAAGGCTATGAGATATGGAACAAGATTTTTTTATTGGATGTCGTAAACCTGTCGTAAGATGACGTCATACGCGGACAAAATTTTTGGGACGTTTTTGAAATCTCTAATTTCAAATTTCAAAATTTTTTCTTCAACGAAACCGAAAAAATTGGGGTTTGGAGTCCAGTAGCTTGTTTAGAACACCTTAGAGAATGAAAGCAAAAAAATTTAAAAACATCCACTGGCACACTTGGGTAGGGCAACGATTTGATTTTTGCGGATTTCGAGGAAATTGCGTTTTTTGCGTTAAAAATTAGCTACTTCTGTAATGTTAGTTGTTTTTTTTTATTCATCGCTACCCAAGGTTGACAAAAACAATTTTTGGACATCATTAACCCATGTGGACCTGGTGCCCAAAATGACCCCAGACTTTTTTTTTTTTTAATTTACAAAAGAAGTCAATTTTTTGCTTACTACCAATTAATTTTAGGAAATGTGATTTGAAATATTATAACATAATGTTTGAAGTCACTATGGTAAAATTTTTGGACGAAATAATTAACGTTAACCCTTACCTTGTCGATTCGATTTTTGCGGATTTCGAGGAAAATGTTGTTTTTGGTCATGACAAGGCACATTAGTTTAATAAAATATTAAAAATAGAATATTATATTTCCAAAAAAATAAATGTTTGTATTATTAAGTAAAAAAAATAAAAATTAAGCGAATTACACTCACAAAAAAAAAAAAACTGGTAGACAAATAAGTAAAACGGCTAGTGTTTCAACGTTAAACTGAGATTTTTGTAAAAAATATTTATTTTAACATGAAAATCTAAATGTTTACCTTTTTTATAATGATATTAAAAATATTATGCATTTTGGTTCGATTATTTTTTGTTATTTTACCATTTAGTTTTTTATAAACCAATAAACAGATTTAGTTATTATTCCATAAGTTTTTGGCCTTAATTTTAGGAGTGTAATAAGTGCTTTTGGTGTGCACAAATAATAATTTAAAAAAGTAAGCAAAAAATTTAAAAAATATTTGTTTTAAAAAGTTACTAAAAATTAGTTAAAAATGATGCTGCAGAAAAAACTGCTAATATTAGCAGAATCAGTTTGCTAAATATTAATAAAATGAAAACAATAAAAAAACTGTTAAATTTACAGAATTTTAGTAATATTTGAGCTAAATTGTTGTTAATTGCAAATAACAATTTAACCTGCTAAAATTAGCAAAAAAATTGTTGAATAGTAGTATAATAAAACAAGCAAAAAAAATTGTTAAATTTACAGAATTTTGGTAATATTTGAGCTAAATTTTTGTTAATTGCAAATAACAATTTAACTTGCTGAAATCAGCAAAAAAATTGCTAAATAATAGTAAAATGAAAATAGCAAATAAAAACTGTTAAATCTAAAATTTTTCCTAAAATTTTCTGAAATCAACAAAACTCTTGCAGATTACTAGTGGACTGGAAAAAGGTAAAAAAGGAGCAAATGAAATGAAAATTAATAAATAAAAAATAAATGTGTATTTAAAAACATACTTGGGACCAATTTATTGAATCTGTCAATTAATTGAAATTTTTTTCAATTGGCATTGTTCAATGCCCATTTATAATTGATGAAAGAAGTATTTGTTTTCATGTTTTACTAAAAGAATAAATTAAAAAAAAATTTTTTTTTAATTCGCGTATTTCTTATATTTTTAACCCTCCATCCCACTGTGCAGGAGGGTATATATCATTTTGTCATTCCGTTTGTAACTCATCGAAAAAAAATCTGGGACATAAAAAAATATATATTCTTGATCAGGGATGATAAATTTAGTACTATAGTACTTTTTATGGTACTATTAGAACCTCAAAAGTACTATGGTACTCCTATGACTCATTTAGTACTATTTACAAATTTTCATATTTTTTTTTTTAATATTGTGTTTAAAATGAAGAAATTAACCATCAGAGTTTAAAATAAAAAAGTGTTGAAAAACCCAAGTAAAAGATTTTAAAATTTATGGAAACTTAATTCTGTGAAACAAATTATATCTATATATAAAAGAATAACGTGACTGACTGACTGACTGACTGACTCAACATCGCCCAGCCCAAACCGCTGAAGCTAGGAAGTTGAAATTTGGTATGTAGGTTCCTCTTTCGGCGTAGACGTGCGCTAAGACGGGATTTTTGGAAATTCCTACCGGAACGGGCAAAAAGGGGAAAAGTCTCCCCCTTGGCGGCCTGCCAAAACCCCTTTGGCTAGAAAGCTGAAATTTAAGATATGTGTTCCTTGGAGTATGGGCTAACTTTTCTGGAAAGTACTTTCTGGAATTTTGGACAGGGACGTTGTAAAAATGGGGGTTAAAAAGGGGAAAAAGGCCCCCCTTGACGGCCTGCCCAAACCGCTGGAGGTAGGAAATTGAAATTTGGTATAAAGGTTCCTCCACTATCGTAGACATCCACCAAGACGGGAGTTTTGGAAATTTTTACAGGGACGGGCAAAAAGGGGAAAAAGTCTCCCCCTTGACGGCCTGCTCAAACTGCTGGAGCTATGAAGTTGAAATTTGGTATGTAGGTTCCTCGACCGGTGTAGACGTCCGTTGAAACGGCATTTTTGGAAATTCTTATCGGGAGGGGCAAAAAGGGGACAAAAAAAGTACCTTTTTCCAAAAAAGTACCTTTTCCCAAAAAAAGTACCTTTTCCCAAAAAAGTACATTTTTCCCAAAAAAAGTACCTTTTTCAAAAAAAAAGTACCTTTTTCCAAAAAAAAAGTACCTTTTTCCAAAAAAAGTACCTTTTTCCAAAAAAAGTACCTTTTTCCAAAAAAGTACCTTTTTCCAAAAAAAGTACCTTTTTCCAAAAAAAGTACCTTTTTCCAAAAAAAGTACCTTTTTCCAAAAAAAGTACCTTTTTCCAAAAAAAGTACCTTTTTCCAAAAAAAAGTACCTTTTTTCAAAAAAAGTACCTTTTTCCAAAAAAAGTACCTATTTCCAAAAAAAAAGTACCTTTTTCCAAAAAAAGTACCTTTTTCCAAAAAAGTACCTTTTTCCAAAAAAAGTACCTTTTTCCAAAAAAAGTACCTTTTTCCAAAAAAAGTACCTTTTCCGAAAAAAAGGACCTTTTTCTAAAAAAATTTTCCTTTTCCAAAAGAAGTACCTTTTCCAAAAAAAGTACATTTTTCCAAAAAACATACATTTTTCCAAAAAAAAAACACCTTATTAAAAAAAAATACCTTTTCCAAAAAAAGTACCTTTTTCCAAAAAAAAGTACCTTTTCCCGAAAAAAGTACCTTTTTCCAAAAAAAGTACCTTTTTCCAAAAAAATTACCTTTTTCCAAAAAAGTACCTTTTTCCAAAAAAAAGTACATTTTTCCAAAAACAAGTACCTTTTCCAAAAAATGTACCTTTTTCTAAAAAAATGAACCTTTTCCAAAAAAAAAAGTACCTTTCCCAAAAAAAGTACCTTTTCCCAAAAAACATACATTTTTCCAAAAAAATACCTTTTTCAAAAAAAAGTACCTTTTCCAAGAAAAAGTACCTTTTCCCAAAAAAAGTACCTTTTTCTAAAAAAATTTTCCTTTTCCCAAAAAACATACATTTTTTCAAAAAAAATACCTTTTTCAAAAAAAGTACCTTTTCCAAAAAAAAGTACCTTTTCCCAAAAAAAAGTACCTTTTTCTAAAAAAATGTTCATTTTCCAAAAGAAGTACCTTTTCCAAAAAAAGAACCTTTTTCCAAAAAACATATATTTTTCCAAAAAAAACACCTTATAAAAAAAAATACCTTTTCCAAAAAAAGTACAAATAAAGTACTTTGTAAAAACAAAGTATCTTTTTCCAAAAAATTTCGTTTTTCCAAAAAGTACCATTTAAAATAATATATAATTTCAAAAAAACTACTTTTTTCCCTCCCCCACGGATATCTCCACTGAAACAAGGTTTCTTGATATTCGGCATAGACGTGCGCTAAGACGGGATTTTTGGAAATTCCTACCGGAACGGGCCAAAAGGAGAAAAGTCTCCACATAAACAGTCTCACAAATTGGAAAAGTGCCTGCCCAAACCACTGGAGGTAAGAAGATGAAATTTGGTATAAAGGTTCCTCCACTGTAGTAGACATCGACTAAGTTTGTATTTTTGGAATTCCCTACAGGATATCCCAAAAGGAAACTCGGTATGTGAGTTCCTCCTTCTGTGTAGGCATCCGCTTAGACGGAATTTTTGAAATTCCTATCGGCAGGGGAAATAAGGTAAAAGTCTCCTCCTGACGGCTTGCCCAATCCCTTTTGGCCAACCTAAAATTTTAAATATGTATTCCTTGGAGTAGGACTAACTCACCGGCAACGTAATTTTTCTATTTTGGAACAGCAACATAGTAAAAATGGTGGTTGAAAGGGAAAAATGTCCCCAATAACGGCCTGCCCAAACCGCTTAGGCAATGCAGTTGAAATTTGGTATGAATGTTCCTCATCCATCGCAGATAGCCGCGAAGATGGAATTTTTGTAAATTCCTAAAGGGAGGTGCAAAAAGAAGAAAAGCCTCACCTTGGGGGCCTGTAAAAACCCCTTCGGCTAGAAACCTGAAGCTTAAAATGTGGGTCCCTGGAGTAAGGGCTAACTTATTAGAAAGATACTTTTTTGAATTTTGGACAGGGTCGTTATAAAATGGGGGCTCAAAAAGGGAAAGTTGCCCCTTAACGACCTGTCCAAACTGCTGCAACTAGGAAGCTGAAATTCGGTACTTAGGTTCCTCTTCCAGCCTAATTCTAACCGGGAGGGACAAAAAAAGAAAAAGGGTCCCCCTTGACAGCCTGCTCAAACTGCTGGAACTAGGAAGCTGAAATTTCCTGTCGATGGATTTTCGGAAATTCCTACCGAGAGGGGCACAAATAGTAAAAGTTGGCTATAAACCTGAAATGTAAAACATATGTTACTTGGAGTATGGGCTTTTTGGACCGGGAAGGTGCTTTTTGGACAGGGACATTGCAAAAATGGGGATTAATGAAGCGAAAAGTGCCGCTTAAAGGCCTGCCCAAACCGCTGGAGGTAGGAAGTTAAAATTTGGTATTAAAGTTCCTCCTCTATTGTAGACATCCGCTAAGATGAGATTTTTGGAAATTTCTACAGGTAGGGTCAAAAACAGGAAAAGTCTCCCCCTTAACGGCCTGGCCAAACTGCTGGAACAAGGGAGCTTAAATTCGGTATTTGGGTTCCTTCTCCAACGTTGACATCCCCTAAGATGGTATTTTTGGAAATTCATACTGGGAGGGGTAAAAAGGGAAAAAACTTCCCCCTTGACGGCCTGGCCAAATTGCTGGATATAGAGACCTAAAATTATGTATGTAGTAGGTTCCTCCTCCAACGCAGACGTCCTCTAAGACGGAATTTTTGGAAATTCCTACCGGGAGGGGTAAAAACGGAATAATTCTCCCCCTTGATGGCCTAACCGAACCCTTCGGCTAGAAACCTGTAATATATAATATGTTTTCCTTGGAGTATGGGCTAACTTATCGACAAGACATTTCTAGGACTTTGGACAGGAATGTGGTAAAAATGGTGGTTCAAAAAGGGAAATTTGCCCCCTCCCTTAACGTCTGCGTCTTTAGCTAGAAACCTAAAACTTAAAGAACAAGTGTATATGAAACACTAAAATTAAGAAACTAAATAGGAAACGAGTGGAATGAAACACTACACAAGTGGAATGAAATGGATATAAACGTTGAACGAGTAGAATTGAAATTATAGAGAATGCAAATGGATTGGAAGAGGGAATTACCTGTTCAAACACTATCCACGGAATATGAAACTTATGTAGCATTGAAACTTACTCTCCAAAAAGTTAAACAAATTTTCTAAAAGAGAAAAAACCTTAGAAAAGGAATGGAACTTATATATTCCGATATTTAAACTTCATGTAACGAAGCACCGGTGGAAGAAACCGACGCAGTAAATTTTCCAACTGTATTTGTGAATTTATTTGAATTGCCAGGTCTACCTTTACATAAACTGGAATTAAAAAAAAAACTTTAAGACACGCTAACAATGTAGCGGGCTTTGCCCGCTATTTTTAATATTATAAAATGCTTTCCAACCCTGCTTTACGTTATTTATTTTCATTCAAAACACAAATGAACAAAACTACTTACGGGTCTATCTACCTAAGTTCGCACTTTACCAAATTATCTTAACATACACACGTATATTGCAATTTATTATGGATTCATTACTAACAATCCACTTTCATGAGAAAAAGTGATCAAATATTTATTTATTTTAAACCCATTGTTGTGCAGAATTATTTATTTGTGGTGGCTGGGTGAAGGCTTTAAATAAAAAAACTTTAAATAAAAAAACGAATTTAATAAAAATTGTGGGGGGCGCAGCCCCCGGGGGGGGCGCAGCCCCCACCACCCTCTTAACCTTTAAGGCACGCTAACAACGTAGCGGGCTGCGCCCGCTAGTTAAAATATATACACAAAAATATTAAATATGTATAAGGCGAAATTAAATTTTTAGAAAATTTCGTATTTTTTATTTTCAAAATCCTTAATAATCGCAACTTTAAATTGTTGTGATAACCAAGAAGTTGGGTTCATCGAGGGTTATGTTAACTGAGGTGGTACTTAATTTAATGGTTGAATAAATCAAACGAGCTAACTTGATTAAATCCCTTTAAAATAATTTTCGCTATCAAACGAAATTGAATACGACTTTCAACTTCATTCAAATAAAAATCTGAATCAAACGTCAGCACAAAGTTATTATATTCCATACCACATAATTCATGGTATAATTTCATAGAAACAAGTTTAACAAGTTCAAAAATCGATTTTTCTGGAAACCGTAATGTTAACCCATGATACAACCATACTAGGTAGATGCATTAGAACAACAAACACAACAAACAACAACAACAAATGTAATCGGCTACTTTTGATACATAGCGAAAGCATACGAAAAAATCCCTGAACTGTCATAATAAAACCCTGAACTGTCAAACTCTCCCTAATGCATCTACCTAGTATGGTTGTATCATGATGTTAACCATAACAAAATGTATTTCAGACACATTTCTTTTGATTTTCATTGTTTGCTGATCGGATATGTACTTCCGAATTTATTTGAGTTTCCATTTTCACCTCTAAAGCTCCACCCACAGGAAAGAAGGCCGATTGAAAATATCGTATTCTTTAAATAAGCTTAAAAAGTACAATATTGGGGGAAAAATTAGGGTCATCCCCGTAAACTCCACTTGCTCCCCAGAGATACTTTTAATCACAATTTTCATATTAAAATGGTTCGTCCAAAATAGACCTTGATCTTTGAAAATTTGTGTATTACGATAAATAGAAACTTTTCTCATAAATTTTAATAACTTCGATATTTTGTGAGTAGGACAAATTTTCAACCATTTCAATTTAGCTTTATTTAAAAACTTTTTGCATTATTTTTGTCGAGTTAAAAATATGCAGTAATTTTTATGAGTCATTTACCATGCTGTTTATAAGCGCTCCAAATTTGGTGGTTTGGTTTACAAAAATTTTGTAAAATTAGTAAATCTGCTGTTAAAATTTAGTAACTAAAATTCAGCAAAATACTGTAAAGTTAGCAAATTTATTGTTAAAAATTAGTAACTAAATTCAGCAAAAAAATAGCAAAAAAATTTGTATGTTAGTAATGTGGAGGTAGCAAAAAAATGAACTAAAAATTAAATTTTAACTAAAAATTAGTTAAAAATTTGTTAAGTTGAAGTACTAACAGTTTTACTAACTTTTCTACAAACTTTTTTCTATGAGTGTACCATATAAGATATAAAAAGTGTTTAGCCCCCCGCCCCCACCCCCCTTTAGCGAATCCTGGATCCGCGCCTGTATGGCAACCCTGGAATTATAATTTTAATAATTTTGTAAATTGGATTTTCATCCAGACCTCAAACTATCACATGCTTTTTATTGCGTTGTTATATCGCCTTCCTATCAAAAATTATGGGCTCTTAAAAGTAGACGTGTCTTTACAGATACGCTTGCATTTCGCTCAAGACAATAAGTTTATCTTTGATATCTTTCAAGCGGTGTGCAAATAAACAAATGTCATCTGCATAATCAATATCATTTAGTCGGTCTTTAAGGTTCCAACTTATTCTATTTGGCGCATCAACATTGGTTTGTTCCATTATGCCATCCAGTAAAATGAGGAGATAACACACATCCCTGTTTCACTCCTTTTCTATGTGTAAATGGTTGACTTTCTTTTCCCTCGAATTTTACTTTGCATTGGGCACCATTATACAGTTCACGGATGAGGTTAATTATTTTTTCAGGAACACCTTTACTTCTCAAGGCTGCCCAAATTGCTGGTCGATACCAGACCTGTGGATTAATCATTACATTTCAATTCCAATTACATGTAATGTGTAATTGAGGTAACCCCAATTACAATTACAAAATATGTAATTGAAATTAAGGACTGAAGTCAATTACAATCAGATGTAATTGTAATTGAAAATGTTGAATTACATATTACAAGTAATTGTAATTAAGCAGTAATTAATTATTTGCAATTCAACAGAATTCAATTACATTTTCAAAAGTAGATATTATTTTTTTTAACTAAAAGTTTTTAAAAAAGAATTCTGAAGTGTTTTGGATAGGTTAAGTTAACAGAAATAGCAATAATGAGAGGTTTTTAAAATTTTTTATAGAATGCTTCCCAGCGAAATTGTTGGATGCACAGAACCGGTTGTAGAACAACTTGTACATGCATGCAACCTGTTCAAATTTATGTTCTATCATCGGTGATTTTTGTTTGAGTTTGTCCCAAAAGCAACAGGTTATTTTCCTCCAAACTAGAACAGGTTGCTTTGGAACCGGTTCTAAAATCAGCTATAGAACTGAGTTTCTGAGACAGTGAAACCTTACATTTTGACTCCCAGAATTCGGTTCTAGAACCTGTTCCATAGACCCGATGGTAAGAAGACCTGTTCTAGAACTGATTCAGAGGTAACCAGTTCAAAAAAAATTTGCTGGGTTTAGTAAACAATTTGTTAATATTTTTTGAAATATACCAATTAAACACAATCTATAGCGTTTTTCACGGGCTATTTTCTGAATGAAAAAAATAATTAAAATTTTCAGGACGATTTCTGAATTTGGATTCTTTGTGTTTTTATGAATAACTCAATTTATCAAAAAACACCCTAACTTTTTTTATTTTTTAAATATTTTTGAAAAAATTATGTTTTGGGGTATTTTAAAAATTTGGGTTTTATGTTAACATTCACTGTAAGTTGTTTTTGTATTCATGTTTAAACGTACAAAAGGCTTGTTGTTTTTATATGGACGAAACTTGGATCTGCTCCTTCACTCCAGAGTCGAACCGGCAGCTGAGTCGACAGCAGCTTTTTATGCACCTGTAAAAATAGTACTGAAAACAGTATTGAATTGGAGTGCACCTTTTACACTTGTTTAATGAGTACCCAGAAAAATTTTCTGTTCCAAAGAATCGGTTGTAGAATAGCTACTTTTTGTCGACCGGTTCCACTTTTTTAGAAATTATTCTGAAAAACTTCAAAAAATCACTTCTTTCATTGCTTCCAAAGTATCCCTTAGTATATTTTTACAGCTTTTTTAGAATTACTTATGAACAAAATCAAAAAAATCACTTAAGTATTGCTTCTAAAGAGTAGTTGCTCTAAAAGTTATCCTAAAAATGTGATATTGGTATCATTTGGCTTTTACAAACAGAGGGTCGGGGGTTCGATTCCCGGTGGGACCAATATATATTTTTTTATTTTGTTTTATTTTATTAATTTTTTTTAATATTTATAACTAATTTGTTTAAATTCAAAAATTTTTTAATTTTTAAAAATATGTACACTTAGGGAATTATGTAGGTAAAATCTACTGTAAATGACAGTTAAAATAACTGCATTTGCACTTAAAAAGGTGTAGACTACATTTGCAGTTAAATTAACTGCAACATGAAGTTATTTTTAACTGTTAAAAATCAACTGACAAATGTAGTAAAAATAACTACAAATGGAATTGAAACAACATACATGCAAATTATTGTAAAACTGTACAAACAACTGCAAATGTAGTTAAAAAACATTAATAAAAATTATTTTAAAAATTATTAATTTAATAAAAAACAGATTTATGTAAACACTTTTAACTTAATTTTATTCTATAATAAATTTAAAATTGAGAAATCAAAATTTACACTTAATGTCACTTTTACTTTCACTATTAAGATATTGTTGTACACTCAGGGAATTATGTGGGTAAAATCAACTGCAAATGACAGTCAAAATAACTGCATTTGCAGTTAAAAAGGTGTAGACTACATTTGCATTTAAATCAACTGCAATGTGAAGTTATTTTTAACTGTTAAAAATCAACTGACAAATTTAGTAAAAACAACTACAAATGCCACTAAAACAATGTACATGCAATTTATTGTAAAACTGTAAAAGTAATTGCAAATGTAGTTCAAATAACATAAAAATTATTAATTTAATAAAAACAAATTTATGTAAATACTCATAATTTTATTCCATAACAAATTTAAAATCGAGAAATCAAAATTTGCACTTAATATCACTTTTATTGTTCACTATATTGTTCTAGGTGTTCTGTGAGGGATGAACAATTATTTGGCTTCGTTTTTCTCTCCCGGTAGAAAGGGATGAAAATATAAAAGAACTGAAAAAAAATAAATACAATATATTTTAATATTCCCGTAAATAAATTTATATTTTATATTATAAAACTTACCTTGTTAGTTTAATAATTCAATAAAATATATAACCTTTTCCGTATTAGGCGTCTTTACTCTTTAGCGTTGTTTTATGACTAATTGTAAGACAAGAGAAAACATGTTCTTCTCATATTCTTTCACTAGAAATTTCTAAACAAATGCTTCGTACACACATTTTTCTTTACTTCGTACACATACACACTTGAAAATTGAAGTATTTGTAGCAAAATTCAAAATAACTGCATAAAATAAATATTACCACAATGCAGTAGTTTTTGTAGTTTGTTTAAAAAAATAACTGTCAAAAACATTAAAAAATTTTGCGCTAAGTAAATTAACTGTAATTGTAGTTAAAATAACTAGAACCGCATTACTACACAAATAACTGACATGTAGTAACTGCAGAACTTTTCTGAGTGTAGATGTCCGTTTGTGAGGGATGAAATATGGTGTTGTTTGGTTTCCTTTTTTCTCCAGGTAGAAAGGGATGAGAATATAAAAGAACTGAAAGAAAATAAATACAATACTTTTTTAACATTCCCGTAAATAAATTTATATTTTATATTATAAAACTTACCCTATTATTTTAATAATTTAATAAAAAATACTTATATAACGTTTTCCGTATTACGCGTCCTCACTCTTTGGCGTTGTTTTATGACTAAGACAAGAGAAAACATGTTCTTCTCATATTCTTTCACTAGAAATTTCTAAACAAGCGCTTCATACACATGCTCCTGTTTGCTTCGTGTGTGTGCACGCACACTTGAAAATTTAAGTATTTGTAAAAAAAAATCAAAATAACTGCATAAAATAAATGTTACTACAATGTAGTAGTTTTTGTATTTTGTTTAAAAAAATAACTGTCAAAAACATTGAAAAATTTTGCTCTAAGTAAATTAACTACAATTGTAGTTAAAATAACTACAACCGCATTACTACACAAATAACTGTCATGTAGTAACTGCAGAACTTTTCTGAGTGTATATATAAAAAAAAATTTTAGAAATTGCTTTTTATGCACCTGTAAAAATAGTACTGAAAACAGTATTGAATTGGAGTGCACCTTTTACACTTGTTTAATAAGTACCCAGAAAAATTTTCTGTTCCAAAGAATCGGTTGTAGAATAGCTACTTTTCATTCACAACCCCTTCTACTGTCGACCGGTTCCACTTTAGAACTATAGAAGGGGTTGCTTTTGGGACAATTTCAAACAAAAAGAATCGCTGTTAGAATCGACAGAATGAATGAACAGAAAATTTTCCTGGGACTTTTATTGAAGAGAACAATATCTTGCAGTAACAAAGTGGTGTTTTTATGCCAGTCAACTTTCATATCAAAGGATAGCTCAGCGGTAGAGCGCTAGACTAGCAATCGTGGGATCGCAAATTCGATATCCGGTGGCGACAATAAAAAACTTTTGTAAAATTTTTTTTCCAAAGAATTTTTTTAAACTTTGATTGCACTCGTTCAAAAAGTACTGCAACAATGTTGAAATGGGAGTACTCCTCTCCTATGACAACTTAATGTTAAAATCATTAGTGTTTAAGTTAAAAATTAAGTACATCTAGATCATCAATTGTAGTGCTTTTCCTCCTACTTCGGCATTTCTTTTTTTGCTGGGATATGAAGAAAAAAAGTGCTCTTTTACCAAAACAATGCGCCGTGTCACAAGTCGTTGGCTACCATGGCCAAATTGCACGAATTACACTTTGAATTGCTTCCGAACCCACCGTAGTCGCTAGATTTGGCTCCCAGTGATTTTTAATTGTTTTCAGCCTGGAAAGAGATTTGGTTCGAATGAAGACGTGATTTCCGAAACAGAGGCCTATTTCGAGGCCAAAGATAAATCATTCTATAAAAAAGGTATCGAAATGTTAGAAAGGCGTTGGAGAGATTGTATCGATCTTGAAAGATACTATGCAGAGCTTTGAAGAATTAATTCCTTAATTAAAATTTTCAATTCTGAATTAAAAATTCGATGAATTAGTTCACAAAGCACCATATGAGTAATTCCATGTCAGACCGTACGATTTTTGCAAAAAATTTACTTTGATGTCTCCTACACGTGTTTCCGGAAAAAAATTAAAAAAATTTTTTGACAAAGTTGTGTGCATTTGAAAATCATCAAAATCTTTCGACATTACAACATTTAAACTAATGTTTCGCAAACACTTGTGGATGGATTTTAAAGATCAATGCCTTATTTTAAAGGTATTTACACCTTCTTTTTAAAAATATTTTTTTTGATTAATTTTTTTATTTTTAAAATTTGGTTTTTTTACTTAATTTCTGTTTTCCACCATCTTCTCTGCAAATTTCAGAGTGGAGTTCGAATGGATTCTATTTTTTTCCTATTTTTTTCATTGTAGTACCACGAAAAATTACATTTTGTATGTGAACATTATTTTTTTAAGCATGTTAACGAAAATGTTAATGCATGCATGTATGCAAAAACACAAGCTTACAGTGCCAAGTATTTTTCAACAGATCCCCCTAGATTATTAAAACAACATCCCCTAGATTTACTCTACAACTAAAAAAATCCTAATAAAAATTGTTTTTCCTTAAATCTGCTTTGCTTTTTAGTTTTTAATTAAAATGTTTTAAATAAAACTGTTAAAATACAGTAATTGCTTTGAGGTTCCACGGCTTTGTAGTCAAACCCTAAAAAATGTCTTCAACATTTAAGCACAGTGACTTAAGTTTAAAAACAATTTTAAAAAAAGTGTAAATTATTCCAAAAATTTGCAAAAATAATCATAGTTTTACCCCCTAACTCAGATTTTTTACCTCCCAGAAATCCCCCTAACAACCCCCAAACGACAAAAAAAACCCCCATAAATCTAGAGGAGGGAAACCCCAACTTGGCAACAATGCACGCTAACAAATTCATATTCGTCTTCGTTTTGTTTTTTCTATGTGCCGTTAGATCTTTTTTTACGTTTTACTTTAAAAAAGGAATGTTGCAGGTCATTTTTAGTTTACAAAGAAAGTTCATTCATTTCAGTTCAGTGCCTTTAAGAGAATTAAAAATTTTTAAGTAAATTAAAATAATGAAACCGAATTACCGATTTTGTTGCAATCCGTTTAATGTTTTCAAACATGAAAGAAATAATCTGAAAATTTTACGTTGGATAAATGAGGAAAATGTTCAACAAAAGCCAAAATTAAATTTGCAAACGTTGAATGGAAGGTTTAGAATTTGCGATCATTGTCGTCTAAAACTAAATAAAATGCCAACAATTGACTGTGAAAGTGTTTCGACAGGAAGTGTATCCCCTTGCCCTGGAACAAAGATCTTAAATGCTATGGGAAGCGATTTAAACCAGAACACACTACACACGAAAAATATTGAAAAATTTAATGAATCAATTCTGAAATATTTTTTTCATATTTTTCGACTTAATAATTTTAAATAAAAGCTAAAAAGTTAAGCAGATTTAAGGAAAAAATTTTTTATTAGGATTTTTTAGTTGTAGAGTAAATCTAGGGGGTGTTTTTTTAATAATCTAGGGGGCTTTGTTAAAAAATACTTGGCAACACTATTAGCTTGTGTTTTTGCATACATGCATGCATTAACATTTTCGTTAACATGCTTAAAAAAATAATGTTCACATACAAAATATAATTTTTCGTGGTACTACAATGAAAAAAAATAAGAAAAAAATAGAATCCATTCGAACTCCACTCTGAAATTTGCAGAGAATATTAAGGTTATATTGAGCTTTAAGAAAATATTTTTTTTTTAATTTTTCGACTTGTTCGAAGATGGTGGAAAACAGAAATTAAGTAAAAAAATCAAATTTTAAAAATAAAAAAATTAATCAAAAAAAAATATTTTTAAAAAGAAGGTGTAAATACCTTTAAAATGAGGCATTGATCTTTAAAATCCATCCACAAGTGTTTGCGAAACATTAGTTTAAAAGTTGTAATGTCGAAAGATTTTTAACGATTTTGATGGTTTTCAAATGCACACAACTCTGTCAAAAAAATTTTATAATTTTTTTCCGAAAACACATGTAAAATATTTTTTAAAGTTTAATACGTCTGCCAAATTTAAAGTAAATCGGAAGAGGTGATGTAAAAAAGTTGTTCGGTCTGACATGGAATGACTCATATATTGAATGGAATTAATTCATATTTGTTTTCGTTCGATTTATTTTGTTACGAATTAATTCAATTGCTATAGTTCTTTTTATTAAATCAAATGAATTAATTCACTGGTGAACGCGTTCAATATTATAAATCGAACGGCAAAAAAGTGAATTAATTACTTACTGAATTAATTCACCACTGAATTCATTCAATTTCATTTTCATTCAGTGAATTTAAAAAAAATAAAATTACATTCAGTGAATTAAAAAAAATAAAATTACGTTCAGTGAATTAAAAGAAATAAAATTACGTTCAGTGAATTAAAAAAAAAAAATACGTTCATTGAACTCAAAGCCTGATTTCTGCCGTTAAGTAGAAGAAAACATTTATTTACAAATAAAATTTACAACTAAGCAATTTTACAGCGTTTGCTAGTAAATAAATTACATATATGTGACCTTCTCCGAGAAAAGGGACCTATTGTGTCAAAAAACGGGTTTCGATAAAAGTGAGAAAAAGTTAAATTAAAAATAAAATTTTAATGTGACCTTCTCCGAGAAAAGGGACCTAGTGTGTCAAAAAACGGGTTTCGATAAAAGTGAGAAAAAGTTAAATTAAAAATAAAATTTTAATGTTTTTCTCATTTTTATCGAAACCCGTTTTTTGACACACTAGGTCCCTTTTCTCGGAGAAGGTCACATATATTAAGTGTTAGAGAAACCCGACATGATTAAAAAATAAAGCGTTTTACTATTAAAAATAAAAACTTTGCAGATATAGATGGATTTGGAAAAAATATAACTATTAATTTTTCAAACTTATGCTTCCCAGTAAAATGTAGATGCTTCACTATGACGTATTTCATTTATACGTTTTTACAATACAATGTTTTCTTCTACTGAACGTAATTTTTGTTTTTCAATTAAGTGAACGTAATTTTTTTTTTCAATTCAGTGAACGTATTTTTTCCTTTTTTAATTCACTGAACGTAATTTAATTTTTTTTTAACTCACTGAATGTAATTTTATTTTAATTCACTGAATGTAATTTTATTTTAATTCACTGAATGAAAATGAAATTGAATGAATTCAGTGGTGAATTAATTCAGTAAGGAATTAATTCACTTTTTTCCGTTCGATTTATAAAATTGAACGCGTTCACCAGTGAATTAATTCATTTGATTTAATAAAGAGAACTATTGCAATGGAATTAATTCTTTGAATTTATTGTTTGATGAACACATTCAGTTGAAGGAATTCAGTGAATTACTTAAGAGAAGGAATTCATTCAATTCTAAAGAAAATTGAATTCGATTGGTAGTGAATTCATTCAAAAAAGAATTAATTCTTCAAAGCTCTGATACTATGTTGATGAGTAAAATGGAATTTTGGCAAAAAATTTTTGTTTTATTGGTTATCCTACGGACTTTTTAGCCGATGTATTAATGTTTTGTAATTTTCTTTTATTTAATGGTTACGTTAACCCTGCAGTATGTGATCCAGGGTTAAGCGTTAGATGTGGTAGTATATATGGATAAATTTTCAAAAGAGTTTTCATTAACAAAAACAGTAAAAATTCATCAGTAAGAACGTAGTACTATAAATCTGAATTTTTTATTAGCTTTGATACACTTTGACTATTGCATCTTTTTCAGTCTTTATTCGTTTAATGGCCCAATAACTATATGTACTCGTATTATGTACTTGGAGGTGTTATCACACAATATTTAATTTAATTTCTTTGTTTTAAATCAAAAGAAATTTTAACAACAAACCATTTAAAAGAGATCTGTAAATTGTATATTAAATGACTGTTTATAATCATTTCGATTTTACTTATTAATATATAATACTGGACTGCAAATTTCAAGGTTTTTCAATACAAATGCAGAACAAAATTCAACTTAACACTATATAAACCGAATTTGGTAATATTGTTTTAATATTATACTTGAAATCTAGTTTAAACAAAATTTCGATGGAAAACTAGTTATGTATATGTGACGCGCAAAATAGAAAGGGACCTAAGGGTAAAAACCGGTTTTGTTCAGGAGAGCCATTTTAAAGATATAAATACGTGTATCTTTGGTGTACCATCACTGAGCGTGTTGGTATTGGTCTCATTTGAAAGCGACACATCTCATGACGTCAGGAACTTGTTGGTCAACCTTGAAAACGCGCGTAGGTCGTCCCTACCTCTTGTTTTTTGTAGTTGGTTTTTACTGTTTTCTACCTAGCGCGCTGTTTCCATGAGTTTGATATCAATTTTGCTCGCGGTTTTTCGAATCCAGCTTTATTTTCTGAAATTATTAATTGTGAATTATAATAAATACTCATTTATAATTCTTTTAAATCGTGAATATCACTCTGTTAGTACGAAAATTTTTTCTCATAACCTTATTATGTTATTCGCGAAAATAATTTAAAACTGATAACATTCTTACTGTTTGTTTTAGGATGAAGTGGTGGACGAATTCGAAGAAGTAGATTTACTTTATCGCTTCCCTGATGACGAGGATGATGATCACTTCTCAGAATTATCGGATAGTGACTCTGAAGATGATACCGATAATATGTACCTTGATAAATCTGATCTTGATTTACGCGAAGAAAAGGTAGTTGCTCGACTGTATGGTTCAAAAATACCTCCGTGTTGTTCAAATCAATGCAATAAAGTGATCCCTAAGAAGATGGCTGTGGATTTTCGTACGTCTTTCATGAATTTAGATAAGGAATCCCAAGATTTAATTATTCTCGGACATTTGGCAGCTCACAGTGACGATGCAATGCTGAGGTCAAAAGTTGGTGATCGATCGCGAGCTATGAAGAAACGGTACAATCAGATATATTATTTTCGAAGTTTGCCGATATGCCGTGATATGTACTTCTTCCTGTATACAATGGGAATTAAACGCTACAAAAATCTAATCGAACATTACGACAAAAATGGTGTTTATCCACGCGAACATGGCATGACGAATAAAATTAATCGTACAGATGCTTTAACTACTTTGGAAAAAAAAGAAATTGTTTCATTTATCTGCTCAAGTGAGCCTGTTGTTGAGTGGAGAAAATGGGACGAATACTTCTCTACTAAATATAAAACTTTAATTGGAATATCGAAGTATCATCACTTTGTATTTATTGCTCAGTCACCAGTGCAATGTAAACTGTTTGCGAATTCAGCCAGCATAAATGAAAACATACATCTGAGTAACAATACCAGTTTCGATGACAAACCAATTATAATTCCGTCACCAGGGTTATCGATGAAGCGTCAATGGTACTTGTATAAAGAGATCCGGGGTTTATGTTTTGACGATGCAAAAAAGATTCGGTTGCTCCTCTTCCTTTGGTCTCTGGAAATGGAAACGAAGAGGAGGATTCGGAGGAAGTGGACAATCCTCAAGAAGTGGAGGCAGCAGACGTTAAGAAGAAATCGAAAAAAATAAAGGACCGGTACCGTCAAGTTCTAAGGAACCAATTCGCAAGAACCGTCGATTAAAATGATTTTTCTATTTTTTTAAACTGTTCATGAGGAAAAAAATAAATTTTTTGTAGTTTCGTAAAATCAAGTTATTTTGTTAATTTAGTAGGGAAAAAAATGAAAATAAATAACCGTTAGGTCCCTTTCTATTTGCGCTTAGAATCGTCGACTTCACTTTCATAAAACGTGCATATCTCTGGGAGGGAACACTTTTGGGGCATGGGATCGGTCTCATTCGATGCTCAGATGTTGTCCACATCAAAAAAAAAATTGATTTTTTTACCCTTAGGTCCCTTTCTCTATACGCTGTCACATATATGAACCCGTTTACTACCTTTTTGTTTGCGGATGTATCGTTATTTTGAATTCAGATTCTTGTTAAGAGACTGAAAATTAAAAAAACATATGTAACATGTTTGGCCCCCCCCCCCTCCTATCCACCAAAAATGACGTTTGAAAATCGATTTTTTGAAATTTCTCATCCCCATTTTACTCCTTAAACATTCGAATAGCCAAAAATCCTTTGGTTTATTTTCTTCTCTTCATAAAACGAAGCTATATGCCAAATTTAAATTATCTACCTTCATTAGTTTATACCTAAACCCACTTTTCTCGGACAAATATCGCGACTATATTGCAATGTTGAACTGCTTATACATATAATGATTTTTTTTTGAAGACCAAGAGCCTTATAAACTTATTTATAAAAAGTATGAAGTTTTTTTGCATTCACAAATTTTTTATATTCCTTTACAGATGTGTACACTGAAGTGTACAAGGGTACTGGACGAGTTAACATTCATATTATCCTGGCATAGTTTTTGGCCCAAAGGGGATTTTATTTCTAAATATTTTTGTAACCATTTAAGGGAAATAAAGTCACCGATACCGAAATAAATGAAATAGCATTACCCTTAAAATACCGTTACCGAAATAATCTGAAATAACGCTACCCTTACCGATAACCGCATCGTTTCGGTTACCATCCATGCAAGAAATGCATTCGCGTATGTTACCACGGGTACCCGAAAGCATTCCCGTAATCGAAAATTGTGTAAACGAGAGCATATATGATAGTGTAGGCGTGTTTCTTTTTATACCAAAAGTTACCCAAACTTTTTCTTTAAGTAAGTTTGGTAAATTGTAAAAGCCACAGGAATAAAAGTTTAGAAGATAGTCGCAATTTTAAAATCTAACCTAAGGACTGATCCGGTCATCGTATATGGGTTTTAGGATTGCGTTACTACCCACCGGGTCCGTTTTGCTCTATCTCGCTTAGTTTACGAGTTATTCGCAATTTTAAAATCCAGTCAAGAAGGGGGTGATTCCGTCTCTGAATATGGGTTTTCAGGGTATTTTAGTCCCCTTAGGGTACTAAGGGGACTAAAAATTCCGACTAAAGGGGAATTCCACCCGGCGATGAAAAAGCCGGGTGGAATTAAACCTATACCCGGCATTAAGGAACCAGTGTGGGCGAAAACGATAGTGGAAACACTATTCCAATTCGACAAAGATGGGTTAACAAGAGTACCAGAGAGAGAGAGAGAACGTAGATGATATTAAACATGCATGTAATAAAGTGAGCATGGGCAAGTGCCCAGGACGAGACGGTATACGAAACGAAGTCATAAAGGTGGTATGTAAGATATGGCCGGAACTCTTACTTGAGGTCTTCAACTCATGCCTACACTGATAGAATTTTCGTTCATAGCATTAATGAATCGATTTCATTAAAATGGATTCATTGATTTAATGAAAAAATTCATTAACTGAATGAAAATTCATTGTAGTTATGAATTTTTTCATTAGATTTTTTTTTATTTTTTCATAATTTCATAAGAAAAATTCATTAAATTAATGGAAATTTCATAAAGAAAAAATTTTACTTAAAAAAATGGTTTCAGGTACAATTTTACCTCTTTTTGGTTTTCCCTATAAACATATGTGTTATTTTTGGGCTAAACAAAGAGACCCTCATCTCGGGAGTTATATCGGCTTTAAGGGAACAAGTTGATTTTAGGGGCACAGTCACGATTTTTCCCCCAGATAATACTTTTTGGGCCAAATAGGAAAAAAATATTTTTTGTCCGAGACCCCTATTTCGGGTCAAAGTTAAAACATGGACTTGCCCGTATCTCCGCTATTTATTATCGGATCAATATGACAATATGAGCATCATTGGAAAGGTAATTGAAATGGGTTTAAATATAACATATTTACTAACACATTACGAGCCGATTCCAGTTTTTTTTTTTATTTTAAAGCGAGTTTTTTGTGAAAAGCCTTTGAATATCAAAAAAGTGCTTACATAATGGTATGATTTGTTTACACATAATTGCATCTTACTTTTGCTTTTAACCCTTAAGCCCGGTATTTTGTTCATACTTCTGCGAAAAAAGCTGTCAAACTCAATATAAAAAAAAAAATTATTTTTCACTTACGTGGAATTGTTGCGAAATCTATAAAACGCTTCATTAAAAATATGAACAAATCATTATACGAATAATTTCATGTCTTATTGAAATAATTTCATTAAGTCTATGCTAAAATGAAAAATATGAATGAAATTATTTCAAAAAAGTAATGAATTTAATTCATTAAACACATGAAACTTTCAAAATGTTTATCTTAAAATTAATGAAAAAAATTCATATATTCTATGAAACTTTCATTAGATCAATGAATCCATTCATTAAAATTGATTTAATGAAACATGTTTCATTAATCCAATGAAACCGTTCTTTGGGGACTTTTCAATGAAAAAATTCATTGTATTAATGAACAAATTCATTAATACTATGTACAAAATTCTATCAGTGTAGTGAACGGGTTTTTTCCCTCTAAATGGAAAACACAAAAGTTAGTTTTGCTACGAAATGGAGATAAACCATTAACTACACTCAAATAAAAAAGTTTGTAAAAAAATTTGTAAACAGTTTCCAATCGCACTATACTATTTTTATACTGATTATTAGTACAATTTTTGTTTTTAGTAATCATTTTTGCTATTCTCTTATTACAAATTACGGATTGTTTTACTAATTTTCGCTGCTGATTTCAGAAAAACATTTTACTAATTTTTCAATACCGAGTGCTAAATTTAGCATAAAAATATACTAATTTAAAATTTTTTTTTTTTGATTTTTTACAATTCTTGTTTAGTTTATATTTGTTATTATTGATATATTCTTAGGTTAGAAATAACACCCAGAAAATTTTATTGCATCTCCAATGCATAAAACGGCAATAACTGGAGAACCGTTTGCAATTTTGACTCCAAATTTCAAGTACGATGAAGTAATTATACGTTTGTTACAATCGAAAGAAAAAAAATTTTATTTTGAATTGCATTTTACATAAATTTTACTAAAATTTAGTAGCGGCTACTAATTTTTTCTACTAATTTTATTGTACTACAGATCAGCAGACATGTGTTGCTAAAATTAGCAAAAAATACCGCTGGCCTCAAAACAGTTAAATTTCCCGTAATAACAGCAAAAGTTTCAGTAGCCATTACAGACTTTTTTGGTTGAGTGTAAGCTTAGCACATATTGAGCACAATGCATGTTGGACACACTGGCAAAACTCTTAGAGCGCGTAGTGTCAAAACGATTGGAAGAACGTATAGATGACCTTGGATTCCTATCCCCTACGCAACATGGTTTCCGCAAAGGTAAGAGGGCAGTAGATGCTATAAGTGAGGTACGTAATAAGGCGCTATAAGACAAGACAGCAGGAGAATATTGCGCAATAATAACACTGGACTTTAAAAATGCTTTCCACGAAAGTGAAGTGGAAAGTGGTAGTACTAGCTATTAGAAACAAGGGTGTGGATAAATATTTCTACAACATAGTAGCAGACTATCTGGAAAATAGAATCTTATTGTATGAGACGGAAAATGGCATGAAAGAATACCGGATAACAGCAGGTGTACCTCAGGGCTCCGTATTAGGACCATTCCTTTGGAATGTGATGTAAGATGACCTTTTGAATTTGAACCTACAGGAGGGCGCGAAACTAGTAGGTTATGCAGATGATATCGCTCTTGTTGTGAATCAGCGGACTGCCGAACTAATCGAGATAGTTGTGAACGATAGCTTATTTCGTTGTAACAGATGGCTGCGAAAAAACGGCCTAAAACTTGCAGTACCGAAAACGGAGGCAATCCTAGTAACAGATCGTAGGGTCTTCAAAATACCGAGGATACGGCTACAGGGCAGTGAGATACCCTTTAAAATAAGCTTATGCTATTTGGAAGAGCGACAGGCTTTAGATGATATGCTAGGTGTAATTTTAACTCAACAGAATCTGCTAGGCGAAATGTTAAAGTCTGAGAATGCATGGAAACTGTATGAATGATACATCAATAGAATATTGAGGGAGAGAAGCTCAGTGGTTCTGAACCTCCTTTCTTAGAGAAAGTAAGGAGGACGTAGGAACCTTATGAAAATAAACCCCCGTCCTTATGAAATGCTGCCGTAGTTCCAGGGTGGAGTTTGTGAAGTTATCGTGGGGCCAATAGATGATAGCGCGCTATCACTACGTCCAACAAAAAAAAAGTACCATCAGGGCCTAAATGTTGTCCCTTGTGCTCTATCTCACTTAGTTTTTAAGATACAGCCAAAGAACCAAATTAATGTCCATTTGTTGCTATCTAGCTTAGATTAGAGATATTCGCAATTTTAAAATATAACTATTTTAGGCCTGATCCGGTCTTCGTATATGGGTATAGGGGTGCGTTAACACCCATAATTCCAACATTTTGTCCGTTTTTGGGTATTAATATACCCCGAAGCCCATATACAGAGCCGGGATCACCCCTCCTTGGCTAGATTCTAAAATTATGAATAATTCGTAAAATAAGCGAGATACTTAAGTAATACGGACGTCATTTTTGCCTTATGGGTGTTAAAGCACCCCTAAAACCCATGTACGATGACCGGATCAGGCCCAACATACTCTCAAAGTCTATAATGGCTACTGAATTTTAGCAGCACATGGTTGCTGATATGTAGTACAACAAAATTAGTAGCCGCTACTAAATTTTAGTACAATTGTTGTAAATTGCAAGTCAAAGTCGATTTGCTAAAGTCAGTTAAAAAATTTACTAAATATCAATAATTTTAGTACAATGAAATTAATATAAATAACACTGTGAGACAAATGGTAGGGATCAGTGATCGGGAAGGGTTCAAACTACCGGGGAAAGTTATATCGGTAAAAAAGAAGTTACACGTGTCCCGGCGTTTCGCTGGGTCAACCCTAGGAATCGAGATATATCGATTTGACCTTTGGTGGTCTTTTTTTTGACATAACTCGAGAACCACTAGTCCGATTTTGCTCAAACAACGTTTTTCTATATACTCAACAGTTTTGCCGGTAAAAATAAATGTATGAAGAAAAAAAATATTGTTTGCCTAAAATATTAAAAAAAAAGTAATAAACAAAAGGTTATTGATTTTTATGGTAGCGGTAACAAACAAACAAACAAACAAACAAACAAACAAACAGCGGTAACACGTATAACTTGTTTTTGACCGATATAACATTTCCTGTTGGTTTCATCCCATCCCGATTTTGACTGTCGCATAGTGTAATTAGTAGACGCTACTAAATTTCAGTAAATTGTTGTAAACTGCAATTCAAAATCAATCTGCTGAAATTAGCAAAAAAGTGTACTAAAAAATAAAAAAGTTGTAAATTTAAAAAAAAATTAAAATCAAATTAATAAAAAAAATATATTTTTTTTCTTTAAATTGTAAAAATGTATAATTACTTTAACATACTTGAAATTTGGAGTAAAAATTGCAAACGGTTCTCCAGTTATTACCTTTTTATGCATTGGAGATATAATAAAATTTTCTGAGTTTTATTTCCAAACTAAAAATATATCAATAACAACAAATATAAACTAAACAAGATTCTAAAAAATCAACGAATCCTTGCAAATTAAATTTCCTTAAAGTATACACTTCTTGTTAAATTCCCAGTGTAGAAACGGTAATGACATATCATTAGAATGAGTTACTGATAATTACTTATTTTTATCATTATTTCAAATAGAAAATAATTTTTTAGATTTTTTTGAAAATTTTTTGAAATCTATTTTTAGACTCAATATTTTTTAAACACTGGTAAGGATATATGTAACCACATATTTTTTGATTTTTTGTATGTTGGCGAGTAAGCTTGCTTGTGTGCAGCAGGTCAATTGTGTTTTTATCTATTAAATATTACATGTCGATATAGCTTAGATGGTAGAGCTGTTGACTGGCAATCTGTAGACCCAGATTCGATTCCCGCACCAGCAAATTTTATTAAAAAAAAAATACAATAAAAAATATTTTTTTTTATATAATTTATTTTTTAGAAAATCTAGTTTTAGACTCATTATTTTTGTCAGTACTGGTAAGCACATAGGTAACGATATATTTTTTGATTTTTCGTATGCTGGTGTATAACGACAACTCATTATTTTTCGCGACATCGCCATATAAAGGTAATAAGAAATGTAATAACAAAAGTAAGTAGTTACCATTACCAAGTATGTAGTTACATAACCACATATCTGGTAATGATTTTCTACACTGGGTTAGTATATTTTTTTTGCTAAGTTTAGCACTCGGTTTTAAAAAATTAGTAAAATGTTTTGCTGAAATCAGCAACGAAAATTAGTAAAAAAACCATAATTTGTAATTAGAGAATAGCAAAAATTATTACTTAGCAAAAATTATACTAAAAATCAGTACAAAAATAGTAAAGTGCGATTGACAACTGTTTACAAATTTATGTATTAATTCATTTAATTTTAAAATCAGAACTCACTAAGTTATTTTTTCAAGCGGGCTGCCCGGTAGTTGAATTCGAGTACGCTGAAGCCAAATACAAATATGTTTTTTAAGAGCTAATAAGAAAAAATGGTTAGCTGTTATGTTATCACCAGGGCAGCGCCTTTCATGCAAATTCATGTTTGTAATCATTAATCCAAAAATAATTTTGACCAAATACTTTTCCGAATCAAAGAATTTGCAACAAAATGGCATCGATTTGTTGTTGCAAATTTTTGCATAAATGAATATTTTAGAATATTTTGCTTTTAAGTGCATATTTCTTGTTTTTTATTACATATTTTTCATTAAATTGCATATTTTTGCATATTTCTTTAAAAACTAAAAATAAGATTTAGAGAAAAAAAAAATATGAAAAGGAAGAATTTGCAAACCTTAACTCAATAATTAACTAGAAGGAAAACATCAAGTTGTCATCTACTTATATTGGATTTAATTTTTAACCAAACGCTATGAATTTTTAAAATCGATAAATTTTAAGTGCAGGTTTTGGTTTTAAGCGTTTACTTTAGTGCTTATTTCCATGTAAGTGCATATCTAAGTGCATATTTTGTATTTTTACTGTATATTTTAAGCGCATAGTTTCGATTTTTAAGTGCATGGAAGTCGCTGCCCTGTTCATAACGAATTAATATGATATAAGATGATTACAAATATAAACACCAAACAAAATTCTGATTATTTTTTATATTTAACCAGTTAACTGCTTAACAAATTTTTAAAATTGCTAACCTACAATCACAAATCCTACAATAACTTTTGAATGAAGAAGCGGAAATTCGAATGCAATATCGTAAATTAAAATGTACCTTTTATGATGTTGATATTATTTAAGAAAATAAATAATTAGGGGAGTGTTGTACCTTAAAAATTGGTTGTACCTTGAAATGTTTAATTTTTCACTACCTTTCTAACATTTTATAAAGTTTTTTTATAGAATGTGATTTATTTTTCTGTGCTCCTATATTTAATTTAAATTTATTTATTTGGCATATTTTATCTCTCTTTGTATTTGTTTTTATTGTTATATTCGACCTAAATCACATAAATCTAATATCTTATTAAATGTTATTAAAGAACTAATTTTTCCCATTCATAAATAATAGATTAAAATAGATTACAGATTAAATAAATCTGAATAAAACCTTAATAATTTAAAAACTTTTATTCAGCTGTGAAACTTTTGAAAATCGTAATTCAGCTTTATTTAATCTTTTAACGGACATGTTTATATTTATTTTATTGATGATTTGCTAAAATCATAAGTTCATGCAAAATAATTTTGCCGACTAAAAACAGAATCTTTTTGTTAAATTACAAAAATCTAACAATCTGCCTTTCTGAAATCAACTGAGGTATGTGCTTAATATTTTATGGTAATTGATTTAAAAAAAACTAATAGTCACTAAATATTTCTGATGATTTCAGCAGAGTAGTTTGTATTTACATTCAATTGATTTTAGACAAATATAGCTTTGTTTTAGCTAGTTTTGGTTAAAAAGTTTCTTCAAAGGTAAATTGTAATTTGCAATTTGCTTAAATTTAACTCATAATTATATTTCTTATATTTCGAAAATTTAACAATTATTTAGCAAACAAGTTCTGCTGATTTCAGTAGTTTTAATCGCGGAACTTTTTTGTTAATTTTTAGTAGCTTTTTCTGCTATTCTTACATACTTATTTCTATGAGTGTAGTTTCTGTTTGAAGCCAGATTCACAATGCTGTATTACTCCACTCTGAGTGGATTTTGTTCCTTTCTTTTTTGCACTTACATATTTTTTGTATCATGATATCTCTATTTTACACACTCCACTCTGCAGCGTGGAGTACTCCAGCATTGTGGATCCGACTTAATTTGTTTATTTCTTGATACTACAAGAAATAATAAGTAGATTTATAATAAATTATTTTAATTTGTAGGGTTTATTTCAGCTATTTATTTTTTAAATTAAAAATATGATGAAACAAAAAAATCCCGAAACCCCGAAAAATCCCGAAAAATCCCGGGATCCCGATAAATCCCGGGATTTAAATTTTCAAAATCCCGAATCCCGGGATTTGTAAAAACCAGTCCCGTTCGGCATCCCTAATGCTGTTCCATACAGAAGACTGAGAGCCTCATATTACAGTATTGAACTGAGTATTTGGAAAAATAAAAATCGTTAATATTAGAAATTTTTAACTTAAAAACTAATTACAATGGATAAAAAAAAACAACACAAATTTCCGTCCTGAATTTGCTGAGAAAATTTTTGTTGTGCCTTGAAGAGCAAAAAGTTAATATTTTTAAAAACTTTGAGGTGATATTAATCTAGCTTTGTTTGTAATTAAAGGACAAAATATTAAATTTTCTCAAAATATTATATTGCATGTAGCTTTAAACAGTTTTCGGTTGTATCTTGAAACAATTTTTAGTTTGGTTACATACTGAGAGAATTATCTGCATGATATTAATGAATTTTTGCATAAAACAAATGAAGTTTCACTGGAACTCGTCCATTGAAACTTTTCATTGAATTAATGGAATTTTTCATAAAATGCTGTGAAAAAATTCACTTTATTTATTAAAAGTTTCATACACTCAATGAAAAAGTTTCATTAAAACTGAATTCATAAAATATGTGAAGCTTTTTCATCAAATTTAAGAAATTTTTCATTTACTTCGTGAAGAAAATTTCATTAGTTTTCATTAAAACTCGTCCAGCAAAATTCCCTCTGTGTATTAATTTTAAATTGAAATTTCATCGTCTTAGGCCCGATTACTGAATGTCCAGTTAAAATTTAGCCAACAGCTAAATTAAAATTTTATATGAGAAACAACAAATTTTTCAATTAAAGTCCCAGTTAGCCGCTAACTGAACACGATAGTTTCAGAATTTTTTGTATTGTTTCCTTAAAACAATATTGTGAATGTTTTCTTGAAATAGTTTTCAGCTGTAGGTACCTTAAAACAATTTTTAATATTGTCTTTTCAGTGGATAATTTAAATAATAATAATTTAAATATTTACCTTTTGGTTAAAGGAAAAAAACTATATTCTTTATTTAAAATCGCGATATTTTCGCTATTCTATTTATCGTCTCAAGGTACATAGAAAATGCTTGTTTCAATGTACCTACAACCAAAGTAGTACCTTGAAACGATTTTACAAATGTTGAAAATTTTGCGATTATTCTGCTATTATAAAAATAGTTGAATTTTTTAGTGCAGGGGATTTATGTATCTCAAAAACCAATCGTAATTTAATTTAAAATAAGGTGTTTTTGCATTTACGAAGAAGAAAGATATGTTTTACAATAATATTAAATGTTTTAAGTTACAACACATTCCCCTTAATTATTTTTAACTGCATATAAAGGCAAACATACACGTTTAATATTATTGATCAATGTTTTTAAATTCAACCAAACAGAACAAAGTATTTAATAATAAAATGTTCTGATTGGTTGATTTTTGAAAACTTGATCAATAATATTGAACTTACGTTAATGTACATTTTATTTGAAGTTCGATGTGAATTTTCGAGCCTGACGTTCATGTACAACGCAAACAGTAAGGGGTTAATATAGAAATAATTCACAATTGCAATTAAATTGAAAACAATATTATATTAGCAGTACGCGCGTGTCATTGTTTGTTATTATTTCAAAATTATCTTCTCGGTTGAAGAATTTGAATTTATAATGATGACTTTGTGATGAACCTAAAAAATTAGCTTTTCTATACCCCCTACCATAGTAAGGATGGTATATTAATTTGAAAATGCCGTTTGTCCTCTGACAAGCAACGTCTCCTGGGGCGGACCCGCAGATCAACATTTGTTTTTTAGAAATTACGCATTAAGGGGTATCTAATCCAGCATTTGGATAACAGTTTCAGCCAAATTTGAATTGACCTTTGAATTACTCTTTTTATCTTAAACTTTTTTTGAACAAAGTTAACATTTTGTTCGAAATCAAATTTTTTACGAAAAATATCTCTTCATTCTTTCTTAAGCCACATCTACACGGTATCTCATAGAGTTTGCTTGTCATCTCTAATGTTGTTGGCACTAATTTTTATCGTAAAAGTATCATCTCTAGTTGTCAAGTTTTTTTTTTATTAAAATTGTTGTATTTTAAATAATTGATTTTTCTCCAAATACCAAAAGGTGCATTTAATAAACTGAAATGTTCAATAAAATTACAAGACATCCTAATAATTGGTACTAATTAAAGAAATTGTGTATGACAGCATTTGTCAATGGTCTGGAGATTACATTTCGTAGATTTATACGTACAAAGCTACATTTTCATAAAGTCTCGCGAGTTTTCTATCCCGTGTAGATGTGCCTTTATTAACGGGGAAAACGGAAATTTCGATAAAACAAAATTTGCTGTCTTTACTGGGAATCGTTCGAAAAAAAAAACAATTTCTACCAATTTGAGTAACACAGTACAACATTTTTGAGCTCATTGATGTGGGACTCAATTCGGAGAATTGCACGTGAAAGTAGTCCCAAAAATAAGAACTTCTGCATCATTCGTTTTGTCAAGTTGGCTGCATTAAAAATTTAATGGCCATACGAATTTTTTTGGCAGAAGGCGGATTTTTATCACTTTTTCTATATCACAGTACAACACATGATTTTGGGTCTCAATTCTGAGAATTGCACGTGAAAGTAGCCCCAAAAATAAGAACTTCTGCATCATTCGTTTTGTCAAGTTGGCTGCATTAATCGTATGGCATTAAATTTTTAATGCAGCCAACTTGACAAAACGAATGATGCAGAAGTTCTTACTTTTGGGGCTACTTTCACGTGCAATTCTTAGAATTGAGTCCCAAAATCATGTGTTGTACTATATAATTTTAAACCATAAATTCGCTATGAAGCCCAAACATTTTTTCCCACCGAAATTAATTTTTTTTCTTCAAAATATTACACATTTTTTGAGTGTGTCGATTTTCAACAAGTTTAAATTTATTATTGCTGAAAATCTGATTGTATAACTGGTTTTAAACCACCCTACGGGGAATGAGGGGTCAATTGCCCTCCAGGGACCTATCCCTTGACCGGTCAACCGAAGGCATATTACTAAATTAGTACAAATATGAATGAATAAATTTTCTACCCGATCAAAAAAATTTATATATAGTCGTATATAGTAATATCTTGTTTTATCTTATAATATATGAGTATATATGTTGTCATGAATAGCCATATATAATTATATGTTTCTTATGTGGTACCTTATATAACCATATATTTTTATATATTGTCTTTTATAAAATTAGATATCGACCATATATGCTATACATAATGAGATATGACATATCTGTTGTCATATATAATTATAAATGATCATATATAACATAATATATGATCACATATGGTGGCATATAAGCCATATATTTTGAGATATAGTAATATATGCCCTGTTATAAAATTTTTTTGGTTGTATGATGTAAGATATTTTTATATATGATTATATATTATATTAAATGATATAAGATATGATTATATATGATTCCATACATGGTGCAAGATTAACAATATAATTTTAGATATGATTATATATAGTCCCACGTCAGTAATATTTTCTATGTGTTTAATATATAAATATATATAGTCACATATTACCTGAGAGACACTACTATCGAATCCCAGCTCGGGCACAAAAAAAAATTTTTTTTTTACTTTTTTAACTCAATTTAATTTACTTGTAAATATTCTTTTTTCAGATCTTAAAAAAATTAACCCATTTACTGCCAACAGCACCTGAAAGTTATGTTTACTGCAACTTGGAATTAATAATATTTTAATATGTTATTATATATTGTCATATATAACCCCACACATAATTATATATGTGACTGAGGTCCTATTATCGAATCCCAGCTCGGGCATATACAATTTTTTTTTTTTACTTTTTTTAACTCAACTTGATTTACTTATAAATATTTTTTTTACAGATCTTAAAAAGGTTAAACCATTTTCTGTCAACAGCATCTGCAAATTATGTTTTCAATTAAATATATAATTAGATATCGCAATATATAATAATTTCGTTAAAGTTCTGAATTTGAGTTCTTCCAGAGGGAAATGATTTTTTTTTGTAATATTTGTACATACAATATTGGCAATATTTTGATTTCTGAACTCCTACTTTTAATACAAACAAAACAATTTGCGAAAAAGTGTTAGATATGTCATACCTTATTTAAAATACATTTATATTACCTTTTAAATAACATGTATATTGCTCTTATCCCATTATTAATTTCGCAAATACAGACTGTTGATATTTAGATTTTTGAGCCATATAAATCGGTGCCTTGACCCTTCAACAAACATTTTTTTTATCTTATTCACCAAAAAATTTCCGTCAGTGGAAAACATTTAAGATTTTTAATTTTTGTTTTTTTGAAAGAATGTTATTAATTTATTTTTTCTAAGCCATCTATATATATAAATTTATATAATTATATATAACTCAGTAACACGAACAATGTTGTCTCATATAGTGAGACATGTTGTATAGCAGTGTTTGGCTGAGTGAGTTAAGTGGCCGACTACAACGCCAGCAACCTGGGTTCAAATCCTACCGACGGCATTTTTTTTTGTTTTTTTTTAATGAAATAAATATTTTTTAAATAATAAATGTTTTTTTTTTAATTTTTTGTGTTATTTTTTAAATTTTTTTAAAATTTAAATAATTCCAAATATATTATACACTGATAGAATTTTGTGCATAGTATTAATGAATTTGTTCATTAATCCAATGATTTTTTTCATTGAAAAGTCCCCAAAGAACGCGTTCATTAGATCAATGAAACGTATTCATTAAATGAAAACTAATTGAAAAAAATATATTTTTTTTGCGTTACTTTTTTTATTTATTTTTATTTTATTAATTATTTTTTGTACATATATTTCTTTTTCGTTCTTATAACGTTTTTGACATCTCCCTGAAGTCGACTTGAACCCGCAATCACCAGAATGTAAACATTATCGCGTTACCGATTGATCTAAATAGCCAAAACAAAATGATGTCATTATTTGGACTTTTATATTTAAATAATTCCAGTTTGCAACCCTAGCGTTCATTACTGGAATATATATCTATTTTAGTAATTAGCAAATTCAAAACCCTTATAAAAATTATAGCATATCTTACGGGTTAGTTGAAAATATATAATAAAAAAATTCATTAAATTAATGAATTTTTCATTAACTCAATGAAATTTTTTCGTTAAATCAGTGAATTCAGATTAATGAAATCGATTCATTAATAGTATGAACGAAAATTCTATCAGTGTAGGATAAATTTTGATCTCAAATTATCCAATTCGATCTGTAAATTAATCCCATGGGATATTTTGGGATCTATCAGGATCTTAATTTGATATTATTGGATCTCCCAATTTTGAGATCTATTTGGATCTAATTTAATCCTGTAATATATTTGAGGGATCTGATTGGATATTACTGTATACCCCAATTTTGAGATGGACTTGGATAAGATCATATGTCGATCTATATCAAATGAGATATGACTACATATGCTAGATATAATGTTTTTTGATCGGGTAAGTATTTTCTGATCCGTTTTTTCCTTTTTATTTCTTTTAAAAAACTTGACCGATACCGAAATAAAAAACAAAATTCGCGGCATATTTTTAAAATATTTTTTTATTTATTTTACTCTTTTATTTATTTTGAACTTTATTTTTTTTACAATTTGCTTCTTTTATCTTTTATTTTAAATTTCTATAATTTTTTGCAAACAAATTTTAAGTTTTGTATTTTTAATGTTTTTACACCCTACACCTCTACGTGGAGAGGTTTAGGATATAAAAACTTTGTGCTGATGTTTGTAACACCAAAAAATATTGGACCTAGACCCACCTTTTAGTGTACCGATCGACTCTGAATTACTTTTTGTTTCATTTTATCAATGTCCGTCCGTCCATGCTTTCTTTTGCGCACTCTACAGATCGCAAATATAAAGGTATTTTGATGAAATTTGGTCCACAGACCTATGTCGGCTCGGCTCAAGGACGGAGCCTATTGATTTTTGTTAAAATCGATCCATGGTTAGACCTAGTGCCCATATAAGGGTCCCCCCAAATTTGCTTGTTTACACGCTACAGGTCGCAAATACGAAGATATTTTAATGAAATTTGGTTTGCTGACTCACATGGTCCCAAGGACAAAACCTATTGATTCTAGATAGATCGGTCCATATTTGGACCTATCACCCATATGGTCTATATTTTCGATTTTTTTTTATCATTTTATAGAAAATTTTGTCCGTTTTAATCCATTCGAATTTCGGATCCAAACATTAGTTGGCTTTTAACCAGACTGGTGTAGGGTATTATATATTCGGCATGCCCGACTTAAACTTTTTTACTCGTTTTAATGTTAAAGCTGTTTTAGTTTTAACAATTGGTATTTCATTTAACTTTTATTTTTAACTTAAGGGGATTTTTAAAATTTTTATTTATATTATCAGAGTTTTTGAGGTAACCCAAGAACATTTTTACGAATTCTCCCGCACGTACGGAACATTTTACGGCATATTAACGGTCCGTAATGTACGTATCCGTCAAAGCTTGTACGTATACGGAACATTAACGGACCGTATAAACGGATATTCGAATACAATCCATTTTAGCTCCGTCCATTAAATACGGACTTGACTGGTGTTTGTTTTTAAAATAAAAGTGATTCAGTTGCTCAAAAAATAGTACTGAGACATAAAATTAGTCGGAAAAGCATGAATCCGATCTTAAAGAACTTCACAAAGAACTTTAAACCAGATACATAAATTAGACGGTAAGTTAAATGAAATTTGTATGTGTTTTAAATATGGTTTTTGTAAGCAAATGTTTCTTTTAATATAGATATTGCATTTTATTATTGGCCACTGTTGTGAATTGATGAACTGGATGGAGAGTAAATATAGTGATGTAAATATAGTGCAAATAAAAAAATCACAACTCATAATTAATAAGAAATGGTAAATTTAGGTAGATATATAAGTCCGTTTTTGTTTAAGAAATGGTACGGATACGTACCGAAAACGGAAATCTAAAGACAGAGTCAATCCGTTATTTACACGACATAACGGTCCGGAAACGGTCCGGCATTGACGGACTTTCAACGGACTTGTCCGTTTTTTAGATGACAGAACGGCCGGCACTGACGGCATAACGGTCCGTAAACGGTCCGTCATTGACAGACTTTCAATGGTCTCCAATCAGTGTCGATGTTCATTAAGTTCCGTTTCCAGTACGTAAACGAAGTTGGATTCCTTTTATGTGGACCGAAAACGGTGCGTAAATGGAACGAATTGTTTGTTGGGAATTATCAAATTTTTAATTGATTTTTTCATTTAATTATGGCCAACGCAAAAAACGTGTCAAGTGTCATTAACGGACCTATCCCATGACCGGTCAATCGGGGGCATATTCAAGGATATTGGATTTTACATATTCTTAGGTGGAAGTCCCTTAAAAAAGTCTGTAAATAGACAAAAACTCTATATTTATGATTTCAGCTGAGACTTTTTCTTTCCAAATTTTATGAAATGCTTATTTTAGGCTTTACCATACTTTAACAGATTATTAAATTTGTCGTTATTAAAGGAATTATGCATACTGTTTTTGCCAAATTAGCTTAAAAACGTATAATTAAACTGTTTAGAAATTTTATGCATAACACCGTAAATCTTTTTCATTGAGAGTAGGAAACTTTTAATAATTAAAATCATATTTTTCATATTTTATGAAATCATTTCTTAATACTATGAAGATAATTCTTTCAGTGTAGTGGTAATATTGTAAATGTTTTTCCGCTGTTAAATAAGTAGCGTTTTACAAACATATTCAATTTAAGGTTCTTTTTTATTTTGCTTACAATAAGTTGTGGTTGTCAAATCGATACCAGTTTAGCTGTAAAACTTTTGTAATATAAATGGGAGTGATTTGAAATTAGATTTAACTGGATTTCAACTAGATTTAAGAGAAGTGTAAATTGAATAAAATATAAATGAAATAAAAGGCCTTTACAGGATGGGTGAAGTTATAAAAGTGATTATCGACTACATTTCGCAGTAAGGTTAATGTCATGGCTAATAAAAATTTTAAATATTTACAGTATAATGTAATAGATAACAATTTTGCATCGCTTAGGTAAAAAAATTTGTTAACAACCTTTTTGTACATGCCTACATATACAAAATCGTGAAAGTGTAGGTACTATTTGGAATTCGTTGCAGCCAAATATAATTATATTAATGGTATACCTGTTAAAAACAACAGTCACACGTTTACAAAAAATCTCCAGTGATATTTTTGTAACAAACTACATATTAATATATGACAGCAATCAGGGCGCCGTTATTAATTATTTTGAAATAATATTTTTGTGTTGCTCTATTTATTCGAATTCGTTGAGGGTGGTGGGGCTATTCGAAATTTATTGTAAACACTTTTATAGATGATTGTAGTTAAATATAGCTTGGCATCGTCTAGTGATTAGGGAATTTTTCCACCTTTTAATCAGAGCTTCTAAAGAATTAAATCCTAAACTAAAGACAAATTAAATACTACGAGCTTTGATTTGATGTACGACCTGGGCCCTTGTTCTACAAATAACGACATACAAGCTATTTTAAGGTACAATTAAAATAGTTTGCAGGTTAAAATAACACAAAATACCATTTAAAAGAAACGAAAATAAATTTAAAAACCGGTATACTTACTTTTGAATTAAATCAAACGGTTTTTGTTATTAATTATACCCTACACCACTACGTGGTCAGGGTATAATAAGTATGTGCTGATATTTGTAATACCAAAAAATATTGGACCGTCTGTCTGTCCATTCATTCTTTTGCGCACTCTACAGGTAGCAAATATTAAGATATTTTGATAAAATTGGGTACACCGACCTATGTCGGCCCAAGGATAAAGCCTATTGATTTTGGTTAAAATCGGACCATGTTTAGAGCTAGTGCCCATATAAAAAAAAAATTAAAAAATTAAAATTAAATTGAAAAATAAAACATTTGAGAAAAGCACGATACAACATTTTTACGTATGTTTAGTGTCCTATGTTTAAGTGTGCTAACCCAATAGAAAATCATTTTTAAACTCAAATAAAAATTTTAACAACTCTGTTTTTGTTACGACGATACAACAGATAGCACAACCCTTATGAACAACCTAAATGTAATTTTTTTTGTTTTTTTTTAAACTAATTTAACATATTTACATATGAGAATGTAAAGTTTTCTGTAAAAAATGTTGAATTCAAATAAATTTTTCACTTTTTTCTTAATGTCATCTTTTTATTTTTCAAAATCTGGTCGCCTTACATTTTAACCCATTCGAATTTCGGATCCAAACATTAGTTGGCTTTTAACCAGACGGGTGTAGGGTATTTTATAGTCGGCATGCCCCACTTTAACTTTTTTACTCGTTTTTAAATGTTGCTTAAACAACTAAAGAATCAGTAAAGACAAATGAATATATATGAAGGGTTCTTCAATAAGAGCGCTACAAAAGTTTTTTTTAAATAAAACAAAAACGGTTTTGGATATCAATGAAATTCTTTATTCCTGTGAAAGTACGTTCGATGCCATTATGTATGCAAATCGATCTCTTTTGCATGGCCACCACGGGCACGCTTGCAGAAGTCCAGACGCTGAACCCAATTTTCGACGGTTTTCAAGCATAAATCGGCCGATATTCGTACGAAGATCATCAATCGTCTGATGTTAGAAAATGTCACACTTGTTGAAAAAAATAGGTGCCCTCAATTAGGAACAAATGGTAGTTCTTTAAAATCTGTAACTCTGTTTTTTGCATAAAGAGTAATTTCAGAGATTTTTAATTTTTGCGCTTCCAGCTCAATGTAATTGAAAATTTTTTGATACTGACATATAACTGACAAATAAGCAAAATAAATGAAGCTAAATTGATTAGTGTGCCTTCAGAAATAAAAAAGATATGACATTAATAATCTTTTCATGTCCATGCGTGAGGAACATAAAATTTTATATTTTTTTGAGGGCACATCCGCAGTTTGAGAAATAATTAGTTGCAGTGCTGCGTGATCGGTATGTATCAACAATACTATTATTGTGTGTAAGTGCTAAATAGATCGTACTATTATTTTGGTATCCAGAGCCATTTTAGGTTAAATTTTGTAGCTTTTCATAGATTTTTGGAGCTAAAAGTGATGTAGAAACGAAACGGATAATCCGATCATTTTAGCACTTACACACAACAATATTAATGGCGATATACAGTGTACAAAGAAAAAAGTTGGACACTTTGAATTTTCAAAGTGAAATTCAAATAACAACCATGTTATTTGAATTTGTTTATAAAAAAACATAAGCACATTGTACGTAAAATCAGAGACTATTAATTATAGAGATAGAAAATTAAAACTTACACTACTCACCAGTAGAGGGCGCTAAAATTAGTATCAGTTGAGCCTATATTTAAAATCTCAAAAACTGCTGAAAACGGTTCAAAATAAGGAAAAAACAACGCGAAATACATTCAAATAATAAAATTTGAGATATCCGTTTGTTTCTTTGCTTTGTTGTTTGTTTTTATTTAGGGGGTAATTTTCTTAAACACTTCGGTGAAGTGTTGCGTTATTTCTATAGAAATTGTTTTTGTTACAAAAACAATTTACATTGAAAGTTCCCTTCACTTCACCCAAGTGTTTTACGAAATTAGGTACTTAATTTTAAATAAAAAAGAAAATTGTCAGTTTTTTTAATAAAGTGCCATCTAGTGAAAACGATGTTTTATAACTTATTTTTTTTGTGATGCCATACCCCTGGGTAAAATTAACAGTAATTTTATGCTTTTCAATAGCTTTTTTCGATTTTTGTCTTTTATATTGATTACAGCTCGTTTCATTTTAAAATATAATGTGTCAAACATAAGCCAGATTTTAACCATTAATTCTTTTATCTGTGGATGTGCCAGTGATGTAGAGCATAAAATAATCCGATCTGTTTAGCACTTTTATATAATGATATTTATGATAACATCTACGGTTCCAGATTGATTGGACTCCATAATTCTTAAAACTGTGGAGCTGCCTTCAATTTGAATTTAACCTTTTAGCGATTTTTGGAGAAAGATATGCTGTAGAGAATACAAAGTTCATCCGATACATTTAGCACTTTCATATAATAATAGTAATGAAGATATGTACCATTCACGATATATTTGATCACATAATTCTTTAAACCGTGGATGTGCCATTTAATTTCGTGCTGCAATTTTGGGAAATTTATAGGGGCACTAGGTCCAAACATAGACCGATTCGTTCGACTTCGTTCTTGGGCCAATATAAATTGGTCTACCAAATTTCATCAAAATATTTTAAAATTTACGACCTGTAGCATGCGCACAAGATTACATAGAGAGACAGACGGACGGACGGAAAAATTAAAAAAAACAAACCAAATTCGGACTCAGCACAGAAAGGTTACTTGAAAATGTGTGGTCACATGCTCAAAAAATCCAGAAATTTAAAAATACTTATTAGCGAAAATGTGAGCGGTTTTTTGTTTATAATTTTTTTACAACTCCAAAAAATTGATTCACGCGAACAGATTACTTCTTTTTAATGCATTTTAAATAAGTTAATCTAGAAAAAAAATGTGTGCCACTAATTTGAAATTTTTCATTTTTAAAATCTGAAATTGACCTTTTTCGTAGATTTTCCTATATATCCTTACCACTGTTGAAAAAATATTGAGTCTAAAAATAGATTTCAAAGAAATTTACAAAAAATTCTAGAGCATTACTTTATATTTGAAATAATGATAAAAATAAGTCATTATTGGTAATGCATTATTTTTTATTTTGAAATGGTGGAAAAAGTAACTAGTTATTAGTAGCTCATTACTATGTCTTTTAAAATAATCCAGAAAGTAATTCGGTGTCATTACTGGTAGTCCAAAAAATAATGATATGTCATTACCGTTTCTACACTGGGTTATTTCGAATAAATGCAAAAAAGGTCGAGTAAGCATTTAATTTAAAAACAAATGTTTGTTCCTTTGTTTTTAACTTAACTAAATTTTTTCATACTTGGGACTAGTTAATTGAATGGACTAATTAATTGATGATTTCATTGGTATTAAAGGGTTTTCCAATAGGTACTTGACAACTTTGAATTTAATTTGTGAACACACTATTTCCCTGATCATCTAACTGTTATTTTCCTTTTTTCAGTAAACTCAACATTTTCATCATGGTAAAGTACACGAACGAACAACGTATGCAAAAATGTACTACCGAAATTCGGAGTCGGTGAACGCAACTTTAAGAGCGTTAACTCCAATTTTCGGTCGTTATTCTCGCCCTAGTAGACAAGCAATAACAAGTTTAGTGCAAAAATTTGAGTCTACATATTCATTGTGTGATGCTGCCGTGCCAGTCATACAACGGGTTGGTCGAAGTGACAAAATATCGCTGCCGTTCAGGCGTCCGTAGCAAACGATACAAATCAGTCGATTCCGCGGCGTTTTCAAGAACTGGGCATCGCCAAGATCACTTTATGGCGAATTTTGCGTAAAGATCTTGTTTTACACCCATACACTGAGAGAATTATCATCACTTCAGTAATGAATTTCTTCATAGTTGAAATGAAACAGGTTTCATTAAATCCAATGTTTATGAAAAGTTCATAAAATTAATGAAACTTTTCATAAAATTAATAGGCCACTCGTCCAATGAATAAATCATTCAGCCAATGAAGAGCTTCATAAAATCTATGAAGCAATTTCATTTACTATTATTTATTATAGTTGGTTGTTGTCGTTGCTAAGCTGGAGCGGATAAATAAAAAGTACTTAGCAAATGCAAAGGCGTAATAAAATCGTAGCATATTTTACGGATGTACAAAATATATCTAATACGGAATTTAGACTGAGCAAAAACAAAATGGTTTTTGTACAAAACTAAATTACAAAAGCCAATTCATTTACACTGAATTTTTAGTTTTTTTTTGTCACATCACTTTTTTGTTAAGCACTTTTCTTTATGTTTTTATGGTTAAATTAAATTAAAAAAATTATTAACACATTTAAAAATATATAACAACACACAATTTTAAACTAAAACTGAAATATTTAAAAAAAAAATAAAAAATATATTTTTGACACTTGCTTTAATTATATATTCGTTGTAACAGAATGTATCGAAAATTAGTTATAAAAGAAATCGGGTGTATCAAAAATACAAATTTCAGATATTTTTACTTGGTTTTTGGCAAAAACCAGGTAGAATCTGGTTTTCAGTTTGTATGAAAATTGTATGGAAAAACTAAATTAATTTTATAGTTTTCGGCTCAAAACCTAAAAATTACCAAAAACTACTAGTTTTTGCCCAGTCTAAATATACTATAAGAAAGAATTCATTAAATTAAAAAGTTTCATAAAAAAATGTTTCAAAAAAATGAATATGATTTATAAAAAAATTTCATAGTCCAAAATTAATAATAAAAAATTAATTTAAAAAAAAATAAAAATTATAAAAGATTATTCTCTCAGGAAATGACGATATTTTATAAAAAAAAAATTAAAGAAAAAGTAAATACTATTGAACAATTTCGTATACATAAAGAACATTTTCATTAAATTTATGGAGATCTAATTTATGAAATTCAATGAATTTTTTTAGTGAAATTATGAAATTTTATGAAAGAAAAGTTATAAAAAATTTGAAGCCGATGGACCATTTGAAGCGACGTACGTTATTTAAAAAAAAGTTGTCAAGTCCTTATTGGAAAACCCTATATAATTGACCAATGGCAATGAAATTTTTTGCCATTACAATTGAACAATGCCAAGGAAATTTTCTCAATTGGCATTGTTCAGTGCCTAAATGTTAATTTATAATTGATAAAAAAAAGCATTTGTTTTCATAAACTCTTTATGTTGATAAAAGAACAAATTTAAAAAAAAATTCAAAATTCGTGCATTTCTTATCTTATATTTGTTATTTCGTTAAGTTTACATTACTAGAGGCTGATACATCTAGATTAATCAGTGTTAAAAGAAGAGTGAACAGCAGTATACTTGATACAACTTGATAAAATAGAGAATATTTATAATGTTTATAGCTCTGAAATTTTACATTCTTGTCCTAATTTTCTTTTTTATTTTTGTATACAATGCTTTTTTCTTCAATTACATGTATATTTCATTACCATTGGGTGTACATTTCATTACCATTATTTTAATCAATGCCAATTGAAAAAAATTTCATTGGCATTGAAATTAATGCCAATTAATTTACCAATAGCGCGCCGTATTTCCTCTTTACGATATTCAACTGTTGCAGGCTTATTCTCATACACCTTTTCCTTCACATAGCCTCAAAGAAAAGCCCATCGGTGTTAGATCGAACGATCTTGGTGGCCAATGTTGATCGTCAAATCGAGAAATAACACGGTCTGGAAGTAACACCATTGTTTTACGTGCTGTGTGGCGTTGTTCGTTTGAATACTTCTCCATATTCTTATTCTGTACCTGACAACTGTCAAAAAAAATCACCGTACAACTCGTATTAACAAAAAAGCGGCAAAGTTATATCCGGCGCTCTTGTTGGGATACCCGATAGTAAACGTTTTAAGTCTGAGTTTTATACTACATTTGTACTTGAGAAAAAACCACCTAGTTTGTGTACAAAACTAGTTTTTGCTTGTTTTTTTGTATGCGTTTTGACAAGTTAAAAACTACAAGCGCCAAAAACCAGGTAGTTTTTGCTAGGTATAAATGTATTATTACTGAATTTTATCCAAATTTGTAAGTTTCCAAGTTTTGAAACTGAAAGAAGAAACTCGATTGAATTCCCAACTTGTTCAATTGAAAGAAACTAAATCGAATGATCGATTGAATTCCCAAATTGGAAATCGAATGAGTAAGAACTCGAATGATTACCTATTCAATGATTGGTAAAGCCGAATGTGATGAATGCAAATATTGCTAAAATCACTATTTTTTAATTTTTTTTTATAATTCCCGGTTTTTTAAATAATGATAGGAGGCTAATTTTTTGTTCCATTTATAAATTATAATTATAAACTTCTAATTTAAAAAATTTTTTTGTTCATGCAGCTGCGAACACCCATTTAGGAACCGTTGCCTTAAATGAATTCATCTATTAAAAAGTTTTTTGTAACGGAATAATCTCTAAATTAGGAGCTATAGCACGTCAAGATTTACACTTAAGTGTTTTATAACTCCGCTAGGGGGCTCACTAAAGCATCGATAACAACATGCAACTATTTTTGGCTCATCTCCTAACAACCGAATTTGGGTTGCCATTCGATTTGGATTTGGAGCGGAGTTTTTATGAGAGTGTAATTCTAAATAACCAATCCACAAGATTTTTTGAACAAATTTTTAGCGGTTCAAGTTCGGCCACGAATTGGTTAAATAACTAAAATTAATTTTCATTATACATGACAGCATAATGATGCAATGTCATGTGTTACTTTTTAAATATTTACAAACTGATTTCGTTTGTAATGGGAAATTAATAGGCCATGCAATAAATGCAACTTAACGGATGGAATTTATAAAAATAACTTTGTAAATATAGAGATAATTTAAAAATATCGATCAACAGCTATTAACACATAAAGTGCATTTTTATAGTTTATTCAGTTATAATCAATTTTAAACTGAAGTAAATTGTTTTCGAATTCGACAATTTTTTTTTTTTTGAGCTGGTCGTAGTTAAAAATTTGATATTTCCATCAATGAATTTAACACGTGCGTGTAAATGAAAAAAGCGACAAATTTTCAGTAGAAAACTATGCTTGTGCGTCATATTTAGAATTTCCCCGGGAATTTCCGACCTATTTTTACTTCCGGAATCCCGGAAAATAAATAATTTTTTTTTGTAAAAAAGTAGAGATAACAAAGCTAAGATATTAAACAAATTCTGACATTAATTATAAAAAATGTTCACAAAAGGCTTTCAAATGTCCCAAAAACTACGTTTCCAATTGGTTGAAGAAACTAGAACCGGCGATGATTGTAAATTTTCAAAATATTTGGAGGAAAATTAAATTCTACAGACAAAACAGGGACCAAATTCCCGCAGTCGTAAGCGTTCGAAATTGTTCGTCCTTGGGCCAACATAGGTCTGCGTACCAAATTTCATCAAAATATCTTAATATTTGCGACCTGTAGAGTGCGCACAAGATTGCATGGACAGACAGACAGACGGACGGACGGACAGACGGACATAGTTAAATCGAAATAAAAAAAAATTCTGAACCGATCGGTATACTATAAGGTGGGTCTACGACCAATATTTTTTGGTGTTACAAACATCAGCACAAACTTATAATACCCTGACCACATAGTGGTGTAGGGTATAAATATGCACTAAAAATCATAAAATATGCTCTTAAAAGCAAAATATGCAAAAATATGCATTTGTAATAAAATATGCAAAAATATGCAACAACAAATTGATGCCATTTTGTTGCAAATTCTTAGATTCGGAAAAGTAGTTGGTCAAAATAATTTTTGGGTTAATGACTACAAACTAGGGATGCCGAACGGGACTGGTTTTTACAAATCCCGGGATTCGGGATTTTAAGAAATAGCTGAAATAAACCCTACAAATTAAAATAATTCATTATAAATCTACTTATTATTTCCTGTAGTATGAAAAAATAAACAAATTAAGCCTGATTCACAATGCTGGAATACTCCACGCATGATACAAAAAATATGCAAGTGCAAAAAAGAAAGGAACAAAATCCATTCAGAGTGGAGACTTTTTAAATCTGACTTTAAACAAAAATTACATTCATAGAAATAAGCACACTCACAAAATTTTGTCGGTAGAATCTACTGAAAATGACAGTTAAAACAAAGGTATATGCAGTTAAAAAGGCGTCAAAAGTATTTACCTTTAAAATAACTAAGTCTTTTATTTTTAACTGTTGAAAAATAACTAACAAATGCATTCAAAATAACTACGAATGTCGTAAAATTAAGTGATAAATTTTTACTACAAAACTTTTAAAACAACTGACAAAATCGGTAAAAACTACTGTTTTTTATAGTCAATTCTTTTTGTTTATAAAAGTATATTTTAATAAAAAAAATATTTTTTTTCTTTCGATTACAAAAATATGTGGCTTTACTTCAGCCTATTTAAAATTTGAAGTAAAAATTCCAAACCGTGCTTTTATGCATTGGAGATACAATACAAGTTTCTAATTTTTATAATCAAACTAGAAATATATCAATAATACCAAATATAAAGTAAACAAGAATTTTTAAACTTCATAAAAATTCAACGAAAATTTTTATTTTTTAAATAACTAACAAAAACTACTGTTTACTGTAAAAATACTGTTTTGGTAGTTGTTTATTATAATATTAAAAATAACAGATTTAAACAACTGTTACGGAATTGCAGTACTTTTCGTTAGTTGTTTTCTTAAATAACCATCATACAAGTTGTTTTGCCTTTTTATATAGAAAAACAACTGTAATTACTGTTAAAAACAACAACTACTGATTACTACATAAACAACTGTCATGTAGTAACTGTCAAACTTTTTTGAGTGTAAGTAAAAATAGCAAAAAACTACTAAAAATTAGCAAAAAAGTTTCCACGATTAAAACTACTGAAATCAGCAGAACATAATTGTAAAATTTCCGAAATATATGAAATATACTTATGAGTTAAATTTAAGCAAATTGCAAATTACAATTTACCTCTGAAGAAACTTTTTAACCAAAAGTAGCTAAAACAAAGCTATATCTATAAACTTTTAGTTATATTTGGCTAAAATCAGTTGAATGCAAATACAAACTACTCTGCTTAAATCATCAGAAATATTTAGTGATTAAATCAACTAAAATAAAATATTAAGCACATACCTCTGCTGATTTCAGAAAGCTCAGCAAAATTATTTTGCATGAAGTATAATTTTAGCAAATCATCAATAAAATAAAGAAAAACATGACCGTTAAAAGATTAAAAAAAGCTGAATTACGGTTTTCAAAAGTTTCACAGATGAATAAAAGTTTTTTAAATTGTTAAGGTTTTTATTCAGATTTATTAAATCTGTAATCTATTTGAATCTATTATTTATGAATAGAAAAAATTTGTTCTTTAATAACATTTAATAAGATATTAGATTTATGTGATTTAGGTCGAATATAACGATAAAAATAAATACAAAAAGTGATCAAATATACCAAATAATGAAATCGGAAATGCCGGGATTTTTTCAAGACCAATCCCGGGATTTTTGGGATCGGGATCGGTATCGCTACTATAAACATTTGCATGAAAGTCGCTGCCCTGGTAATGACTAATTTGCATTCTTGTTCAATATTAAATAAAATCTTTTAATTTATGAAGTGTTTTCTGCGCCATCAATGTTGTTCACTAAAATTAAATGTGTTTTCGGATTAGCCTGTAAATGATTTTATTTAGAAAACTTTTTTAAATAAGAAAAAGTTAAGGTACTTTTTGTTAAATATTTATTCAAGAATCTTTCGATTCTGCATCAAAGCTTAGTAAAACTTTACCGATAGACTTGAGAAAGCGAGATTTTTACATATTTTGTTCATGTTTTTTAATGTAAAAATTTAATTTTAAACGTTTGATCCTATCAATAATTTGATTTAAACCAAATGTTGTAACTTCAGCTTGATTAACACTCTATGCATCCATATCCATCCACATTTACTATTCCCCAGTATTTGGGACACTAAGGCCGAGTTTTTCAGATGTCATTTAAACTTGGTTTAGTTAAACCGAAAACTAGTTTGTCAGCCATTTTGAAGTTTATAAAAAAAAAAATTTCTCGGAACAACTTTTCTTCACCTAGTTTTTGTTCTTTATTGAAAAAAAAACTAAATACATCAAATCTCAAAAGTAGTATTCCAGTTACAAACAGCGTCAAACTAAGTTTAAAGATAATATATATCCTAAAAAATCGGCCTAAATGTCATTTCCAAAAGAGACATTACAAAAATTTGGCAATCCATATCCCCAATACTGCACTTAAAATAATACGTCAGTAGAAAAATCTGTCAAACCGGATTCAAATCGATTTGACAATTTTTAATGAAACACTGATTTAAGCAAAGATTTTAGTTTTCTTTATTTAACACAATACTAAAAATCCAAATACAAAATTTATTGTTAAAATATAATATTTTCATGTTACTGTTATTAGCCGGTAGATGGCGCCGAAGTTTTAAAGATGGCGCTATTTCCTTCCCTCCCGATTTTTTAAAACGGCCCATATCTCGTAAACTAAGAGAGATAGAGCAAAATTGACGAAAATTTCGACTACCCTAACCGTATAATATCCTAGCGAAAGGGGTTATCTCTATCCAAAAATGGACCATGGCGGGGCCTTGGCCCTCGAAAATTTCTAATAAAAATTTTCCACTTCATAAACTGACCCATATCTCGAAAACTAAGCGAGATAGAGCAAAACGGATAAAATGTTTGCTCCTTTGGAGTACCCTTATATGACTTTAGATGGTATGGACTAGGCCCGGGGAGAGTCCCGAGACCCTAAATTTGATTAAATTCTACGACTCAGTATAATACAGATAAAACTGTAGCTTTACAAATTTTTACTTAAAGTTAGATTTGTTAAATTTAACAAAAAAAAAGTGTTAAAGTCAACAAAGTTTATTTTAAGCCAAAAAGCAGGAATAAATTTTATTAAAGTAACAAACAAATAACCATACGTCAGTGTGGCAAATGTGACAAGGAGGAGATAAGAAGATCAACAAAAAATCTAAAGTAGAATGTTTGTATGTCTGTTTGATCACTTCTGAGAGTAAAAACAATAACAGAAAGCTGAATAGGAAAGAAAACTATAAATTTGCCACACTATAAGCAATGCCTTACGTGGGTGATATGGCTAAGCTGTCGAATTCTAGTATAGTAACGTTTGTAATGTAGGAGTGCATGGGTTCGATTCCTACAGCCGACAGGTTGTTGAAGAAAAAATTATCATATAGAGATAATCTGATGAAGTTTGAACATAAAAAAGGCAGAAACTAGATCTAGTCTGATTTGCAAAGTAATAATGTAGTTATAACTTTTGAAAAAATGTTTATTCTTCTTCTTAACCTGAAACCTACTAAACAAATTTTGATGTTTATTTAAAGAAAAAAATAATTAGACCATTTTTTTATCACTGGATTTATTTTATTTTGTTTAAAATCCACATTTTGTTTTTTAATTTTCAAAATTTAATATTTTTATCCATAATCTATTGTAATGCATTAAACACATAGACGACTGCGGCTACACGACTACCCGACTACAAATGCCGCTGGCTGCAATTGTAGTCGTGTACTCAGCTACTTAATTTTTCTGAAAACGACAGCGACATAGTAAACAGATGATCTTAAAAATTTGACGTTTTGATAAATATTAATTTTTTTGGTTTGTGCTTCTAAAATAATGGCTGAGGAATATTTTTTTAATTTTGTAACATCCATTTTTTTTAAAAAACATCACAATAAATTTATTTCCAAATATAAATTAATGAAAGCTTCAAACAATTGTAAAATAAAAACAGATGTTTCTTCAGTGTTGCCATAACGGCGATTTTATAGTCAGAACTAGCGATTTTATTTCGCCTCTAGCGGGAAAAATTGTACTGTTTTACACATTTTGTTTAATGCATAACACTTATTCGGTAATATAATGCGCAAGAAAAAATTTAAATTTTGATAAGAAATGTGATCTAAATGCAACGAAAACTCTGACTGATTTAACTGAAAGCTTCTGCTAAAATGTCGTTTACAATCTGGATTTCTGGACTCTAGGGATCTGTCACGAGACAGATAAGAATTAATAAGAAGAGGATAACGAATGTTTGTTAATTTTGCTCTATATCGCTTAGTTTACATGATATAAGCCATTTTATGATTATATATTCGTTCATTAGTCGAACCGCCCTTATGTGGAATAAACTCCCCGTAGATGTCCTTCCTGATACTTACAATTTAGAGAAATTCAAGTCAAACGTTCACAAACACTACTCCCCCTTTCACAAATTTCAGACATGTCCCCGTACAAAAAAGTATGAAAAATGGAGTTTTTCCCAAATAACTTTTTTGGTTGTTATACAACATGACATGCCTTTCTTCATCAGCATTAGCTAATGAAATTTGTGAAATATTAAATTATTTTTAAATAACAGGAATGTACTCCCAAAAAGAAAAATTTTGATACCCATATTGCAAATATTAAGTAGTCAGGGGTTCCCAAATATTTAAAAATATAGACCTTCGAGAAAATTTGTCTGAAACCCGAAGTAGACCGAATATCGAAAAAAGCCAAAACAACCCCTCACTTAAATTTTATAAGGATTAATATATGTGAATTTGGCCATTAACCCTATATGCGTCTCCATACAAAACCACCTAAAATTTTCATGTTTTGTACTCTGCTATAAACAAATAAGCATGCTTTTTTCCTAAATAATGTTCAAAAGAATCACAAAAACACACATTTCAGACTTAAATTTTCAGCAAATGAATTAACTAAACTACAAATTCAACAATTATTTTAATTTTTGCATTAAAAAATACAAAAATTGTTTTTACGGACTTTCCATATTCTCATATATTTAGTTAGAATATTTTTCCACCTCAAGTCCAAATTCTAATATGATATTGTCATATTAGATTTTTATTTGTTGTTTCAAAAAGGGTTGATCATCTTTGAGTTTTTTCAGTCTACTAATATTCAGCAAAACGTTTTATTGATTTTAAAAAGAATTTTTTCATTTGCAATCGACTAAGAGTTACGCAGATAAAAATATCACCAAATTTTAAGTGACAAAAATAATTGTTAAAATTCAGTTTCCGTTTCAAAAACATTTTCAATTGAATCAATTAAACATTTTGTTTATATGATAAGTTTCCAAAAATCAAAAAACGTTTTTATTGAAATCCAGCAGGTTCTTTGCTGACTCGCTCATTATTGTCAATTCGAGTAATTGAACTAGTTCGTTTAATTCGTTCTTTTTTGTGTTTAGTGATTGAACTCCGATAGATACAATTGTAGGAAGGCCGAATAATGATGATCACTTCGTATCATTAAAAAAGTGATTAGTTTAATTGAACTACTTTGTTCATGAACGACACAACTCGGTTATACACACGCGTAATTTAAATTAAAATGATTTTTCTCGATGAAAATATCTTTGAGAAATATGTTAGATTTCTAAATACATCTGCTTGTCAAATTCGAGTGGTAATGGAGAAACAAAGTGCACAAAAAAATTATTGAAACTATTCAAAATATTCCATTGTGGTCAAAAAGTTAAACAAGGGCAAAAGGACACAGAAACGAGACCAAAAATAAGAAGCTATTTTTTTTTTTTTTTTTTAGTGGCATGGTGAGTGCAATTTTCGGAAACTTTTGTGCACATAGTTACGGCTAACATTGGGATTAAAACGTCTAAAGTTCAGAAAGTTCCGGACAGAAATGATATGAAGAACGGTGATGACAAAAAAACGAGCAAAGCTTCTCTGTGTTAAATTTTATTTGTGTATTACATTTTCTAGAGTTTTCTCTATTTAGTTTAAAATATATCTTCGAATAAAATTAAATTGTAAAAATATGTATTTTTGAATCAAAATATATTTTGTAAATAAAAAATAAATTAAATTCAACAAATTCGATATTTAAATTTTGGCTTTCAATTTCAACAAACTCGTTTTTTGATATGGCAACATCTTTTGTGAAAATTTGCTTTGAATTTCAACAATTGTAGTTGTTGGCTATTTAATTGAAATAAATTCAACAATCAAGTAATAAACATGTTGTTTGTATTTACATAATCAATTGTAGGCGCAATTTCAATTAAAAGTTTAATTGTATTTACAAAAAGTTTAATTGTATTTACAAACTATTTTTATCTGTGTAGCAAATTTTTTTTGTTTTGTAAAAATCGGCTTTTTGATAGATTTGTTATTTTGAAACTGAAAGTTTTTAAAAATAAGTTTTTTAAAGTTTTGCGTTTTAATGAAGAAAAATTAATTTATTATTTTGTTTTTATATTTTTTTGAGCTTAAGCGCAGCAGTCGAAAATTCATTTTAAAAATCGCGGGATTTTTAAAGCAAATTTTTATTTTTTAATTTTTTAAAAACAAAATTGAATTTATTAATTTCCATAAAACGCCACAGGCAAAATTTAAGAAAAATTTTAATTTGTTATTTCTTTTCAAAATCGCGTGATTTTTAAAACAAATGTTGTTTTGTTAATTTTTTGAGTGTAATTTTTTTTTAAATCGCGCGAACTTTGAAATTGTGTCCATTTTGCAGAAGAATTTTTTATTTAATTAACATACAAATTTTTTTATGCAAGTTCGATCTTTTGATGCTCAAGATTTTTTTGTTTATTGTCCTCAAAACTTGTAAAATTTCAAAAAGAAAACCAAACTAAAATATGAGGTTTCATTATGGGCATTATGACCAGATATTTTTCGGTCACAATCTCCCTAACAAAAATTTGGTTTATGTCAGAGAAATCGAATAAAAACCCCATTTTTTATGCGGCTTATGTCCGATAATTTTTCGGTCTCAAATCCCAAAATGGAAATGGGAATAATGCCCGTAGGAGCATTATCATGGCGGCCTTAGTAAATTGATTAAAACTATCGATTACCCTGAATTTTAATTTTTTACAACTTAGAGTATAAGCACAATGCAAAGGTCCCCGTTTTTTTCATATAATTTGACAATTAAAATCGTGCAACGATTTCCGTGAGAGATAAAACTTATTTTATTTTCTCAATGGAATTTCTTATTTTCTTGTTTTTACTCTCAGATTATTTTACTAATGTTGCCAGATTTTCACACAATTTCAATCACAGTACAAGTATAGTACGATGGTTGATTTCGTCATGCACATGCATCAAAGGATTTAACTTTATACATTTATAAAAAACAGCAATAACACAATAATACTTTCATAGCCTTTTATTCTAACTAATGTAAAACAACAACAATTCGTTCGAATGTGGCAAGAAGAAAAATATAAAATATAACCAACTTGACTTTCTATGTGTTCTGTGTTGTAAAAGTGAGATTCCGTTTGCGTTGCTATTTTGTTCACATTTTTGCCGTCATGATTTAAGATTCCTTTTCCATTTGTATTGTGCTTATTCTCTTATCTTGTTAAATTTCCTAAAATAATTAAAATTTATTATTATTATTTGTTTACATTTTTATCTCAAGGTGATGCCATATGTTGCAATTTTCCCAACTTTTTTGCAAAATACTGGAAAAATACAGTGTTGTATCACTGTAACTTGATTTAGAATCTTGTTATGAAACTGGGGTTTCCGAAAATCTGGTTATAAAATCAGATTTCTTTGTATTGGAAATCTGGATTAAATCCAGTTATATTGCAAATGCAATTAGAACTTGATTTCAAACTGGATTTCAGGTAAATAAAAATTCGACATCACACGCAATTTTACACTGATAGAATTTGCATAATACAATATGCTGTAAATCGTATAGTGGCTGATATCAGCAATTCTTAAATTAAAAATTACAGACAATTTAGCGACACAACCGCATATTTTATTCAATCTATTAGTGTTATCAGACTTCTTAAAGTCGTTTAAAATCAATGAACTTAACATTCATTTAATTTTAGAATTGTAAAGATGCTTTGAAGTTTGTACTGATTTTTAATTATTAACAAGCAACTACAATTTGAAAATTAAATTTTCAAGTTAATTATGATAATAATATTCGGTTATTACGATTACATTTCTAGTAAAACTAGTAAAAGAGAAAAAATATTGAAAAAGTTGTCAAAATATTCAAAAGTAATCGAACAAAAAAATTGTTAAAATAAACAAACAAAAGAAAATTTACGAAAATCGCAAAAAAATGTCCCCGGAGTTCAAACTTTAATGCGAAACATAATAAATCGTTGTTAAATTAATAGTTAATTAATTTAACAACGATTCACATAAAAATGTGTTGAATTTTATCATTTGTTAAACAAAAAAAACATATTATGTACTAGTTTTTGCTGGAAGAAATTTTTCAAGTAAAAACTAGTAAAATTTCCCCTTAAATTGTTTACTAGTTTTTACTATTTTTTTTTGTACTCGAACGGATTTTTAAGTACAACTAGTAAAAATGGTAAAGCTAGTAAAAATAGCATGTAAACAAACAAACTTATTAATATAAATACATATTTAAAATTATGATTGCTCATGTTGTCTAGGTCTAATTAAATATTGGATTTGTAAATTTATTTTAGTTTTTTATCGAAATTTTTCCTCACGAGGTGAAAGACATAACACAAAGACTATGTATGTACCTATCTATGCCTTTTTTAAAAGCTTTGCTTAAAATTTTGATATAAGACTCATTTTAAATTACATGTGACTATATAAAGCCCCATATAAATTTTTTTAATCGGGTATTTATAAATAATGTATAACAAAATGCAGCATATTTCGTATAATATCTATATGAGATACCCACGGTTTTTTCGGTCCCATGTATGGCATATTTTTTTTATCCTGGGTCTCTATAGGCTAAAATTTTATGGACATACAGTGCAAGCTCGATTTTTGCGACTAATTAAAAACGAAATTATTTTGGCAAATTCTTTTTTAAATAACAGCTGAATCACGTAGTTCATATAGTGCTATTGTCGGCTTCTCATTTTCCAAAGCCCATTGTATGCATATGTTTATCGATGTTATAGCATCGTCCACTTTAATTTTGTTTTCTTCATGACCACTATCGTATAAATCCTCCGATTTCGTATCTGATAATTCCATTTGCTCCTCACTACTTTCCACATGAAATTCTTCTTAAATCCAGTTGTTTATGTCAGCATTCGTGAAAAGATGTTCCGTACCAATTTGAGCTACAAGTGTACCAATAGTTGAAAGATCTTCGTTTTCTTCCTGAAAATATTTAAGGGCATGTTATCCTCTTCACTGCATTCACTACTGAATTCGAGCAAGGTGTTCCAGGATTTTTGGATATTGGACACTGATATTTTATCCAAGGACGTAGCTGGAATCTGAACTGCATTTTTGAGCTCCAAATTTGTTCCCTTCTCGCCAAGCAAGGGGTTGAGCAGTTGTTTTTAATAATTTAATTTGATCAAGTTGATAACGTTTTGATCTAACGGTTGAATAAGTGCAGTGCAATTGAGTGGTAGATTCATTGCTATAATTAAACCGTCATCACTTTTTAGTTCCTCAACTGGGTGGTAAGTTGCGCTATCTAAAAGCAAAAATGTTTTTTGCGGCAGACCTTTTGAAGCCAAAAATTCTCCGACCTAAAAAATTTTTACTAATGAACAACTTACTTTTACTAATTGGTGAAAATTAACTTACTTGGGGAACAAATTCGTGATGGAACCAGTCCTTGAATATAAATGATGTCATCCAGGCGTTATTACTGGACTTGTTTATTACAGGATTATTGAAAAAGTATCGTGGGTTTTTTGAAAAAATACAACATTTGAAAATAGCACGATACAACATTTTTACGTATGTTTAGTGTCCTATGTTTGAGTATGCTAACAGATAGAAAACTGAATAGAAAATCGTTCTTAAACACAAATAAAAATTTTAACAACTCTGTTTTTTGTTAGGACGATACAACGATACAACAGATAGCACACCCCTTATGAACAACCTAATTATTTAATTGATTTTGTTTTATTAAAAAAGCAAAATGTTTGTCTTATACACTGATAGAATTTTCGTTCATACTATTAATGAATCGATTTCATTAATCTGAATTCATTGATTTAATGAAAAACTTTCATTGAATTAATGAAAAATTCATTAATTTAATGAATTTTTTCATTATATATTTTCAACTAACCCGTAAGATATGCTATAATTTTTATAAGGGTTTTGAATTTTGGTGGCCCTATGTTCCGTATAGGAACTACGGGAACTTATATATATATATTGAATTTTCTAATTACTAAAATAGATATATGTTCCAGTAATTAACGCTAGGGTTGCAAACTGAAATTATATAAATATAAAAGTCCAAATAATGACATCATTTTGTTTTGCGCTATTTAGGTCAATCGGTAACGCGGTAATGTTTACATTCTGGTGATTGCGGGTTCAAGTCGAGTTCAGGGAGATGTCAAAAATGTTATTCTCTATATATAAAAGAATAACATGACTGACTGAATGATTGACTGACTCAACATCGCCCAGCCCAAACCGCTGAAGCTAGGAAGTTGAAATTTGGTATGTAGGTTCCTCTTTCGGCGTAGACGTCCGCTAAGTCGGGATTTTTGGAAATTCCTACCGGAACGGACAAAAAGGGGGAAATTCTCCCCCTTGACGGCCTACCAAAACCCCTTTGGCTAGAAAGCTGAAATTTTAGATATGTGTTCCTTGGAGTAGGGGCTAACTTTTCTAGAAAGTACTTTCAAGAATTTTGGACAGGGACGTTGTAAAAATGGGGGTTAAAAAGGGGAAAAGAGCCCCCCTTGACGGCCTGCTAAACCGCTGGAGGTAGGAAGTTGAAATTTGGTATAAAGGTTCCTCCACTATCGTAGACATCCGCCAAGACGGGATTTTGTGGAAATTTTACAGGGAGGGGCAAAAAGGGGGAAAAGTCTCCCCCTTGACGGCCTGCTCAAACTGCTGGAGATATGAAGTTGAAATTTGGTATGTAGGTTCCTCGACCGGTGTATATGTCCGTTGAGATGGAATTTTTGGAAATTCTTATCGGGAGGGGCAAAAAGGGGACAAAAAAGTACCTTTTTCCAAAAGAAGTACATTTTTCCAAAAAAGTAGCTTTTTCCAAAAAAAGGACCTTTTTCCAAAAAGTACCTTTTTCCAAAAAAGTACCTTTTTCCAAAAAAGTACATTTTTACAAAAAAAGTACCTTTTTCCAAAAAAAGTACCTTTTTCCAAAAAAAGTACCTTTTTCCAAAAAAAGTACCTTTTTCCAAAAAAAGTACCTTTTTCCAAAAAAAGTACCTTTTCCCAAAAAAAAAGTACCTTTTTCTAAAAAAATTTTCCTTTTCCAAAAGAAGTACCTTTTCCAAAAAAAGTACCTTTTTCCAAAAACATACATTTTTCTAAAAAAAACACCTTTTTAAAAAAAATACCTTTTCCAAAAAAAGTACAAATAAAGTACTTTGTAAAAACAAAGTATCTTTTTCCAAAAAATTTCGTTTTTCCAAAAAGTACCATTTAAAATAATATATAATTTCAAAAAAACTACTTTTTTTCCTCCCCCCACGGATATCTCCACTAAAACAAGGTTTCTTGATATTCGGCATAGACGTGCGCTAAGACGGGATTTTTGGAAATTCCTACCGGAACGGGCAAAAAGGGGAAAAGTCTCCCCATAAACAGTCTCACAAATTGGAAAAGTGCCTGCCGAAACCACTGGAGGTAAGAAGTTGAAATTTGGTATAAAGGTTCCTCCACTGTAGTAGACATCGACTAAGTTTGTATTTTTGGAATTCCCTACAGGATATCCCAAAAGGAAACTCGGTATGTGAGTTCCTCCTTCTGTGTAGGCGTCCGCTTAGACAGAATTTTTGAAATTCCTATCGGGAGGGGAAATAAGGTAAAAGTCTCCTCCTGACGGCTTGCCCAATCCCTTTTGGCCAACCTAAAATTTTAAATATGTATTCCTTGGAGTAGGACTAACTCACCGGCAACGTAATTTTTCTATTTTGGAACAGGAACATAGTAAAAATGGTGGTTGAAAGGGAAAAATGTCCCCACTAACGGCCTGCCCAAACCGCTTAGGCAATGCAGTTGAAATTTGGTATGAATGTTCCTCATCCATCGCAGATAGCCGCGAAGATGGAATTTTTGTAAATTCCTAAAGGGAGGGGCAAAAAGAAGAAAAGCCTCACCTTGGGGGCCTGTAAAAACCCCTTCGGCTAGAAACCTGAAGCTTAAAATGTGGGTCCCTGGAGTAAGGGCTAACTTATTAGAAAGATACTTTTTTGAATTTTGGACAGGGTCGTTATAAAATGGGGGCTCAAAAAGGGAAAGTTGCCCCTTAACGACCTGTCCAAACTGCTGGAACTAGGAAGCTGAAATTCGGTACTTAGGTTCCTCTTCTAGCTTAATTCCAACCGGGAGGGACAAAAAAAGAAAAAGTGTCCCCCTTGGCAGCCTGCTCAAACTGCTGGAACTAGGAAGCTGAAATTCCCTGTCGACGGATTTTCGGAAATTCCTACCGAGAGGGGCACAAATAGTAAAAGTTGGCTAGAAACCTGAAATGTAAAACATATGTTACTTGGAGTATGGGATCACTTACCGGGAAGGTGCTTTTTGGACAGGGACATTGCAAAAATGGGGATTAATGAAGCGAAAAGTGCCGCTTAAAGGCCTGCCCAAACCGCTGGAGGTAGGAAGTTGAAATTTGGTATTAAAGTTCCTCCTCTATTGTAGACATCCGCTAAGATGAGATTTTTCGAAATTTCTACAGGTAGGATCAAAAACAGGAAAAGTCTCCCCCTTAACGGCCTGGCCAAACTGCTGGAACAAGGGAGCTTAAATTCGGTATTTGGGTTCCTTCTCCAACGTTGACGTCCCCTAAGATGGTATTTTTGTAAATTCATACCGGGAGGGGTAAAAAGGGAATAAACTTCCCCCTTGACGGCCTGGCCAAACTGCTGGATATAGAGACCTAAAATTATGTATGTAGTAGGTTCCTCCTCCAACGCAGACGTCCTCTAAGACGGAATTTTTGGAAATTCCTACCGGGAGGGGTAAAAACGGAATAATTCTCCCCCTTGATGGCCTAACCGAACCCTTCGGCTAGAAACCTGTAATATATAATGTTTTCCTTGGAGTATGGGCTAACTTATCGACAAGGCATCTCTAGGACTTTGGACAGGAACGTGGTAAAAATGGTGGTTCAAAAGGGGAAAATTGCCCCCCCCCCCTTAACGTCTGCGTCTTTAGCTAGAAACCTAAAACTTAAAGAACAAGTGTATATGAAACACTAAAATTAAGAAACTAAATAGGAAACGAGTGGAATTGAAACACTACACAAGTGGAATGAAATGGATATAAACGTTGAACGAGTGGAATTGAAATTATAGACAATGCAAATGGATTGGAAGAGGGAATTACCTGTTCAAACACTATCCACGGAATATGAAACTTATGTAGCATTGAAACATACTCTCCAAAAAGTTAAACAAATTTTCTAAAAGAGAAAAAACCTTAGAAAAGGAATGGAACTTATATATTCCGATATTTAAAATTCATGTAACGAAGCACCGGTGGAAGAAACCGACGCAGTAAATTTTCCAACTGAATTTGTGAATTTACTTGAATTGCCAGGTCTACCTTTACATAAACTGGAATTAAAAAAAAAACTTTAAGACACGCTAACAACGTAGCGGGCTTTCCCCCTATTTTTAATATTATAAAATGCTTTCCAACCCTGCTTTACGTTATTTATTTTCATTCAAAACACAAATGAACAAAACTACTTACGGGTCTATCTACCTAAGTTCGCACTTTACCAAATTATCTTGACATACACACGTATATTGCAATTTATAATGGATTCATTACTAACAATCCACTTTCATAAGAAAAAGTGATCAAATATTTATTTATTTTAAACCCATTGTTGTGCAGAATTATTTATTTGTGGTGGCTGGGTGAAGGCTTTTATTATAAAAACTGTACTTTAAATAAAAAGCGAATTTAAAAAAAATAAACTTTAAGGCACGCTAACAACGAAGGTAAAAACATAAAGAAATATATGTACAAATAAAAATTAATAAAATAAAAATAATAAATAAAAAAATATATTTTTTTCAGTTAGTTTTAATTTAATGAATACGTTTCATTGATTTAATGAACACGTTCTTTGGGGACTTTTCAATGAAAAAATCATTGGATTAATGAACAAATTCATTAATACTATGCACAAAATTCTATCAGTGTACATATTTTTGAACTTTTGCATTGGCAGTTTGTAATAAATGGAACATTAAAAATATATTGTTGCTATGCATTTATAGTTTTTTTGACTTCTTATAATTAAGTGGCGGTTGAGTCTTCCGATAATTATTATAATTAAATTGTAAATGCATTAATAGTATTCACCAATTATTGATAATTACGACATAAATTGGTTATATTAAAAAATCAATCATTACGAAGACAGTCTTAGTTAAGAAAATTTTTATGATTGGGATAAATACTGTGGTTATGCAAATGAGTTTTAACAGATTCAACCGAATTTCAGCTAATTAATTTTCTGTGTGTTAAAATCATTAGTGTATCTGTTAAAAGGAAGTACATCTAGATGATTAATTGTAGAGCTTTTTTACTACTTTTGCATCACTCTTTTTTTTTGGTGCGTTATTAAAAAATATATGTAAATTTGATTTGGTATATTTAATTTATATAGCGCCCTCAGCAGTTGTACAGAGATCATGGGTACCATTTGTAGAGAAATGCATCAAAAAATAAAGAGAATTATGACAAACATCCAAGTTTCAAGAACAGAAAATGTTTAATTTATTAGATTTCGTTTTGTAAATACCTTTTTCGTTTAATTTTTTTAATATCATCGTTTTTTAGAATCTTTATGGATAAAAAACAAATAACTGTGATTTATTTATTTTTTTTAATTTCAACTATTTCACCTCCTCCAAGACGACGAAAAACATTGATTTTTTTTGCAAAAAAAAATTATATATATTGCAAAACTGACTTTGCCACTTGATTATACCGTAAAAACTAATTCATGAGCGGTTTTCCACGCCTCCAGAAAGTATCAAACAATCGCGAGAACGGGAGGAAAACAACCCGTTATTAAGTGTTCAGAGTGACTCTCTGTTGCAGGGATTGAAATGTTACCTGTTTAAAATTCAGAGTTACTTCAAAAAATATTTGACACTTCAATACCTACATAATTTGTTCGCTAATTCCTTCACTTTATTTATACTTTTAGCTATAGACAATACAATTGTTTCATAGGCACCACCTTACTCTTCAGGTGATACAATTGTATTGTCTATCATGAAAATGATTAACCCCCTTTTTGAAACAACAAATAAAATCTAATATGACAATGTCATATTAGAATTTGGACTTAAGGTAGAAGAATATTCTAACTAAATATATGAAAATATAGAAAGTCCAAAAAAACAATTTTTGTATTTTTAATAAAAAATTAGGATGATTACCTGAAAAATTTTTAAAATTAAGAAACATAAATTACTAAAAATTAGGATGCAAAGTTAGTTCAAATACGGATGAAAGTAATTGTTATGCTAAATGGGATTTACAAAAATATTAGTTCAATCCTAAATTTTAAGACAAAATAACAGAAAAATCACTTCATTTGCGCCAGAACGCGTTTAACAGACTTTTGAACTAACTTTTTTTCTAAGTGTACTCTAGTCTCTGGGTTTCGGATTTTTTCAAATTTTGTCGGCCTGTGTTATTGTTCTAAACACAAATATTTCTTCTTAGTTTAATACCCAGCAGAAATTCGGAAGCGGTAAAATTGAGTAAAAATGATTAGTGCTTCTTTTCTGCTTCGTTTACAGCTTCTGAGAATTTATAGCTTGCAGTAGTGTGTTAAAAAAGGCAATAGAGTTTTGTTTACCACACTTTATCGCTCTAACAAAGCACGAAAGAGTGACAATGATAACCGAATTTACTACCTAAAAGCTGTGATTTCATGCCATTATTTGGAGCTATGATAGAAGCGCATATCGGATATCGAAACAAGTGCTTTCACGCGAGCTATCTCGAACAAAAATCATGCCTTATATCAGCAATAATGCAAGCGCTACACTATTTTCTTTCCCTGACGAACCTGCTTCCAAGCAAGCAGTATTTTTTTGGGGGCGAAAAAATACGTGTACGTCATTTTTCATATATGAAATTTTGAAAAACCGTCAATCGTCATTTGCCCAAATTTTGCTTCAAAAATCGTCAAAACGGAGACAAATCGTCAAAGTTGGCAGCGCTGGACGCTACTAAATTTTAGTATATTGTTGTAAACTGCAATTTAAAATCAATCTGCTAAAATTAGCAAAGAAGTGTACTAAAAAATAAAAAAATTGTAAAATCTAAAAAAAATTTAATAAAAAAATACCTTTTTTTTCGATTGTAAAAATGTATAATTACTTCATCGTAGTCAAAATTTGGATTAAAAATTGCAAACCGTTCTATAGTTATTACCTTTTTATGCATTGGAGATAGATACAATAAAATTTTTTGAGTTTTATTCCTAAACTAAAAATATATCAACAGTAAGAAATATAAACTAAACAAGAATTCTAAAAAATCAACGAAATCTTGCAAATAAAATTTCCTTAGGTATCCATTTTTTGTTAAATTAGTACTACTATATTTTTTTGCTACGTTTAGAACTCGATTTTGAAAAATTAGTAAAATATCTCTAATTTGTAATAAGAGAATAGCAAAAATGATTACTAAAAAAAAATTATTAAAAATCAGTATAAAAATAGTAAAGTGTGATTGAAAATTGTATACAATTTTTTTACAAAAATTTTTATATGAGTGTCATGTTAAATAGTTAACAGATCAATATTAACTCTAGAGTACAGATTTGTTCTAGGTACAATTTTTTTTTGACTCTGGTGTGGAATAAAAAAAGATAGCAAAATACAAAAATGTATTAGTTTGAAACCCAAAGAGTATACATTACTACACTGATAGAATTTTGTACATAGTATTAATGAATTTGTTCATTAATACAATGAATTTTTTCATTGAAAAGTCCCCAAAGAACGGTTTCATTGGATTAATGAAACATGTTTCATTAAATCAATTTTAATGAATGGAATTATTGATCTAATGAAAGTTTCATAAAATTTAATAATTTTTTTCATTAATTTTAAGATAAACATTATGAAAGTTTCATGTGTTTAATGAATTAAATTCATTAATTTTATGAAATAATTTCATTAATATTTTTCATTTTAGCATAGACTTAATTAAATTATTTTAATAAGACATGAAGTTATTATTAGTATAATGATTTGTTCATATCGAGCCTTTGGTGCAATACCGTAGTAATTCAAAAAATCGTGAACTTAGAAAAATGAATTTGAAGTTTTGAGCCATCCTTTTGATAGTATTTTCGTTTACTAAAGTTATTTTTTTACAAGTTTTCAAATAAAGAGGAATGTTTTAAATAAAAAAAAGGCCAAAAATTATTAAAAATATGAAATATTTATTTGTATTTAAGTATTTTGTATCAACCTATCAATGATGTATCGTTATTGTCACAAAACCAACGACAAATTTATTAATTAATTCGGAATATATCGTTATAGCAAATAAAATAGCATAAGAAGAAATGATAACTATTTTTTTTACAACAAAGATGAAATATAAAATAATACGAACAAGTAAAAAAGAAATCAAATTATGCAGTTGTTTTTTTGTGCCTAAAACGTAGCAAAAAATAATATTGCTTTATTTCTTTTTCGCAATTTGTTTTCTGTTAGTAAATTTCTTGTCATATAGGAAATATTTCATTATTGCAAATAAATATTGTTGGAAATACCTAGAGGCAATAAAGACATTTTTAGCTGTAGAATCTGAACAGTTAGAGATAGAACCATAATCTTTAGATAGATATTTCCCCACAGATAATTTCTGCATACCCAGCTCAAAAAATTCAAATTTTGAGTTACTACACTGATAGAATTTTCGTTCATACTATTAATGAATCGATTTCATTAATCTGAATTCACTGATTTAATGAAAAAATTTCATTGAGTTAATGAAAAATTCATTAATTTAATGAATTTTTTCATTATATATTTTCAACTAACCCGTAAGATATGCTATAATTTTTGTAAGGGTTTTGAATTTGCTAATTACTAAAATAGATATATGTTCCAGTAATGAACGCTAGGGTTGCAAACTGAAATTATTTAAATATAAAAGTCCAAATAATGACATCATTTTGTTTTGGCTATTTAGATCAATCGGTAACGCGATAATGTTTACATTCTGGTGATTGCGGGTTCAAGTCGACTTCAGGGAGATGTCAAAAACGTTATAAAAACGAAAAGGAAATATATGTACAAATAAAAATTAATAAAATAAAAATAAATAAAAAAAGTAACGCAAAAAAAATATATTTTTTTCAATTAGTTTTCATTTAATGAATACGTTTCATTGATCTAATGAACGCGTTCTTTGGGGACTTTTCAATGAAAAAAATCATTGGATTAATGAACAAATTCATTAATACTATGCACAAAATTCTATCAGTGTACGGTATTGCACCAAAGGCTCGACATTTTTAATGAAGCGTTTTATAGATTTTGCAACATTCCACGTAAGTGAAAAATACTTTTTTTTTATATTGAGTTTGACGGCTTTTTTCGTTAAAAGAAAAAGTTGATTTAAGATTATTGTATATGCGTCAAAGTCATCGGAAATTTGAGCTCTCAGGCGAACGACACCCAGCCAAGGCACAATGCCATTTAAACGATGTCATATTCCACACCTAAATTCGGTGATACGTCTCCAACACTCAACTTGTTTTATTCCATTTAAACACTCTTCCATCTTGAAAAAACTTTTATTAAAATGTGCGGACTAAAGGCTCATTTAGCCATACTAAACGTAACGTGCCGAATCAGCTGATTCAATCTAAAATAATGAGTAAAAAAGAAATAGACTGTCAGCTATGCTCTTTTAACTCATTAGATTTTTCATAAGAAAATACGTCAAGTTATGCCCACGAATGGCTAAATGAGCCTGTACACTAGACCGTACCTCAAAAAAAAAAGTTTGCCGTACAACCTCCAATATGAAGTATTTTTAAAAGGCGATTTCAAAAAAAAAAAAAAATTTTCTTTGCCGAACGTAGGGGTCGCCTTTTTTAATTTTTTGTTATATTTTTGGCATTTAAAATCAGATTTTAAAGTGTGATATATCGATTTTTTTTGCCTCGAGGAGACCAGTGTGTTGCTATATAGTAAAAATCCAATTTAAAAAAATTTAAAAAGGCGACCCCTCCGTTCGGCAACCAATATATAAAAAAATTTCTACTGGGTTTAGCGAAAAACTTCCTTAGCAAAAGTTTAATGATTTTTTGCGAGCTTTAATTTTCTAACATTAGGGTTGTACATTAGGGTGGTAGCAACTGAGATCTGGGGGGTAACTACTATAACGGGATACTTAAGGTCAAAATGCCCTTAGAGCAAAATACTGGTCTCCTCGAGAGAAAAACATACTTTAAGATCCGAAGATATAACGAAAAATGTAAAATGGTGACCCCTACGTTCGGCAAAAAAAAATAAAAAATTTTTTTTTGAAACCTCCTTACAAAAATACTTCATATTGGAGGGTGTACGGCGCACTTTTTTTTTTTTGCCTGTAAGGTGGTACGCTCTACTGTACACATTGGTAGCATTCGGCAGAGAAACCTTAAACTTATACCGGTGACTTGTAGCGCTTTCTGATTACTTACTCTGCTTAACGATGTTTTCTTTGTTTTGTTTTTAAATACATTTTTTCTATATTTTCCATTGATTTTTTAAATTTTTTGTTTTTGAATTATATTTGTATGTTTTTATTTGTTAATCATACAAAACAAAAATTTTTTAAAATCAACAAAAACAAATGTATCACTATTTGATCAAAAGCAGCAAATATTTTTTACGCTACCAAAATATGACAGCGCTCCCTGAGCGCTCAGACTGAGCGGTTAGTGATCAGGTCGTTCAGCAGATATTTGCACAACTGTTGTAGAACTGTTGACTGTCAAATTGTATCTGCCGAACGCACCCATTGTCGACATGATTCAATTAAAAATCTAAAAATATATAAAAATAACTATAAGAAAAATATAAACAAAATAATCTCTCAATTGTTTTAATTACCTGACCCATTAGAAGGGGGTGTTAATTTTTAATCTCTATAAAATAAAATTATTGCTTCCGTGAGTTTCTCTTACAGATAAGCATTTAAACATTTTCCGGGTATTGAAATAGCGCCAAGAAAATTAACCTTTTCGACTTTAGGTAAACATCATTGAATGCCCCTTTTTAGACTTTAGTCTACAAGGAATAAAGTTTTCGTGAGTTACAATATTTTACAGATAAATGACAACTACACTCAGATAAAAAAGTTAGTAAAAAAATTTGTAAACAGTTTTCAATCGCACTTTACTCTTTTTATACTGATTTTAGTACAATTTTTTTTAGTAATCATTTTTGCTATTCTCTTATTACAAATTACGGACTTGTTTTACTAATTTTCGCTGCTGATTTCAGCAAAACCTTTTACTAATTTTTCAAAACCGAGTACTAAATTTAGCAGAAAAATATACTAATTAAAAAATTTTATTTACAAGAATTCGTTGATTTTTTACAATCCTTGTTTAGTTTATATTTGTTACTATTGATATATTCTTAGTTTGGAAATAACATTCAGAAAATTTTATTGTATCTCCAATGCATAAAAAGGTAATAAATGGAGAACCGTTTGCAATTTTGACTCCAAATTTCAAATAATTATACGCTTGTTACAATCGAAAGAAAAAAAAAATTTTTTTATTAATTTTTTTTTAGATTTACATTTTGTTTTTTAGTACACTTTTTTGCTAATTTCAGCAGATTGATTTTAAATTACAGTTTACAACAATTTACTGAAATTTAGTAGCTGCAACTAATTACACAGTACAACAAAATAAGAAAAATTTGATGCATCGGGAGTGCGACATATCATTTCTAATAGACTTTGCGACGCAGATCACGAATATGGCCATATAATTGTAAAGTTAGCTTTTGTTTAAAAAATATCTGCAAAAATATTTTTGTAGGAAAATCAAATTTTTTAATAAACTTTTTGCAAAAAAATACAAAGTTTAAAGTAATAACGGTTTTAAAATTATGCAATATGCCCTGTAATTTGATATATTGCACGCTTTGATAGCTGCGATAATAGTCCCTATACGTGTATTTAAATTTGAAATTTCTCTTTTTTCACGATTTCGTTAATAAATAATCTGCGATGAAAGGAATATGCAATATTTGAATTTGTACCTTTAGCACACATCACATGTTACTTAATTTATCAAAAAAATTTCGAATTTTCGGTTTTAATTTTAAGTTAAAATTGACTAAAACTGAAAAAGATAGATTTTTTTAATACCTAAAAATTAAGGAGTCTGTAACAAATCTTAAATTATAAAACTCAGATAAAACCATTCAGAAATGTAAAACATATCCCTACGGGGAAAGGGACCGGTCCCAGGTGACACGCAGGTCGTTGATCGGCCTTTTTGTTTGAAAGAGACATATCACTTTAACATGGCGTTGTCATTGGAAATGACAAATTCCCACAGTTTATGCGTGATGGCTGGCTGATGGTAAAGTTGTATATTTTTCGTTTCTGTTCAAATAAAAAAGAAAAAGAAAAAACAAACACTACAAGCAAATAAAAAAAATGGAAAAGAAAAAAATAGAAAAGAAAACAACACTAACACACACAAATATAGTGGAAGTGCCTTCAGTATGCCCCCGATTGACCGGTCACGGGATAGGTCCTTTAATGGCAGTTGACTCGTTTTTTGAGTTGGCCATAATTAAATTAAAAAATCAATTAAAAATTAGAAAATTACCTCAAAAACTCTGATAATATAAATAAAAATTTAAAAAATTGCCCCTAAGTTAAAAGGAAAATTAAATGAAATACCAGTTGTTAAAATTAAAACAGCTTTAACATTAAAAAACGTTGAAAATACAAAACTTAAAATTTTTTAGCAAAAAATTATAAAAATTTAAAATAAGAACTAAAATAAGCCAATCGGAAAAAAATAAAGTTCAAAATAAATAAAAGAGTAAAATAAATAAAAATATATTTTAAAAAATATGCCGCGAATTTTGTTTTTTATTTCGGTATCGGTCAAGTTTTTTAAAAGCAACAGTGAAAGTAACGAATCCGAAAATACTTAGAAAATTAATTCATTTTCTTTGGTTCATATTTGTACTAATTTAGTAATATGCCTTCGGTTGACCGGTCACGGGATAAGTCCTTGGAGGGCAATTGACTCCTCATTCCCCGTAGGGATATTTTCTAATCAATTTCAACGAAGTTTTAGAAAATTTAAGTGCAAATTCTGAAATAATAACGATTTGATAATATGCATGTTCAAAAATGTACCTACTTTATTTCCTTTTGCCATAGTTAATTCATATAAAATTTATTTGAAATAAAAAAGATGTAAAATGTGTATTTCTGATTGCATTTTCCGCAAATATTGATGCAGAAGTTGTGATTCTTTTGATAAAAAGAATTTAGTGGAATATGAATTTACGTCATATGTAAAGATTTTGCAAATCCGATCAAGGGATTTTACTAGATTCGGAAAATAGGAAAATAACTGAAGTTTTCACTTTAAGGAGGGACATGACATTCGCGGCAGAGAAAACAGACCATTTTTTAAAAAATTCATAACTCAGTCAAAAACAAAAATTTTTCCAAATTTCCAAAAATTCAAAAAAATATATTTTTCACTTCAACATGGTTTTATAGAGCTCCAAACTGGCGGCAGAGAAAAAACGGGGCCTCGTGGTTGCAGCGCTGGGAGTCGCAAAAATTGTCCGATCTATAAAAAAAGTGACTTTTTTAAATCTTAACAAAATTGGTTATCGTATGACACGAGCTTTTTTTAAATTTTTTTTCAATTTGAAAGTGTGTTTTTTCGAAAAAAATATTGACATTAAAAATTCATAAAAAATCGAAAAAAATTAAAAAAAAAGCTCGTGTCATACGATAGCGAATCAAGTTTAAAAAAATACAAAAAAAAAAAAAATTTCGTCAAAAACTGAACCCGCTAGTGCCGCAACCAGTACGAAAAACATGGTTTCGAGATAAACGCGTTCAAAGTTTGTGTATATACCAGCTGCCGTATGTAAAAGTAAAAATGCGCTCTCACTAATCCGGCTGTAACTTTTGAACCCGTAGGAATTTTTACATGAAATTTTTTTTCTTAGAATCTTAAGAATATTTACTAAAATACAAAATTATAAAAAAAGTCGATTTCAAAAAACGGCCAATTTCATGTCCCCCCTTAATTGCAATTATATCCTAGGTCTTTTACCTAATCAAAGTAAGTTGATATGAATTTTTAAACCATGTTAAAAATCATCCGTGGTTTACTCATGTATATGAATAAATCAGACATTTTAATAAAAACACCATCTTTTTGCTAAAAGTAAAATTTGCGAATATTTCAAAAACTAGAGCTAATTTTGAAATTTGGTGTTCACATTCGTGATATTCATCCTAAAATCTATCAGAATTGATATGTCGCATGCCCGATGCATTTTTAGTGTTGTACTGTGTTATTTATACTAATTTCAGTGTACTAAAATTATTGATATTTAGTAAGTTTAGTGGCGATTACTAATTTTTTATACTAATTTTGTTGTAGTACACATCAGCAGACATGTGTTGCTAAAATTAGCAAAAAATACCGCTGGGCTCAAAACAGTTAAATTTCCCGTAATAACAGCAACATTTTCAGTAGCCATTACAGACTTTTTTGGTTGAGTACAGTTAATTTCAACGAACATACTTCTCTGAGTGTGTGTTAAAATTAATCAGTTAAAGTGTATTAACTGCTTAATTGGAGTGCTATCACAAGCAGCTAATCCACTTTTTACAAGATTAACTTTTCAGTCCAATCGCTGCATGAGTTAAAAAAAGCTTAAGTGCTCTTTATGAAACTGGCTGCAAGCATTGTGAAATCAAAAATTTTGCTAATCACATGTTGGATACATCCATTAACGCATTATGGGCACGTCATAGATCAACCAAACTTTGTAGATATAAAAGCCAATGCTCCATTAAGAAATTTTTATACCCTACACCTCTATGTGGAGAGTGTATTATAAGTTTGTGCTGATGTTTGTAACACCAAAAAATATTGGACCTAGAATCACTTTTTATTTCGATTTAACGATGTCAGGTCGCAAATATTAAGATATTTTGATGAAATTTTGTACACCGACTTACGCCGGACCAAGGACGACACCTACTGATTTTGGTTGAAATCGGTCCATGTTTTGACCTAGTGCCCATATAAGGGTACCCCCCAAAATTTTCTTTTTTACACGCTGCAGGTCGCAAATACCAAGATATTTCAATGAAATTTGGTTCGTTGACTCACATGGTCCCAAGGAAAAAGCCTATTGATTCTAGATAGGATCGGTCCATATTTGGACCTATCGCCCATATGGGCTATATTTTCGATTTTCTCTTCTTTTATGATTTTATAGAAAATTTTGACACAAGTCTGTTTTAACACAAATCTGTTTTTACTCGTTTTAGTTGTTTTTGCCCCTCCTAGTAAAGGGGAAACTTTGGCAACTAAAATTTAAGTTTTAATAGGAAATGAATCCTACACGGTTAAATATATTTAAAAAAAATTAATTTTGTATATATTGTCAGTGGTCTCACATGTGCCTGAATTAGGGAATTACCGGTTTTTAATGAATCAGATGTCACTTATTTTGTGTTGCAAATAGTGGGGTACAGTGTTGCCAGAAAATGTTTAGCTCATATCGCCATTTTGTAAGTTTAAGTCCCCAAAAACCCCAATTTTGTACAGAATTAATTTCAATTTAAACAAAAACACACTTAAAAAAAATATTAACAAAGTTCGCATCACTCTTAAGTCCAGCATATTATTCAGAAATTACACATAAAAGTAAATATAAATGAATACTTCACGAATAAATACTTACTGTATTCAACCGTATTTTTACACAAATAAGTTCACGCGATAATTTTACTTAAATCACGTTATATAAAATTTCTCTGCCTTATGCAAAATGTTTTTCTTTAAATTTTAAAATAAGTATTACATAAACAAAAAATGAAATAAACTCAAAACTAAAATCAATTAAGGTGCGTTCACAATTAGAAAGTACTCCAAGCTGTAGCAAAATTAATTTTTTTTCCATTTCATACACTAATAGAAAAAAGTCCGTAAAAAATTTAGTTAAAACTACTAAAAATTAGTTAAAATGATGCTGCAGAAAAGAACAGCTAAATTAGCAGATTATTTTTGCTATATATTAGTAATGTAGGAACAGCAAAAATAAAACTGTTAAATATACAGAATTTTAGTTATATTTGAGCTAAATTTTTGTAGATGGAGAACAGCAAATAAACCTGCTAAAATCAGCAAAAAATTTTGCTAAATAATTAGTAGCCTAAAAAATCACCAAAAAAATTTAAATTTTCTAATTTTTTTTTCGATTTTTTTTCAAATGCAAATAAAAATCGAAAAAAATGAAAACAGCAGTTTACAATTTTTTAGCAAATATTTCTGCTGATTTTAGCAGAATAGATTACTATTTGCATTCAACTAAATTTAGCTTAAAAATAGCAAAAATTTTATAGATTTTACAGTTTATTTTTGCTATTTATACCCTACACCACTATGTGGTCAGGGTATTATAAGTTTGTGCTGATGTTTGTAACACCAAAAAATATTGGTCGTAGACCCACCTTATAGTATACCGATCGGTTCAGAATTTTTTTTTATTTCGATTTAACGATGTCCGTCTGTCCGTCCGTCCGTCCGTCCGTCCGTCTGTCTGTCTGTCCATGCAATCTTGTACGCACTCTACAGGTCGCACCTATTAAGATATTTCGATGAAATTTGGTACATAGACCTATGTTGGCCCAAGGACGAACAAGTTTGATTTTTTTGAACATCGGTCCATGTTTAGACCTAGTGCCCATATAAGGGTCCTACCAAAATTATATTGTTTATACGCTGCAGGTCGTAAATATTAAGATATTTTGATGAAATTTGGTACACAGACCTATATTGGCCCAATAACGCAGCCTATTGATTTTGGTGAACATCGGTCCATGTTTAGACCTAGTGCCCATATAAGGGTCCTACCAAAATTATACTGTTTATACGCTGCAGGTCGTAAATATTAAGATATTTTGAGGAAATTTGGTACACAGACCTATATTGGCCCAATAACGCAGCCTATTGATTTTGGTGAACATCGGTCCATGTTTAGACCTAGTGCCCATATAAGGATCCTACCAAAATTATACTGTTTATACGCTGCAGGTCGTAAATATTAAGATATTTTGATAAAATTTGGTATACAGACCTACATTGGCCCAGTAACGCAGCCTATTGATTTTGGTGAACATCGGTCCATGTTTAGACCTAGTGCCCATATAAGGGTCCTACTAAAATTATATGGTTTATACGCTGCAGGTCGCAAATATTAAGATATTTTGATAAAATTTGGTACACAGACCTACGTTGGCCCAAGGACAAAGCCTATTGATTTTGGTGAACATCGGTCCATGTTTAGACCTAGTGCCCATATAAGGGTCCTACCAAAATTATATTGTTTATACGCTGCAGGTCGCAAATATTAAGATATTTTGATGAAATTTGGTACACCGACTTATGGCAGCCGAAGGACGAAGCCTATTGATTTTGGTGAACATCGGTCTATGTTTAGACCTAGTGCCCATATAAGGGTCCCCCCAAAATTATATTGTTTATACGATGCACGTCGTAAATATTAAGATATTTTGACGAAATTTGGTACACAGACCTATTTTGGCCCACGGACGAAGCCTATTGATTTTGATGAACATCGGTCCATGTTTAGACCTAGTGCCCATATAAGGGTCCTACCAAAATTATACTGTTTATACGCTGCAGGTCGCAAATATTAAGATATTTTGATGAAATTTGGTACACAGACCTATATTGGCCCAATAACGCAGCCTATTGATTTTGGTGACATTAGTTGGCTTTTACCCAGACTGGCGTAGGGTATTCTATAGTCGGCATGCCCGACTTTAACCTTTTTACTCGTTTTAGTCTACAAATATTTAGCAAAATTTTCTGCAGATTTTACAGTACAATTTGCTATTTCTAATTAACTAAAAGTTAGCCTAAATATAACTAAAATTCTGCAAATTTAACAGTTTTAATTTTGCTGTTCTCATTTTACTAGTATTTAGTAAAAAAAAATCTGCTAATTTTAGCTGTTTTTTCTGTAGCATAATTTTTAAATAAATTTTAGTAACTTTTTCTGCTATTTTTACAGATTTATTTCTATGAATGTACTACTACATTTTTGTATTTTGCTATATTTTTTTATTCCACCCCAGAGTCAAACTTGCTTCACTCTAGTGTACAGATTTGTTACACTCAAGAGTTAATATTGATTTAACATGACAAATATACCCTAAAAAGAACATAACCAATTTGTGCACATCATAGATTATATAGAGCTCTTATTCTTTGACATTCGTTGTCAGTGCACATATCTCATTAGAATGTGTTAGACATACGTGGTATACCTATACAAAAAAATTTCAATGTATGTGTACAAATTTGTTTGTTGACAAAAGAAGAAGAAGAGTGAGATTTCTATGTAATCTATGGTGCACATCTCTAATTGTCAACAAATTAGAAAAATATATTTAAAAAATATAAAAATGACACAAAATATTTGTATTTGCAACAATAAATAAAATTAAAAAAATTAATTTTGTTGGGAGTTGGAATAAAGGCAAGAAATCAGTACAAAAATTATGTGAGTGTTAAAGTGTCAAATATTTTTTGAAGTAACTCTACTTTGCATTTTTAACAGTTACCATTCCAATCTGTGCTGCAGAGTGAATGGTGAATGTGTTTTTATATTTGAAAATTTTTAAATGTGTGTATTAGAAAAAAAAATCGCCATACACCATCGAATCTAAATTATTTTTGAAAGGAGGTTTAAAAATTTTTTTTTCCCCGAACGTAGGGGTCGCCTTTTTAAATTTTTCGTTATATCTTTGGCATTTACAGTCGGATTTTAATGTATGATACATCGATGTTTTTGTATCGAATGGACCAATGTTTTGCTCTAAGGGCCATTGACCTCTAGTATCCCGTTCTAGTATTTACCCACCAGATCTCAGCTCCTACAACCCTAATGTCAGAAAATTAAAGCTCGTAAAAAATCATTAAACTTTTGCTAAGGAATAATTTCATCAGAAATTTATTTTTTTGTTGCCTTTTATTTTTCCTTTATAGCAAAACTGTGGTCCCTTCGAGGCAAAAAAATCGATATATCACACTTTAAAATCCGATATAAACGCCGAATCTATAAGGACCAATGGTTGGAATCAACCCCTTTCGATTTGGATGAATTTTGGCCAGAACTTTTCTTTCATCATATAACGAAGTTTTGCCAAAGGAAAAAATTTTAAAAAATTTATTTCAAAAGTTATGCAATATTTAAAATTTAAAAAAATGTCATAATTTGTTAATTTTTTGCTTTGTTAAGAGGTTATTTTTTGAATATCTCGAAAACTATAATAGCTACAAAAATGATTCTTAGCTCGTTTTAAAGAGGATATTTAGAAGTATTAAATTATAAAAATATTAAAAAATAAAAAAATTGAAAATTTTGCAATTTTACAATTTTAAAAATCGAAAAACTCAAAAACCTATTTTTTCGCTCAATTTTTTTTAAATAAAAAATTGAAAATACCTTGCAAAAATACTTTATATTCGAAGGTATACCGCGCACTTGTTTTTGCCGGTAGGTCTAGTGTGTATAAATACTAAAAAATTTAAAAATAAAGTATAGTAAGTTGTTTTTTCGCGGAAGTTTCCCACTCCAACTTTAAACGCCTCAAGTTATTATTTAAATTGCGAAGGTAAACAATTTTTATTTTATAAAGTTGCGTTTACATTGCATCGAAGTTCCGAGATTTCGATATTCGCCACTCTGAAAAAACATTGAAGGTAGTCCTATAAATGTTCAATTTTGAAAAAACCACACATAGTTTGCTCTAATAAATCATTCTCTAAAAATTTAATGTCCTTATGCTTTCTTTCACTGTTTTTTCGGAGGGATAAATATCGAAATCTCTGGATTTCGATGCAACGCAACTCAAGAAACACACGATAAACGTGAAATGAAATTTCACCAGAAAAATTAAATTTGCGAGAAAACAAATTGTTCATTATTTCCACGGGAAACCCAGTATCGTCAAAAATCTCTTCTTTTTGTTTTATTCAAAATTTGTATAGGATTTGCCAAGTAAATACGAGTAGGTTTCAAAAACTACTAGCTTTTTGGTAAGTGTAAATGTGATATAAAAGTAGGTGTAGGCAGAGGTCTCTTATGGTCCTTTTTAAACAGAGACTATTAATTATAGAGATAGGAAATCAAAACTTACACTACTCACCGTTAGAGGGCGCTGAAATTTAGTATTACCTGAGCAACTACTTAGTACCAGTTTAGTATCAGCTGAGCCTATATTTAAAAACTCAAAACTGCTTAAAACTGCTCAAAATAAGGAAAAAACAAGCGCGGAATACATTCAAATAATAAAATTTGAGATATTCGTTTGTTTTTTTGCTTTGTTGTTTGATATTATTTAAATTTAAATGAAAAATGAAAATTGTCAATTTTTTTAACGTTATCTAGTGATAACGATTTTGTTACAACTTATTTTTTTGGTGATTGGTCTGGCATTGACTGCTGTTATGTTTTTTCTGGAAATACTGCTTGATTTTATTGGGGAGCAGTGTTGCCCGAAAAGTTTTAGCTCATTCCCATTTTGAATGTTTAAATCCCCAATATTATATCCAATCCATTTTAATTTAAACAAAAACTCAATTTAAATAAAAATATAGGAGCTAAGCTAGTATCGCTCTTAAGTCTAGAAAATTATTAAGAAATGAGGCATCAAAGTAAATAAAATTTAATATTTTACGAAGAAATATTTACTTTTTCACTCTAACTTTAAAGACCTCAAATCTTTGTTAAAATTGTGAAAGTGAAAAAAGTTTTATTATACGAAAGACAAATCACACAAAACTCATTATGTTGAAAAATCTTTTTTCCAAAATTTGTCTGGAATTTGACAAGTAACTACAAGTAGTTTTCAAAAACTAATAGTTTTTGGTTAAGTGTAAATCTAGTATGTGGAAGTTCTAGGGCTTGTAAACTCTTTTGAACATTAAGTTTGCATATGTCGAGTTTACACGATTCAGAAGCTGCTAAGAGGTTATATGAAATCGCCTGGTACTTTTTTGAACCTACAAAAAATTTATTTTTTCTGAGAATTTAAGTATTTTGAAAATAGAAAATTTTTTGATTAATTATTGGGCTTGGTTGCTTTTTGTTATTTTAAGATTTATAAATATTCACGGAACATTTTTTCAATAATTCAAATATTTTTTTAGAAATTTTGAATTACTTTAACAGACCTAATTTGATCGACTTTAATTTAAAATAATACGCATATAATTTATCCGAAAATTCTTCTTATTTTCGGCCTAAAGCTAAATCTTTTCAGATTTACAATTTTTGAATCTCTCTCCAAACCGACCCTGCAAACATTTGGAAAATATCTTCCAAGAAGATGATAAAGCGATATCTTCTATTTTTCATTTGAATAAAAATAATGAAGTAGTATTTTGAAATTGTCTTCCTTTTATCATTTGGAAGATATATGGAAAATCCAAATCAAAAATTGTGTTTTTTGTCATAATTTTTTTATGATAATATTGCGGCAATATTACCTTTTTATCATCTGGAAGATAAACACAATTGGTTTAAAATTTTTGAAAATGTTGGAAAAAATAATAAAAAAATTTTGTACAAAACACAATTATAAGTAATATGGGAAACAAATTCGTTGAAAAATTAAGATTTTGTGCGCGGAAAAACCCGGGTATGATGGCAACAAGATAATTAATGTTCTTGTCAATGGATTATGTATTGCAGATATTCTTTTTCAGAGTTAAATTTAATAATGAAAATTAACATTGTTTAGTTTATTTAGTTAATTTAGCGATATCACCTTTTTATCTTCCAGGTGATAAATTAGCGATATCGCCGATTTGTCATTCAGAAGTATCGCTTTCGTATTGCTTGGGAGTATCGCTATAGAGAGGACATTTACTCCTGAAGGGAGGATCTTCCGCAATAAGAATATGATTATTGCCGCAATAAAGGTTTTCTTCCAGGCGATACGATTGCGAAACATTTTCGTATTGGAATGTTTGCAGGGGAAGTCCGAATTCCTAATTTGGGCCTAAATCCCTTTAACTGACAAAACCTCATTTGACAAAATAAAATCTTCCCTTGACAAAATTTCCCAAATAAAATCTTCCTTTGACAAAATTTCCCACATGCTAGCGACATCTACAATTTGTTTAAAAAATTATCGATGTTGCATCTCTATATTATATGTCTCTGTGTGTAAGTTCTAGGACTTGTAATTTTATTTTTTTTGTTTAAAGAGAAGCAACACTCAGGAAATTCTTCCTATTAATTAACGTATTGCTTCTTTTGCAAAGGGGTTAGAGAAGAAGTGAAAGGTGGTGAAAGATGAAGGGCTTCAAATATGGTAACACTGTAATTGCGCGAGATGTTGAATATTAAAACAGTTGTTGCGCGCCATCTGATGAAGAGTTGGCGAACTTTGTTGAAGCTTTTTAGTTCATAGCACTTTTATGTTATTTTACTTCGGTGGGGTTAAGTGCTATGGGAACACCGAAGGAGGACGCCGCGATATGTATGAGGGATAGAAAAAAACTCATACATATTATTTTTCATAAATTGATGTTGCCTTGGTTGGGCATCGAACGCGCAACCTTATGTGTAGCAGTCCAACGAGCTAACCATTACACCACAGCGCCCATTTTTTGACATTGATTTTGTATAAATCGAGTTTACAGGATTCACAAGGTACATACGAGGTTAAATGGAAACCTCTACTACTTTTTGAATCTATACAAAATTTTTTCTGAGTCTTGTGGATGGAGAAATTTCAGTATTTTGAAGATAGAATATTTTGAACTTTTTGTAATAATTTTTGACCCCGGTTTTGATCAATTATTGGTAGCGTTTGCTTTTAGTTATTTCAAGATTTATAGATATGGGGAAGAATTTCTGAATGGCCGTCATTAAAAACGCAGTTATGTATATAAATTTAGTCTTTTTTATATTTTTAAATAAATTTTGAAAAAGTTCCATCAAAAAAGGGGAACAAATGATTTTGAGTTGTTCTACCATTCTGAATTGTAGCCAAGATATCAAGTTATTTTATGGTTTTTAAATCACTAAATTATTTTTGTGCAGTAAAAGGAATATAGCCGTTTAAAAGTACTGGGTTGAAGATGGGACAGTGTGTCAAAATGAGTTAATACAAACAACATAATATTTGTATGATGAGATACACATAATAATGTCTAGTGATATAGTAACATGAGTGACCTTAAGAAAGGTTATTTTAATTTATCATGGAAAAATTTTATCATTTTTAGAAAGTTAAACGAAATGAACAATTTTCGTACTCTATTGTCTGTGACACAAATTTGCGTTTAAATTTTTTTGCAAAAAGTATGATTTTAGTTTAGAAATTTAAAATGAAGTTGGTCGTTATTAAAAAGCAAATAACTTTTGGTTTAGACTATTTCTAGACAGACTATGCACTGACAAGGTGACAAGTTGAACTGTCAGTGCAGTTTAAAGCATGGGTCAGCCAACCGTAAACGTGCTGTAAATGTAATGTGTCAAAACAAAAAAAAGTGCACTTACAAATATTTAAACATAAACGATGTAAACTTTTACAGTCAATTCCATGTTGTTTTCTATTTTAATTTTATTTTACGACCAAATTTAAACGGATGCTTTGGTGGCGCTTACATTTGTGTGAGTACACTCAAAAACAAACTGGTGTAAAAATATCAATTTTGTAATTTTTATATTTAAAACAAGGTGCCGGTAAAATTTAACCCAAAGTAAAATTAAAAATTTATATGGGATTTTTTTTTATCGAAAAACATACATATCGTCAAATGAAATCAAAAAAGCCGTAAGTTACATTTAAAAAATTTTACAGGAGCAGCAAAAAACTTTTTTAAATTATTTGCGCTTACACTAGGGGCTATTTAGAATTTTGTTAATAAAATCGTCGTGTTTAGTCGTAGGAGTGTAAAATTTTGCAGGAATATGTATTTTGATACGGTGCATAATAATCGATCAAAAAGTCGATTTTGAATTTTTTGTAACTTACGGCTTTTTTGATTTCATATGAAAGAAATGTTTTTTTACATTTAATTTCAATTAAAAAATTGTAAATTATAAGATATGAAAGAAAATTTAAAAAACCCCAATGAATGAAACCCCATATGCATAATCACTTTTAAAATTTATAAATGGCTTATAAAACAAAATTCTCATACAAAATTCATTTTACAAACGTGTTATAAGGTTTTCACATTATTATACATAAGCACTTAAGGGTATAACTTTTTTTGGGGTGCAAGCTCCCAAGGCAAAGCCTAATAGAAAATACTGTCCTGATAATAAAAATTGTTTCTTCATTTAATTTGGTACAAAAATCTTCCGCACCGAAAGCGATTTCTAAAATGCTTCAAATTTTTTATTTTTGTTAAAAAAAAAAAAAATCTTGTCAAAATGGTGGGAAATGATACTGATGTTTGTATTAGAAAAAGCTTACTAAGTTGGAGTGAAATATTACTTTTTTTAAATTAAAAAAAAAATCATTAATATAAAACTTTGGTTTGGGAACTTTTTAAACGTTCGCAAAAAAGTAAAATCGTATTTCTTAATATTTTCCATGCTCTACTTGATTTTTCCTTGGGAGAGATTATATTTTCAAAAATTTTGAAAAGTTATATCCCTACTACATATTAAAATATTCTGTTCGGTTTTAAACGAAACCGCGGTTTTTCAAACCTTAAAACCGAAAACGTACAAAAATAAGTCGGTTCTTAATAAATACTTTGACCAATTAAAATAACTAAATTGCGTATTATTGAATCCTGAATTTCGAAAAGGGCTCAACTCCTATTTTACGAAATTTTGTGTGTTAATTACATTACAGAATTTTTTCGTTATTACGGATAACATAAAGTGAGGCTTATAATTTTATAAAAAATTAAATTGCACCAAAAAGTCATGTGGTTCAAGAGATATTGAGTTTCATATATTCTGTTCAGATTTTCACAGAATAAGTATTTTTCAAAATGTTCTGTTTCATAGTCTGCGAAATTTATAAAAATTTAACTTTATATTGTTTTAAGCAAATTGGTAAAATTTAAATTTTATTTTATTTTTTCTGCTCCATTTGGGCTCAATATCAATTGAAAAATATGTTGTGCTAAGATGAGTCAAAATTTTACCTCCGGGGATCAGATGAAATAGCCAATGTTCGACGACCTCAAGGCGAAAGGTTTAATCTCAGGTGGAAATACAACTGCCACAGTAAAGCACTGAGATAGAAATATTATGATATGGGGGTGTTTTCCGAAAATGGGATTGATCCAATTCACTGATACAATCACAGCAATATATAGAGAGCTCATTAGCACATTTATGCTTCCGTATTCTGAATGGGTATTTCACGATAACGATCCCTTCGTTAAGCACCGTAAGTTGTTTTTCACGTGGAAAAATTTCACTCGAACTTTAAATGCCTCAAATTGCAATTTAATTTAAACAAATGAACAATTTTTTAATTTTATAACAAAGACACAATCAAAATAAACACAAAATGTCACTTTTTCCCAAGAAAAATAATAGTCTTGTACATTAAATTTGAGTGAAAACAAACTCTACACAATTTTCACGTGAAACTGATTGTCGTGGAAAATCATTTTTTTATATGGAGTATAAAAGTTTTTTCACGTGAAACTGGAACAACTTACGGTGCTTAATAAGGAAATCAAATTAATGTCATGTCGTGGCCAGCCCAATCATCCGAACTCAAACCGATTGAGGACACGTGGATAATTGCCAAATGCAATATCGATAATAAAGTATTCCGAGACGATGAAGAACTTTTCATCGAATTGGAAAAGCAGTGGAATGCTATTTCCAATGATTATATTCACAAGACCTAAGAGATGTTCCGAAGGAAATTGTAAAATTAACTTGGAAATTATATAATTGTAAAATTATATAGCTCCTAGATAATATTCGTTCTGTTTTTCTGTGTGTATCACTTTTTAAAAGAAACAACTCTGTTTTTTTCTGAGTGTAGTCCTCGAACTTAAATAATTTTGCACATAAAGTACCGTTATAAGCACAAATTATAATTCACATGCCTGCTTAATACGGCATTCACACATACGTGTTTAAATCGATTTTTCGTTTTTAAGCACCGTAAGTTGTTTTTTACATGAAGAAATTTTACTCGAACTTTAAAGGCTTCAAAATGCAGTTTAAATTATAAAAATTAACAATTTTTTTTTTATATGGAGTATAACAGTTTTACCACGCGAAATCGGAACAATTTACTATTCTTTTAAGCACCGTAAGTTGCTTGAGTTTCAAGTGAAAAAACTGCTATAGTCCATAAAAAAAATACTTTTTCACGACAATGAGTTTCACGTCAAAATTGTGTAGAATTTATTTTCACACAAATTTAATGTATTGTGCTGGTGAAAAAGTGACATTTTGTGTTTATTTTGATTGTGGCTTTGTTATAAAATTAAAAAAATTCTTAATTATAACTTAAAGTGCAATTTAAAGCATTTAAAGTTCGAGTTATCATGTTTAATGTCTTAATACGATAAGTTTAATATCAATTGGTGTTGAGTGACAAGTTTGAAGCAAAAGAAGACATCAGAAAGGAAAATAAAACAAAATTAAATAAAATAAAGTAAATTTAAATGAAAACCAGTTAAAATGTGTTTTTTCTCAATAAAGTGATAGACGAACAAACAATTAAAAACAGCCATGCAGTTGTCCCTTAAGCACCGTAAGTTGTTTCTATTTCACGTTAAAAAACTGTTATACTCCATATAAAAAAAAAAACAATTTTTCACGACAATGAGTTTCACGTGAAAATTGTGTAGACTTTGTTTTCACGCAAATTTAATATACAAGACTATTATTTTTCTGGTGAAAAAGTGACATTTTGTGTTCATTGTGATTGTGGCTTTGTTGTTAAATTAAAAAATTGTTCATTTTTATAACTTAAATTGCAATTTAAAGCATTTAAAGTTCGAGTGAAATTTTTTCACGTGAAAAACAACTTACGGTGCTTTAACTACAATAGAAATTGAAAAATCTTGTTTCCGACTGGGTTATTTCACTTTTTATAGCAATAATAACGTTGGATAATGGCAAAAAATTATTAACACTTGTCGTACGCCGGAGAAGAAATAACTTTTTTGGAAATTTTGTTAATTTTTTTTTTACAGTTGTTAAGGGACAGCTGTTTGAGGCATTTGACTTAAACACTTCAATTTTATGTGTGAATTGATATGTTTAACTTTTACATAAATGTGTTTAAGAATTGTACCGTGAATAGCGTATAAGACTTGTGAATCGCAAAATTTAATAGTTTTTATCTTAACCGAGTAGTTGACGACTATAAATTGTAACATACTTACAATTTTAAAAATAGTTAAATTCTATTTATAAATTTTTTTCTTATTTGACAAGACTATTATACCAACTGGCACAAATATTTATATGTGCTCTGTTCACTCCCTTTTTCCACAAACGTAAATAATATTAAATACACTTAAAATAATACGTCAGTAGAAAAATCTGTCTAACGGGTTTCAAATCGATTTGACTAAGTTTTAACAAATTTTTAGTTGAAACACTGATTTAAGGAAGGATTTTGGTTATCTTAATTTAACAGTACTTTAACTAGTTTTGAGTGTTCATTTTTAAGAACCCATTCATTAAATTTTACAAATTAAAATATAATATTTTCATGTTTTTGTTATTACCCGGTAGATGGCGCCATCAGTGTATCCGAAGTTTTAAAGATGGAGCTATTTTTTTCTCTCCCGATTTTTTAAAATGGCCCATATCTCAAAAATTAAGAGATATAGAGCAAAATTGAATTGAAAATTTCGACTACCCCTAACCATATAGTACTCCAGCGAAAGGGGTTATCTCTATCCAAAAATGGACCATGGAGGGGCCTTGGACACTAGGGAATTTCTAATAAAAAATTGTCCACTTCATAAAATGGCCCATATCTCGGAAAATGTGCTAAGCAAAACGGATAAAATGTTTGCTCCTTTGGAGTGCCCTTACATGACCTCAGATGGTGTGGACTGCGCCCGGGGAGGGTCCTTAATTTGAACAAATTTTACGATTCTGTATAATTACAAATAAAACTGTAGTTTTACTAATTTCTTACTTAAATTCAGATTTGTTAAATTTAACAAAAAATTTTTTAAAATCAACAAATTTTATTTAGCCAAAAAACAGAAATAAATTTTGTTAAAGTAACAAATTTTTCTGTTCTGCCAACAGACTTATTATTTTGAGTGTATACATTTTAGCATAGTTTGTTTATCAAAGAAATCACTATAACAATAATAATAATATTAACCTAAAAACTAAAGTTAAAAAAACAGCAAACTTTTATACTGAACTAATTGTTTACAATATAACTAGGGATGATTCCGTTGGTACAATTAAAACCTCAAAAGTACTTTGGTACCTTTATATACGATTGATTACAATTTAAACAATTTTCATAGTTTAGATTTATCAGGGGTATGGCATCACCAAAAAAATAAGTTATGAAAACGTCGTTATCTCTAGATGGCACTTTGTTAAAAAAATTGACATTTTTTTTTTTATTTAAATTTAAATAATAACAAACAACAAAGCAAAAAAACAAACAAATATCTCAAATTTTATTATTTGAATATATTCCGCGCTTGTTTTTTCCTTATTTTGTGTAGTTTTCAGCAGTTTTTGAGTTTTTAAATATAGGCTCAGCTGATACTAAATAGTTGCTCAGGTATTACACACAGAAAACAGATTCGTAGTTGCAACCGAATTTTTCGCCAACCTAATTTTTGTAGTCCTAGGTACAATCACTTTTATTTATTTTTAATACCAATGTAATTACAAAAATTTATTTACAATTTTTGAATTTTGGTTGTGTTAATAGATTACTTTAATGTTTGTGGATTATAAATTCTATAAATAGAAAAACACGTTCCACTAAATTTATTTAAAAACTAACATTTTTTTATGTCGCTAACTGGGATCGAACCGGCGACGCTCCGCTTGTCAGCTCATTGCTTTTCCTCTAAGCTAAGCTCTATTTAAATTTTTTTAGTCAAATTTCAAATTTGCATTCCTTCAGGTTTGAATATTTTGTCTATAAATAAAATTATATCAACAACAGAAAATCAGTTGTGTCTTTTAATTTGAATAAAAAAAAATTATATCGCGAACCGGGATAGAACCGGCGTCCTTCCGTTTGTCAGCCCATTGCTTTTCCTCTAGGCTAAACTCGACATAAACTTTTTTTGTCAAATTTCAAATTTGAATTTTTTTAGGTTGAAAATTAGAATATTTTGTTTTTGAATAAAATTATATTCACAACGGAAAATCAATTGTGTCTTTTAATTTGAATCAATAAAAAAATTATTTAAAAATAAATAGTAATGCCTTGTTTGTGGTTTGAACTCAAATCTCTAAGGCTATAAGGCTGTGTCCCTACTAGGATATTCAATTAATCGACATTTTAATTTAATCGATTAATCGTTCAAATAATTATTCGGGTTTTTTTCTTAACCGATTAATCGAATAAAATTTTAAAATTAATCGAAAAAATGTTATGTAAAATAATATACATACATTTGTTGTCTTTTTAATAATTTTATTTAAAAAAAAGAACAAAAAGAGTTTCGGAAACTCTTCTAAAATTCATAAAAATAAAAAATGCTATAATTGAGATCATATTTTATAAAAATTTTTATTACTTCTGTCCTCTCTGTAATATATTCAAATTTGAAGTCAGCAGTCGAGATGATATAATGTGGATTTTTAAGATGAGGTGTGATCTAATAAAACTAAATGCCACCAGATATCAGAATAATCAGGATGATATATCGATTTTATGCTCAATTTGCAATATGTTCGAAGTAGAGAATTTAGTACATTTTTTGGGCCGTTGTTCAGCTTTTAGGGAATTTAGAATGTTTTATTTCGGAAAAGTTTTACTTGAAGAGGAAGAAGTTTTGAAAACACTTGATGGTAAAATAATAGAATGGAAGGCGTTAGCTAATTTTATAAAACACTGTATAAATTATAGGAATATGCTTATACATGAATTTAATTATTAAAAATTTGTAATATTTTTACACAGCACGTAATTTATTTAAGATTTGCCGACCGACGACATCAAGTCATGGTCGAATGTTTGAACACCAATTATTGATTTTTGTAATATATATATTGCTGCATTATGAAAATAAAGAAAGAATACTATATTCAAATTTTATCGAAATCGGGGAGAACCACACCGCAGACCTTTCTTTAAATTTAGCATTTTATAAAAATTAGCCTGGGGGGTTATTATGTAATTCGATTCGAAAAGAAATCGCTTTCGAACAAGATTTTCACATTAAAAATTCAGTAACAGAAAATTGTTTTTAGTGAAGGAAAATATTGAAAACGTGTCGCCAATGTCTAGTAAAAGTGAAAAGTAAAAAAAAAGTTGGACTTTTAAGAACGGATATATTTTTATAAGAGTTTTCAAATTTCCGAATTCGAACAATATTTTTCGAATCCGCTTACGTAATAACCCCCCAGATTTTCCCTCCATACCTTTAATTGATTTTAGCAACTATTTCGCAGGAAATTTAAAAAAAACCTTGTGATTAATTTTAACAAATTTGTTTCTAGCAGAGTTAGCTGAATTGGGCTCTGAAAAGCTCATCTTTAGTTCTCATTAAACATTGTTTAGAACTCATAAATACTAATTTTGAATATAATCTTGTTAACAACTTATTTGTCAATTTCTTTGTCTTACTTTTTAAATAAAAACCTCCTGGATATGTTTATTTGTATTTTAATTTGCCATTTATTAATTCGAGTCCTATGGCTTGGGATAATATCCTTTGCTAAAGGATATTATGAATGCAGAGTGCTCACTACTGTTGATATTTTTGTTTTTTCTTTGATATTTAAGACGTTTTTTACAATTTGTGAAATAAGTTTTAATAAAATCCCATATTTACTTTAATAAAAAATATATATTTTTAAAACATTTTATTAATTTTTTACCAATTTCGATTAATACTATTTAATTATTCGAATTATTCGTTATTCGAAATATGGCCATTTTAAATTATTCGAACAATTTTTGAGCAAATATATTCGATTAATCGAATAACGATTAATCGACTGAATACCCTATTCCCTACCTCCTGTGCCACATATACTTACATTTAGTTGTTGTCTAACTTAGAATTTAAATTTGCATATGTATGAAGTGATACATTCCACAATTTTATTATGTTAAATAAAATGTCTGTTCCTTGTCTCAATATAGTATTACAATTACCAAAATAATGGAAATTAATGGTTAAAACTACTAAAGTTGAAAAAAAAATTTTAAATTGATTGGAAAAACTAATACTTTGGATAGAGTGATCGATTTTATTAAAACACAACTGATACTAGATTTTTGCAGCCGATATTTTATTCAAATGACTAAATCTTCGATAAATTGGTGGTTGTTGGTATTGAAGGTAATGTAGAAGTATTTTTTCAATATTGGTTAGAAATTCCAATATTTTGGATAATGTGACAGTGTTTTGGTTCATCATATATACTTTCTGTTCACAAATAAATTTAACTTTCCTGATGATAAAGTTTAAATAACTGCAATTAAAATTATTGAATAATGAAAAAATTTCGTTGGTTTCGATAGAATTCCAACCAATTTATTTTCTGTGTGTACTAAATTTCAGCGCCCTCTATCGGTGAGTAGTATAAGTTTTGATTTGCTATCTCTATAATTAATAGTCTCTGAGTTTTATTCTTAATTTTATACTGAATTTAGACTGATCCAGGTGATTTTTGAAAAAAAAAACTAAATAACAAAAGCCAAGTCATATACTAAGATTAATTACTTTTCTTTGTCACATCACTGTTTTATTAAACACTTTTTTGCCACCACTTTCTAAATAAAACTCATGAAGGGGACCTGGAAAATCCCAGAAACGATCGTCTTTTTATATTGAAAGCAAAAACTCAGTGAAGTATTTGTCAGGAGAGTATCCTGACGAAGAAAAATAGCAGTTTTTGAGAAAAGTACTTATTATGTTAATTCATAATAAGAAACTTGGCCTCGAACTAAATTAATAAATTTCTAATTAACTTTTTATTGTGTTTGTATTGTTAAATTAAAACAAAAAAAATATTTTCCCATTTAAAAGTGAATAAAAACACATTATTTTAAAATAAAACCGAAATATTAAAAAAAAAATATTTTAGACACTTGTGCTACTTCTAAAAAAGCTTCAAACAGCGATAAAATCTATGAAAGGTAAATATTTTCATGTTGTTACTCGATTTTTATTATCGATCGAAAATTATTATTATCGAATTAAAAAAGCAATGAAATAGGGCAACTGCTTCAAAAGTTATAGATTTTTGACCTCGTTCTCTGAAAATGTTCTACTGCGCGTCGTAGTGTTATTTCGTAGTCATTTTTAAAAATTGTAAAATTTACAATAAAAATTTATTTCTGTACCAAAAAAGTACTATTTTTAGTATATTTGAAATTCTTATTTATCATCCCTGAATATATGTAAACAAGCAAAACTGTATTGCCTTTAAATGGTTTTAACTGAGGGACATTTCCACGTCTACTTTTAGCTTCTTTGTCAATCTAATTAAAGTTTTTTGTTGACGAAAAAAAGAAGGAAAATCTAAATTTAACCAAATACATATTTTGTAAATTTTATAAATATGTATGTAGATCTTTGGGAGCGATTACCAGCCACTCAATTGCTATTAATATTCTAAGTCTACATGTCACCTTAGCGTAAATATTTTATGCTACTTGTGATCATACATCAACTATAATTTATTTTTTAGTTTCGTTGTCAGAATGATAAATAAAGGCTAAAATATAATTATAAAAAACAAAACAATATAAAAATCAAAGAAAAATATAAATATTTTTATTTAAAAACAAAAACAACATCGTTCACCAGACTAAGTATTTCATAAAGCGCAAATATGGCGGTAGCGAATTTCTTTGGTAAACCAGCCCATTCTAAAAATGTATATGTTTAAGCATAACTATCACGCTCCATTGTTTATGCTCAGGATTATCATAAATTTATGATAAGTTCTCATATGCAATCTGGGATGGAAAATCGTATCTTTGAAATAGTACATACAGTACTCGATACTACTCAAAACTTTTAAAGGATTTTTCAAATTTGAGAACCATTGTATTTTTTTTTGAATTTCGTTGAAAATTTTTTGAAATTGTTCATGTGTGTTGAGTATTTAAATTTTAGTTTTTTTGACAACAATCTTTCAAACTTTTTTAATATATTTTTTTAGTTTTATTCTTAATTTTCAAGTTTTTAATATAATATTTTCATATTCGACTTTTCCTACACTCAAAATAATAAGTCTGTTGGCTGAACAGAAAACTTTGTTACTTTAACAAAATTTATACCTGTTTTTTTGGCTAAAAATAAAGTTTGTTGATTTTAACACTTTTTTATTTAATTTAACAAATCTAAATTTAAGTAAAAAATTTGCAAAACTACAGTTTTATCTGTAGTTATGCTGAGTCATAGAATTTATTAAAATTTAGGGTCTTCGCACCCTCCTTGGGTCTAGTCAATATTATGTGAAGGCATATAAGGGCACTCCAATGGAGCAAACATTGTCCGTTTTACTCTATCTCGATTATTTTGCGAGATATGGGCCATTTTATAAAACAGAAAATTTTTATTAAAAATTTCAGAGGGTCCAAGGCCTCGCCAAGGTCCATTTTTGGATAGAGATAACCCCTTTCGCTGAGGTATTGTACGGTTAGGGGTAGTCGAAATTTTCGTCAATTTTGCTTTATCTCTCTTAGTTTTCGAGATACGGGCCATTTACAATAATCGGTAGGGAAAAAATAGTGCCATCTTTAAAACTTCGGATGCTTTGGACTATCTACCCGGCAATAACAGAAACATGAAAATATTATATTTTAACAATAAATTGTGTAAAATTTAACGAATGGGTTCTTAAAAATTAGTTATAAATAGTTTTGAAAATTAACACTCAAAATTAGTTAAATTACTGATGATTTTTAGTATAACCGAGTAAAAATAGTTATATATTGTTATATATAATGTGATTGGGTTATATCTGACGGTGAATGGATTCACATTAAGACACATATCATTATATACAACTACATCTGACATTATTTTTTCAACGAATTTTTTGTATGGTAACTGATGTTATTACATATCCCCAAATCTGACTCTATATATAACTACATAAGCAATATAAAACTTATCAAAATATATGTGGTGACCGATATGAATATATATGGTTGGATACTAAGTGGGTTATTTTGTAAAACGCAACGCCTTGCGTTGCGTTGATTTGTGTGTAAATTGTTATTGTTACAAAAACAATTTGTATGGAAAGCAACGCAACGCAAGGCGTTGCGTATTACAAAATAACCCCCCTAAGTTATACAACACTGTATGTGTCGTCATATTAAAAATATATTCTTGTAATTTTATATAAATTTCTATATGATCCCATACAAATTAATATATAGTTCAACATCAAATGTGATTTTATACCTATAAAATAATATTTAAATTTTTATTTTATGTTATAAAAATTTAAAATTTGTTCAAACTATAAAAATTTCAATGTCAATTTAATTGCCGGTATGCATAAAAAGTATACCTATTTACTATTGACAAAATTTTATAAAATCAGATATTTTTTATATCGAATTAGATATAATTTGATGTCCTGGATATGGACAAATCTCGGATCAAACTGTATCAAAATATATCTAATTTGATATATTTAGACGCATGTAGATGACCCATTATTCGGATCAAGTTGTATGTCGGTGCATAAGGGTACTTATCAAATAAGATAAAATTATATATGACATCAAATTAAGATTTTTACCCGGGTAGTGTTAAATTAAGATAACTAAAATCTTTAGTTAAATCAGTGCTTCAACTAAAAATTTGTTAAAAATTAGTCAAATTGATTTGAAACCCGTTTGACAGATTTTTCTACTTACGTATTATTTTAAGTGTAGTGTAGACCTTATAAAGTCTACAGGCACTATGATATTGATTTCATTTCGAAAAATGCTGATTATTAGAACATTTCCCTAACAAAAATCAGGTTATAAATGGAATTAAGAAACTATTAATTTTAGAATTTTTTTCTTAAATCTTTCATACCCTTCGCTATTTCGGATGTCATATTTTTGAAACTCTGAAATTGGTAAATAAAAACATATGGATTTTTGTAAAAAAAAATTTGTTTTTGTTTTCTTTTAAAAAAAAAAATTAATATAATTGCGGGGGTGCTGCAGTACTTTTTAAAGAAAAAAAGTACCAATGTATTAAATTTTCCATCCCTGTATGCGATTTTAATTTACAAGGAAACTACATAGCGGTGTAACCCGAAGATATTAATGAAAAGACAAAACATTCGCTTAATGTAGTATTGTGTCATAAGATTTTGGCGTAAACAAATATAATGAAAATTCATATATATGTTAAAAATCTTAAAGAAAATTGCATTATTTGTTAACACTGTCACTTCCTAAATACAGTGTAAGAGGTTAATCACAACTGTGTCGATTGTCGTCCGACGACAGCAAAAGTCGTCGCGAATAATTTAAATTAAGCGACAATCGATTGTCGACATTTTTTGACATTTGGAAAAAAATTAAAGCAAAACAAGAATATGGTTAAATTTTTTTCGCCACAATTCTTCACCAATTCAATTGGTTTTCCATTAATTCTTATTGTTTTACATTTTTTTGTATTTAATTTTGCGTTTTTGCGGTAAATTATGCATTTTTATTTTCAATTATATTTGTTCTGTCAAAAAAATAATTTTTTTGTAAACAACGTACGAATTTTTGCAACTCTAATACGAATTTCTGCAACTCTGTTCCCTTAATTAGTTAAAAATATGGCAACTATTTGACAAATATTTTGAGTGTAAATTAGTTTGTCGTCACGAAAATAGAATATATTCTATTACGACGACAAATCGCGGGACGACATGGCGACATTTTGCTTCCCATACAAAATATATGAAAAAGCATATGTCGTTGTCGACCCAGTTCTGATTAATCTCTAACTCGCTTAATAGGAACTCGGATAAGACGAATTCTCGCTTAATACGAACTAATTTAGAAATCCCGAAGTTTTGGCAACAATTTCAATATAAAAAACATCGGTTAATACGAACTCGCTTAAGACGAACACTCGGTTAAAACCAGAGATGGGAGTAATTAATTACTTTGTAATGACCATTGCAGGTTTTCATTACCATTAAATCTATAAAATGAAAATAAAAAAAAATTCATTACCATTACAAAATGTAATTGCATTTCATTTGTTTTCTTAACATGTAATGAAACGTTTTTATAATTTTCATTACAATACGCAATGGTAGTAAAACCAAAAAATCATTTTCATTTTTTCTACACTAGGTAGACAAATGAAATTTCATTACCATTACTTAACATAATGATGTAAAGAACGTTTTGTTCTTTATTCTACACTAAAAAATTTAATTTTATGTAAATTTTTTTCGCAATTTTTTTTAACAACTAGCCACCAAACTTTGATGTATGTCTCTAGATTATAAATTTAAAAAAACCGCACCTAAAAAATAGCAAAATTATGGCGGAACGCGAAAAAAGACTTTATGGCAGAAAAATTCAATTAAAAAACTTAATCACCGATTGACATTCTTTAAACAAATATACTGATGCAAAAAGTTTCGTTTTGGCAAATTTTTTTCGCGATTTTTTTTTTTTTGCAACTAACCACCAAACTTTGTTATATGAAATAGGCATTATAGTTCCTAGATTATAAATTTGAAAAAACCGCACTTCAGAAATTGCAACATAATGGTGGAACGCGAAAAAAGACTTTATGGTACAAAAACTGAATTAAAAAACCTAATCAGCGATTAACATTCTGCAAACAAATATATTGATGTAAGAAATTTCCCTTTTGCAAATTTTTTTTTCGCGTTATTTTTTCTGGATTTTTTTTTAACTAGTCACCAAACTTTGTTGTATGAAATGGGCATTATAGTCCCTAGATTACAAATTTTAAGAAACCGCACTTAAAAAAATCAAAAATAATGGTGGGACGCGAAAAAGACTTTATGGTAAAAATATTTAATTAAAACACTTATTCAGCGATTAACATTCTGCAAACAAATCTAATGATGTAAGAATTTTCCTTTTTGTAAATTTTTTTTTCGCGGTTTTTTTTAACTAGCTCCCAAACTTTCTTGTATGAAACGGGTATTATAGTCACTAGAATATAAATTTTAAGAAACCGCACTTAAAAAAATCAAAAATAATGGCGGGACGCAAAAAAAGACTTTATGGTAAAAGAATTGAATTAAAACACTTATTCAGCGATTTACATTCAGCAATTTTTTTCGCGATTTTTTTCGCGGTTTTTTTTTTAACTATCCCCCAAACTTTGTTGTATGAAACGGGCATTATAGTCCCTAGATCACAAATTTTAATAAACCGCACTTAAAAAACTCCAAAATAATGGCGGGACGCGGAAAAAGACTTTATGGTAAAAAAATTTAATTAAAACACTTATTCAGCGATTTACATTCTGCAAACAAATCTATTGATGTAAGAATTTTCCTTTTTTTAAATTTTTTTTCGCGGTTTTCTTCGCGGTTTTTTTAACTATCCCCCAAACTTTGTTGTATGAAACGGGTATTATAGTCACTAGAATATAAGTTTTAAAAAACCGCACTTAAAAAACTCCAAAATAGTGGCGGGACGCGAAAAAAGACTTTATGGTACACTCATAAAAAAAAGTTAGTACAAAAGTCTGTTAAACGCGTTCTAATTCAGTTGAACTAATTTTTCCTGTTGTTTTCGTTTAAATCCGTTGTTTAGCTAAAGTTGTTAGTTATCCAATTTTACCACATAAACATATTTCTGCTGTACTTGAACTAATTTTTCCTCCTGATATTTAGCAATTTTTTATAAATGATTTTGACGATGTTATCAGCTAATATATATAGATCAATTTATTGGCAACTTTTTTAATATTTGTGTTTTCAAAAGAAAACGATAGGGGCGCTAGTGTATAGTGATTGATGGTGCTTGATGGTGATGGGTGTATTTCTGAGTTTGCTGACGAATACAAATTAGAAAGTTTCTAGTAAGTGTATTTTAATGTGTGTGATGAGTCATCACTGATGACGCTTACCAATACAAATAAAAATAATATCCCGCTTGTTAAGAAAGTTCTAGTAAATAAAATAATATGATACGAGCATGTTTTCTCTTGTTTCTGTTAGTCAGCAAAGGAACGCAAAAGAAAACGGAGGTATACTGGACATTAACATTTCACAGTTAAAATTGTATTTAAAAAATAAAATAATAGAGGTTTGTTTTATAATATAAACTATATTTATTTAAGGGAATACTATTAAGTATGTTATTTTTTTCTTTTATTTCAGCCCTTTAACATTTTCATCTAAATTCGACCCGCAGGTAGACGAAAAATAGGACCAAATAATACAACTCCAGCGGAAGTTTAACATATTGGCAAGAAAATAAAAGTGATATATAGTGCAAATAGTGTTTTTGGATTGTGTAATTTATTCGAAAATAAAATTAATAATATTTACATTAATTTGTTTTTATTCAATTAATAACAAAAAGTGATTGTAATTTTAGCAACATGTTTTGCAGATTTCAACTGACCCACTTTCATTTCTATTAAAAGAAAATTCTTCTAAATTTTTTAATGTTAACTGAATTTTTTACCTGTTTCTAACCAACTAAAATTTAGAATTTTTAACTATTTGTACGGGCTTTTTTTTATGAGTGTAGAAGAATTGAATTAAAACACTTAATCAGCGATTTACATCCTGCAAGCAAATATATTAATGCAAAAATTTCCTTTTTGGATTTTTTTTGTTTGCGATTTTTTTTCGCAATTTTTTTTTTGTTTTCAACTAGCCACCAAACTTTGTTGTACGAAATGATTATTATAGTCCTTAGATTAAAAATTAAAAAAACCGCAATTACAAAATTGCAAAATAATGGCGGATCGCGAAAAAAGACTATGGTACTAGAATTGAATTAAAAAACTTAATCAGCTATTTATGTTCTGCAAACAAATATATTGATGCAAGAATTTTCATTTATGCAATTTTTTTTTGCAACTAACCACCAAAACTTGGTATCAAATATGGATACCATAGGCCTCGGATTATGAACTAAAAAATGCTTTTAGTAATTTGTAAACCTCATATTTTTAAAATAAAAAACTTCGACAAAAACGGCATGTAATGAAAAACAAATGGGTGTTTCATTACTATGTAAACATTAGGTAAAAGTAATAAAAATTAAAAAAAGGTTCATTTTAATTTTCAAAACAAATGAAAATTAAAAAAAATATTCATTACCATTTTTTAAAGCAATGGTAATAAAAAAAAAAAAACATTACCATTTCTTAAAAAAATGGTAATGACAAAAAAGCTCCATCAAGTAATGGTAATGAAAATGTAATGGTAATGATTTTAGCCCATCTCTGGTTAAAACGAACTGTTTGTGATGGTCCCATAAAGAAATTTCTATATAATTTTCCACTTTTAATACGAACTTAACACAATTCTACAATTTTTTCTATATTTTTTTTTTGTTTTCTGACAAATTTTAAACCGAACACACAGACATTTTTTCTTAAATATATTGCAAACAATATATTTAGGAAACCAAATGAAAAATTGTAAAATTTTTAAAATTGTTTCAAGTAAATTTAAATATATTGTGGATTATTAGAACATTTTAAATAAATTTTACTCCGGTTAATACGAACCTTGCTTAGAACGAACTAATTAATCTAGTCCCCCGGAGTTCGTCTTAAGCGAGTTTTACTGTATTATGAAAATATTTATCCATAAAACAACCAAAACAGCTACAATCTTTTTTCTTTTAGTTCTTTTGTTTTGTTTGTCTTTTTGTTTTGTCTTATCCTGATACTATAATATGCACGATTTTATGAAATATTTAAAAAAATGGAGAAATCCATCCATATGCCAAAATTATCGTTCATTTTTTTTCAAAATCATATGATTTGTACTCACACTGTAATATTTCACTATTCGTTATGATTTTTTGACAGATCTTACTACTAAATATTACAGTTTAGAAAGACCTTTAGAAATTTTTTAGAGATATTTCTAATAATTTTTTTGCCACATTAGATAGATATTAAAAAGTACATTTCATTTGATACTCAATTTAATTGTATTTGCTTAAAAATCGACACGAAAGAACGCAAAGGACGGGGTCACATTTGGTCCCACTTTTAAACCCCTAAAGATGAGATAATAACGCACCTAAAAACATATTTGTTCCATAGTTTTTCTTCTCTAAAACTTATCTAAATTTAATTAAGATCTGCGGGTTACAGCATTGTGTAGTTTCCTTGTTAGTTTAACGGAATTAGTATAAAACACCAGTCAGCGTAACTGACCTAGACCACCTGATCAATGCGTGATCAGTTAGATTGTGCGGCAATGTCTCTGGTGGGATGTTTTGCGAAAAAAAAACTTGGCGCCAAGAATGTGTTATCAAAATAAATATATAAGTGTATTGTTGTTGGATTTACTAAAATTATTTTGAAAAATAGTTTAAAGAAATATTGTTAAGAAACGATCCCAGCAAAATCTTTCATTACCAAATAAATAGAAATTCATAGCTCCGCACAACTTATTTTTTGGCGTCTAAACTCATTATTTTTGTTTGGCGTGGTCGTTTTTATAAGTAGTCACGCTTACCCGCTCGCTTACGAAAAAATGAGAAGTAAGTAGTTATGAGATTCTGAATAATAAGTGGTTACAAATATGCTTACAAAAAGTTGAATTATAAGTGGTTATCCGACTGCTTACTTGATTCTTAAAAATAAAGAACTACACAAATACTATTAGCTTCAGGAAATACATTCAGAGAAATTAAAGTTTTTGCTAGAGTGTAATTTTAGAACTAGTCATAAAAATTTTAACACAAAACATATTTACATGTAATTATGTTTTACATATAATTATTATAAAATTTAACTTTGTAAAAAGTACTTATTTAAACTATTGCGAGTAAGTCATTATTTTGTATTTAAAAGCAATGACTACAATAGGCCGTTATTAGGAAGTCATTATTTTATATTACAAAATAATGCAAAAGGTAATGATATATCATTATTGGTAATGCAGACAGCAATGAGGTGTCATTACCAATATTTTTCTGGGATGGAATGGCTAGCCGTGCATTATAAAAATAATAATATGATAATTTTTATAAGAATTAGCAAACTAATTTTGAAATGTATAACATCTGGAACGAGCGAAAGACGAAGACAGAATTTATTTGTTTGCTGAAAATCATTCGTTCGGTTGCATCAGCCAATTGTTTTGGCTTATTCAAATTTACGATTGTATAGTTTCATCAGCCTAAAACCGCTGCATAATAAATTAAGCCCATAGCAAAATGGTACAAAAATAGAATCATAATTCGTACAGCAATAAAATGAGGTACATCAGGGATGATAAATGGGATTTTCAAAATAGTACCAACCTGCTTAAAAAATAGTACTTTTTCGACCTCCATAGTACCAAAAAATATTTTATGTACTCTACACCACTCTTTGGGTGTATTGAGTTGGTGTTAATGATGTCGGTTCCTCTGTTCTTATAAAATGAACGACCTTTTTAATAAAACTATAAGTAGTTCGCATTTTAAAAGATAATTTGACAAAATTTGGTACATAAGTTTGTACAGTATCGATTACTAACGCTATTGAAAATGGTTAAAATCGATCCATGTTTTGACCTAGTATTCATGAAGAGGTCCTGTCAGATATTGAATGCATTGGTATTTAATGGTATAAGCAAATCAAAGCATTTGTTTTTACAATTTCTTCTACGGGACTTAAATAATTTTATTTGTTAATGAGGTAGTGATCCTTCCGGGCAAAGACCCAGGCTCAAGTTTGGCTCCCGGCTCTTTTTACAGCGTTTTTTACTCGAAAAAATTCGAAAAATTACGGTTGTTTCAACCCTATTTCGGTTGTCGCAACCATATTTCGGTTGCCACAACCCTATTTTAGTTGGAACAACAGAAATAGGGTTGTGGCAACCGAAGTTTCGGTTGCAGCAAATTCGGTTGGAACCAATGTTAAGTTAAAAAAATAATAAAAAACCCGAAAAAATGAAAATCATCATTTCGGCTTTATCTCGCAAACTGTCGGGCCGATACTCACAATTCAGAAACTAGAATATCAGACGTAATAGATAGCACAAGCACGGAACTACGATCCCTTTCACTATCGGAAAAATCGATGTTTGAACTTGTTAAACTTGTTTCTATGGAATTATACCATTAATTATGTGGTAAGGAATATAATAACTTTGAGCTGACGTTTGATTCAGATTTTTATTTGAATGAAGTTGAAAGTCGTATTCAATTTCGTTTGAAAGCGAAAATTATTTTAAAGGGATTTATTCAAGTTAGCTCGTTTAATTTATTAAACCATTAAATCAAGTACCACCTCAATTAACATAACCCTCGATGAACGCAACTTCTTGGTTATCAGTTGCGATTATTAAGGATTTTTTAAATAAAAAATACGAAATTTTCAAAAAATCTAAATTCGCCTTATTTTTGATATTTTTGTAAATATATTTTAATAATTTGTTTCACAGAATTAAGTTTCCATAAATTTTAAAATCTTTTACTTGGGTTTTTACTTTTTCTTTTTTATTTTAAACTCCGATAGTTAATTTCTTCATTTTAAACACAATATTTGGTATGAAAAATTGCGATTATTAAGGATTTTATTAAGGATTTTTTAAATAAAAAATACGAAATTTTCGAAAAATCTAAATTCGCCTTATTTTTGATATTTTTGTAAATATATTTTAATAATTTGTTTCACAGAATTAAGTTTCCATAAATTTTAAAATCTTTTACTCGGGTTTTTACTTTTTCTTTTTTATTTTAAACTCCGATAGTTAATTTCTTCATTTTAAACACAATATTTGGTATGAAAATTAAAAAAAATAAAATATGAAAATATTGTAAATAGTACTAAATGAGTCATAGGAGTACCATAGTACTTTTGAGGTTCTAATAGTACCATAAAAAGTACTATAGTACTAACTTTATCATCCCTGAGGTACATATATGGATTTAAGGATTCCTATTTAAAAAACTGAACCGGTCTTTTGGTATATGCTGTAGTCTGGCGGTTTCGCGAAAAAGATCACGGAAACCACCAGCTTTTTATAATATAGGGCAATTGTAATTAATATTAGAATTAATTACTAAAGAAATTTTCTTAAATTCATTTACAGTAAGAAGAAAATATTTTTACTGAACAATTTAACAGATACAATGGAATCACCAGATCGTCGGAGTTTCGCCTTACCGGAGACTCGTCAGTAGTTAGTTTATGTATTAATTGATCAAACTATTGTTTTTAATTGTTAAAACTTAAAAAAACTTTTTGTATATGCCATGACCGGGAATCCAACTGGCAACCCTAAACACATGCTATGACTACGTTATAGATTTAAAAAGCGGTTTTCATCAGATTCCCCTCAAAGAATGTGATTATGAAAAACTGCATTTTCCGTTAATAACGGAAAATTTGAATTTGTGCGACTTTCTTTTGTACTAGAGAATTCTCCTTCAATTTTCCAACGCACTCTGGATGACGTATTAAGGGACCATACGAGATACACCAGGAGTAATAGGATTAGAAAGAGGAAACATTCTAATTGAGAAATAAATTGCTCATGTAACATATTAGTTATGTCTAGCTCTTCTGATTACAAAACATACATATGTATATTGTGTAGGCCGTGATTGACAAAACTTAAATTAGCCACACTCATCGCTGTGCTGACCGTGGTGTATCTCGTGAAGAGGATGCTACGCAGCGTTGCCAATTTAGCCATTTTTGAACACGTTTAGCCAGAAAAAATTGGATTTAGCCATTATTTTAGCCATTTTTAGAAAATTTTTAGCCATTTTTGTACAAAATATAATTTTTGAGCGCGAATTTATAGCTAAATTAAGGAATTTTGCTCAATCTGGCAAAAAAAAGTTGCATTAAATATGCTTAAATTCAAAATCTTATTTAACAAATTGTGACAAATAATCTGTTGAAGGCATGATTAAAATAAATCCATATCCGGATTTAATTCATTCAAATCAAATTGTTTTAAAAAATGATGGAATAAAAATAAATTTCTACACTTTGAAGAAGTTTGTTTGAAGAAAAGCTGTTTTTTTTAATTTATAAAATCCAAAATTTGTATTTAATTCCATTAAATATATCAGGATTTAATTATAAAACATACTTAAAGGCAACTGACTACACTTAAAATAATACGTCAGTAAAAAAATCTGCAAAAGGGTTTAACATAGATTTGACTAATTTTTAAGAAATTTTTAGTTGAAACACTGATTTTAACAAAGCTTTTAGTTATCCCTATTTAACACAATACTAGGGTTTGGGGTTCGGGAAATCCCGGGCGGGAATTCCCGGGAAATCCCGGGAAAAGTTTGCCGGGAATTCCCGGGAAAACGGGAAATTTGAAAAATATTAAATTTTTTAAATTGTTTTTGTTTCGAATAGGATTTTTTAATTTTAGTCATAAAAAACATTTTAAATACCAAAACAAAAATTTCATTGTTAAAATCTTTTAAAAGGGAATACATTTATTTGACACACAAATAAAACCTTTGCCAAGTAATTAGGAGCATTTCAACTAATAAAGATTTTTCGCATAACTTATTCAAAATTTAAGTAGTAAAGCCTAAAAACTTGGTAAAATGTTTAAGAGAAATATGAAAAAAAGCTTTGTTTTTTACAAATAATCGCCCTTACTATCTAAATTTTTCAAATGTATAATTTAGGTAAAGTCGACTTTAGTTAAAATATTGGGTGGCAGTATACCTTGACTTGGTTTATTTTTGGAGCATTCTGGTTGGTTAATTTGTTTTCAACCAATCAAAATATTTTTGTAAGGTTTTCATACACAAAATGAACAAAACCGTTTGATTAAAAATAAAGTCGACTTTAAATTTAAAATACTCCTTTATATTAAGGGTCAATAATTTTATAAGTAACGTTTTCATTAATAAATGTGAAAAGAAAAGACTAATGGTTAACGGTGGTATCTAAATTTGGTTAACCGACATCTAAATTTGGTTCACAAAAAAAAAAAAAAAAAAAAATTGATGGTCATGCAACTTCTCTTGAAGAAAACAACAACAAGCTAAAACGAGTAAAAAGGTTAAAGTCGGGCATGCCGACTATACAATACCCTACACCACTCTGGTGTATTGTTTGGATCCGAAATTCGAATGGGTTAAAATGGGGCTTGTGTCAAAATTTTCTATAATGTGAGTCAGCGCACCAAATTTCATTAAAATATCTTAATATTTGCGACCTGCAGTTTGTAACCAAGCCAATTTTGGGGGGACCCTTATATGGGCACTAGTTCTAAACATGGACCGATGTTCACCAAAATCAATAGGCTTCGTCCTTGGGCCAACATAGGTCTATGTACCAAATTTCATCAAAATATCTTAATATTTGCGACCTGCAGCGTATAAACAATATAATTTTGGGGGGACCCTTATATGGGCACTAGTTCTAAACATGGACCGATGTTCGCCAAAATCAATAGGCTTCGTCCTTGGGCCAATATAGGTCTGTGTACCAAATTTCATCAAAATATCTTAATATTTGCGACTTGCAGCGTATAAACATTATAATTTTGGTAGGACCCTTATATGGGCACTAGGTCTAAACATGGACCGATGTTCACCAAAATCAATAGGCTGCGTTATTGGGCCAATGTAGGTCTGTGTACCAAATTTCATCAAAATATCTTAATATTTACGACCTGCAGCGTATAAACAGTATAATTTTGGTAGGACCCTTATATGGGCACTAGGTCTAAACATGGACCGATGTTCACCAAAATCAATAGGCTGCGTTATTGGGCCAATATAGGTCTGTGTACCAAATTTCATCAAAATATCTTAATATTTGCGACTTGCAGCGTATAAACATTATAATTTTGGTAGGACCCTTATATGGGCACTAGGTCTAAACATGGACCGATGTTCACCAAAATCAATAGGCTGCGTTATTGGGCCAATGTAGGTCTGTGTACCAAATTTCATCAAAATATCTTAATATTTACGACCTGCAGCGTATAAACAGTATAATTTTGGTAGGACCCTTATATGGGCACTAGGTCTAAACATGGACCGATGTTCACCAAAATCAGTAGGCTGCATTATTGGGCCAATGTAGGGCTGTGTACCAAATTTCATCAAAATATCTTAATATTTACGACCTGCAGCGTATAAACAGTATATCAATAGGCTGCGTTATTGGGCTAACATAGGTCTGTGTACCAAATTTCGTCAAAATATCTTAATAATTACGACCTGCAGCGTATAAACAATATAATTTTGGTAGGACCCTTATATGGGCACTAGGTCTAAACATGGACCGATGTTCAAAAAAATCAAACTTGTTCGTCCTTGGGCCAACATAGGTCTGCGTACCAAATTTCATCAAAATATCTTAATAGCTGCGACCTGTAGAGTGCGCACAAGATTGCATGGACAGACAGACAGACGGACGGATGGACGGACGGACAGACGGACAGACGGACATCGTTAAATCGAAATAAAAAAAAAATTCTGAACCGATCGGTATACTATAAGGTGGGTCTACGACCAATATTTTTTGGTGTTACAAACATCAGCACAAACTTATAATACCCTGACCACATAGTGGTGTAGGGTATAATTAGCAAAGTACCCGAAGAAAAAAGTGTAAGCTGAATAGGCATTAAAGATTTTATAGTAGGGCAAACATTTCCTAAAATGGTATCCAAATTAGCCGCAGTCGTCGGAATGTCAATCCGCACCATAACTAGATCTTCGTTTATTCGAGAAAGTTTTTATAATAAAAACCTGGCATTGCAAAAAAAGAAACCGATGTAAAGAACATTATATTAAATTACTACAATCATGTAAAAGATATCATGATAAAAGAAATATTGACCAATATTTCTAACAGTAGGAAATTTACTATAATCTTAGATGAATGGACAAGAATATCACAAAAGACATATTTGAACATATGTATAAATGGAAATAATTCATTTTATAAGCTGGGGTTGGTTTATATATCAGGAAGATGTAATTCTGATGAAATAAGAAGAATTGTAGAAATAAGACTAGAAGAGTTTTAATTGTCTTTGGAAAATAACATTGTGGCCACCATATCTAATGGGCCAAGTGTGATGAAACGGTTTGTTTCCGACAGTCCAGTAGTAGGTGCTTTCTGCTGGAATCATGCAATTCATTTGGCTGTGCTGCGATTAATTTATGTAAAATCAAATGTTCAACATTCTGATATTTTTTACTTTGAATTCTCACTACACAGACTGCATTTGTACTGAAATAGTGTTTTTTTTTTAACAAAAATTATTTATATAGGTGGTTTTCATTAACAATTTTGTTCAAAAACATTTCCCGGGATTCCCGGGAATCCCGGGAATCAAATTTTTTCATTCCCGTTTCCCGGGAAATAAAAAAGTCCGGGAAATCCCAAACCCTACACAATACTCAAAATCTGCAGTACTTTAACTTATTTTGAGTGTTAAGTTACAAAATTATTTATAACTAATTTTTAAGAACCCATTCGTTAAATTTTACACAATTTATTGTTAACTCTTTCACTACCCTTGTACACTACAGTGTACACATCTTTAAAACAATATATAAAATTTAATAGTACAAAAAAAACTTTATACTTTTTACAAATAAGTTTATTAGGATCTTGGACTTAAAATAAAAATCATTATATGTATAAGCAGTTCAACATGACAATATGGTCGCGATATTTGTTAATGAAGTCTAATTTTTTTAAGAAATCATAATCTCCGTGAAAAGGGGGTTTTGGTGTTTCTCCTAAACTAATGAAGATAGATACTTGAAATTTGGCATATAGCTGCTTTTTATGACGAGAAGAAAACCAACTAAAATATTTTTGGCTACTCGAATGTTTAAGAGGTAAAACGGGGCTCAGAAGTTTGAAAAAGTCGATTTTCGACCGTCATTTTTGGCGGGTAGGAGGGGGAGGGGGCAAAATAAGTTGCATAGTTTTTTCTAATTTGAGGATGCTTAACAAGAATTTGAAATCAAAATAACGATATATCCGCAAAAAAAAGTCGGTAGTGAAAGGGTTAAAATATAATATTTTCATGTTTCTGTTATTACCCGGAAGATGGCGATATTTCTTTCCATCCCGATTTTTTAAAATGGCTTATATCTCGAAAACTTACAGAGATTGAGCAAAATTGACGAACATTTTTACTACTCCTAATAATAAAAACGCTATCTCTATCCAAAAATGGTCCTTGGTGGGGCCTTGGACCCTGGGAAATTTTTAATAAAAATTTTCCACTTAATAAAATGGCCCATATCTCAAAAACTAAGCGAGATAAGGCAAAACGGCCAAAATTAAAATCCTTTATAACTACAAAAAGTGCGTTTTTGAGTGTCCGAATTTGACTAAGAGATGATTCCCTGCTTTTAAGTAGTTTTTAACTCCATTATTATCAAAAGAGCCGCTGCTCAAAAATTGTGTGTTAAATGACTGTTGAAATGAATGTTTTTAGTAGATTTCACTATGTTTTATAAATTTTTAAAGAAAATCGGGAGATTCATCTTAAAAATTGTTCAGCCAATTTTTAGCTCTAGTTAAGCCATTTTTCGCCAGAAATTTTGTCATTTTTGGTAAATAAGTTCTGGCAACACTGATGCTACGAGTCTTAGTCTATGTTGAGGGTTGCCGGTTCGATTTCCGGTCATGGTATACACAAAAAGATAATTTAACAATAAAAAAGTTATTTGATCAATTATTTGGGTAGAAGAAACTGCGGCAGTCTGGTGAATCTCTTATGTCTGAATTTACACTACTATGGGGCTAAAACTTCAAATTACCTGAGAAACTATTTAGTATCAGCTGAGCTTATATTTAAAAACCCAAAAATTGTTGAAAACAGCGTAAAATGAAAAGCAAATTTTTTTTATTGCTTTTATTTCAACTTTGAATAAAAGCGAAAAGTGTCAGTTTGCTAAACAAAGTGCCCAGATACTATTCATTATAGAGGTAACACATCAGAACTTGCACTTCTCACGGGTAGTGGGGGCAATATTTTAATATTACCTGAGCAACTACCCAGTCAGAAATCAAGCACTGGCATACCACTGGGTAACCATGGTATTAAAAATAAATGACTGGCAGAACACTCATTTGGGACGCTTTGCCAGCGTTTGTGAAAAGAGTTTTACCAGTATTTTTTTTACAAAAATTTCGGTGGTTTATAAAAAAAACCACTGGCAAAGAATTGGCTTAGAGTGATATGCCAAGGTTTGCAACCAGTGGTTATCCAGTGCTACCTAGCCAATGCTACCAGGTGTACAAAAATCAATTCACTGGAAAACCAATGATTTTATAAAAATGCTGACGCTTCGTTAAAAAATGTTTGTAGTCGGAAGGTTCCGAGTTCAAATCCGGTTTAATTTAAAAATTTTTTTGTTATATAAAATCAATTTTTTTGTTTGTGGGAAATCACTTCATCATCTGCCAATCTGACGGCCTGGGTTCAAATCACGGCAGTGTCAAAAAAATACATATGAACTTTTTTTAATTTTATTTTGGAAAATATATTTCCAGACCACCTATTTATTGGTTTTGCCAGCGTTTTGCCAACGTTTAAAAATTTTGTTCTTCCAGTGCTTTTCCGGCGCTTTTTGAACAGCCGGTCCTTTTGTCTAATAATGTTATCATTTTGGGAATGGGAAAGCACTTTTTGCCAATACTTGTACCACCTGTTAAAGTGCTTTGCCACCGCTTTCCCGTTTGTATTTTTCTGGCTGGGTATTTATTATCAGCTGATCTTATACTTTAAGACACAAAAATTGTTGAAAACCGAGCAAAACGAAAAAAAACAAGCACTAAATACTCCTATGTTCAAATAACAAAATTTGAGATATGCTTTTGATTTTTGTTAGCTCTTTTGTTTGTTATACCCTACACCACGATGTGGTCATTATACCCTACACCACTATGTGGTCAGGGTATTATAAGATTGTGCTGATGTTTGTAACACCAAAAAATATTGGTCCTAGACCCACCTTACAGTATACCGATCGACTCAGAATTTTTTTTTATTTCGATTTAACGATGTCCATCTGTCTGTCTGTCCATACACTCTTGTGCGCTCTCTACAGGTCGCAAATATTAAGATATTTTGATGAAACTTGGTACACCGACTTATGTCTATTGATTTTGGTTAAAATCGGTCCATGTTTAGACCTAGTGCCCATATAAGGGTCCCCCCAAAATTATATTGTTTATACGCTGCAGGTCGCAAATATTAAGATATTTTGATGAAATTTGGTACACAGACCTATGGTGGCCCAAGGACGAAGCCTATTGATTTTGGTGGACATCGGTCCATGTTTAGACCTAGTGCCCATATAAGGGTCCCACCAAAATTATATTGTTTATACGCTGCAGGTCGCAAATATTAAGATATTTTGATGAAATTTGGTACACCGATTTATATCAGCCCAAGGACGAAGCCTATTGATTTTGGTTAACACTGGTCCATGTTTAGACCTAGTTGCCATATAAGGGTCCCCCCAAATTGGCTTGGTTACAAACTGCAGGTCGCAAATATTAAGATATTTTAATGAAATTTGGTTCGCTGACTCACATTATATAAAATTTTGACACAAGTCCCATTTTAACCCATTCGAATTTCGGATCCAAACATTAGTTGGTTTTTAACAAGACTGGTGTAGGGTATTGTATAGTCGGCCTTTAACCTTTTTACTCGTTTTATTTTAAATTTAAATAAAAAAGAAAAGTGTCAGTTTACTGAACAGAGTGCCACCTAGTGAAAACGATGTCGTTATCATATAGCAGGTTTGCCAGAGAAACCCGCTATCGTTACAATTGGTAGATAGCGCTTTTTTGTTTTTATTTTAACCCTCCAACCGGCCTAAGCTTTTTTGAAATGAAATTTATACCATGTGTTCCCCACGGAAAACAAACAATAAGTTCTTTTAAAAAATTTTTTGCTACCATTAAATTGTCGATGCTTTGAACTACATATTCGTCATCAATTACTTTTCCAATTGTTGATTTGTAAACGTAGTTACCTTTCACTATTTCATATTCACTATGCCACTATGTTTTTTGTTGGGACGATACGTCAAAATTTTAACTTACTTGAAAATTTTTAAAAAACAATGGACAAATTTGTGTTTTATTCTGTATAGATTAAATGCGATTCAATATTTTTTATACAAATATTATATAATTGAGTGGTTTTCTTAAAAAATATATTTTTCAATTTCCTTTTAGTGCCTGGTTTAAGAGATATTAAAAGGCACTTAAAATGTTCGTTGAAGTACACAAAGTAATCAGTGTGTTCGTTTACTCAAAAATCTTACTAGGTACTTTTATTAAAATTAGAAAATTTAGTTTACTTTTTGAATTTTTCCAGTTGTGGTAAAAGTAGCAAATTTTAGTAAGTAAACGAACAAGACTAGTGTAAAATTTTTACTATTTTCATAACGTTGGAAAATTTTGCATATGAAAATTTGCGATAATTACGAGTAACTTTATTGTTTTAAATAGCATTTTTTTAAATCCCGAGATTCCCGACCAAAAACCCCGGGAATGCGGGAACTGATAAATGTTTAATTTCCCGGGAATCCCGGGACGCAAAATTCCCTAACTACACCTACTTATTTTCTGCATTATTTTAAAACATATAAATAATGAGTTACTAATAACTAGTTAATTTTTCCTGTATTTCAAAACAAAAAAAAAATAATGCGTTTCCAATATGTTCCAAATGTTTATCATTATTTCAAATACATATAAAGAATGTTCTAGATTTTTTTGTAAATTTTTTTGAAGTCTACTTTTAGACTCAATATTCATATAAATAATGAATTACCAATTAATAACTTATTTCATTTTTCTCAGATTAAATATTTATTTTTCGTACACTCAAAATAATACGTCTGTTGGCTGGACAGAAAAATTTGTTATTTTAACAAAATGTATTCCTGTTTTTTGGCTTAAAATAAAATTAGTTGATTTTAACAAACACTTTAATTATACTGAGTCGTAGAATTTATCCAAATTTAGGGTCTCGGGACCCTCCCCGGAATCGCAAGTTGAAAAATAAGGTCCACCCTAATGAACACTATCAATATTTTTCCAAAACACGGATAAATTATGTAGCAAAAATAGAATCTTTCATAAGATTTGTATGTAAACTTGTAAAATTAGAAAAAAACTTATGCAATTAATTAAAAATAGTACTGGCAAAACACTGGTTTTACAAAAAATCCGTGATTTGCCAGTACTAAATTTCAAGGTTGGTTACCGAAACGAATAACGGTAAGGGTAACGGTATTGAATTTCGTTTGTTCCGGTAAAGGTAACGGTATTTAAGACTGTTTCGGTAACGGTATACCGTTATCGAAACATTAACATTAAAATTAACATATATTTAATTTTACGTGTTAAAAATACATATCATAGGATTTAAATTCAATGCTGGTGGTTTTAATAACTAAACTTATTATCCATAAAATTTTTTTTAGAAAAAAAACTGAAGATTATTACAAAAAAGAAAAAAAAATTTTCATTTTTATATAAATTAATAAATACCGGTAACTACCCATAAAAATAACGGTATCGGTAACGATAACGATATTTGGAAAATTTTTAAGAGGTATTGGTAACGGTAACGGTATTCAATTTGAAATGGTATTTTAGCGATAACGGTATTATAACGATAACGGTAACCAACCTTGCTAAATTTTTTGAAGTGTCGGCAATTTCTGACTAGGTAGTTACCATTACCAGGTATGAAGCTACATAACCACATATCTGGTAATGATTTTCTACACTAGGAAATAGTCCCACAAAAGTTAAACAGTATCAACTTTTCCAACCCTGGTGGCTAAACAAACAGTATTGTTTCCTTTTGTTTTGTTTTGATTATTGTTTCATGCGTATTTTCGTAGTACGGACTCAAAAAAGTAGCCATCACATGACGTCACAAGCGACTCACTTTGATTTTGGATGGGGATAATATTAGGTTTTTTTTCGAATTTTATATAAATACTTCATACAAATTTAAGTATTTATAAAATTTCTAAGCAGGTATAAATTTAGCTTCTTAAAAATTAAGTGGTTATAAACAAAAATAATTGCCACAAATATATTTGAAATTTGGTATTTTTAATTTGATAAAATGTCAAAAACAACAAATGCTTACAAATGTGTTATGTGTTTATTAGCAAAGGTAGATTGTTTATTCGCGTTCCGGTGAAGTCCATATACGAAAACAGCTTTCGTACAAAGGCGGCCAAAATATTAAAATTCCATTTGTTTACAAAAAATAAAACAAAATTCAGGTAAGTACACCGATAAAATTCCTACAGGTATAGTCGTTTTCTTTATATTTATCAGACTGGCCCTCCGTTGTATGGGCGATTTTAAAGTTACTCCGAAAACCGCTCCCCAGGTCTTCTTTTGTAAGGTGGCCCTCCAAAGTTTTGGAATACGATTTACAAGGGGAAAAATTACTTTTTTTTTACGTTTTTTTTAAAATACTGGCTCTTAACCCTAGAAGTGCATCGCTATTTTTCACGCTATTCGACTAAGAATGCACTTCTAGGGGTAAATAACTGTATTTCTGGGAAATAAAAATCCAAAATCGGTTGGAAAATATTTAAGTAATTCGAATTCGCCCAGACCATTGTAGGGTTAAAATGGGATAAATTATGAAAATCGTAAAAAAATTAAATATCTTCTTATACTCTACTTTCATTTCTAATATCTATAAATATTCAGATATACATTTTTGTCTCCCTTGGATTATGCTAACCTAGTCGCAGTGATGACCAAATATGGGATTTTTTTTTTGTAAGTTTCCAAAACTCTAATTTTGAGTTTTTTGAAATTTTGTTCAACGAAATATAAAAAAAGTGGTCAACGCATAGAGTTTTTGAGCACACATCAGAAAATAATTCTACTGAAAATTACACATATCTTTCCTTTAACTTACATAGTTATGACGGCGTTTTATATTTGAAAATTTTATAGAAAAGTGTGATTATGGATTTAGAATTTTTCATACAAAAAGTGAATATATTAAATCCAAAAAAGTTTGATTTATTTATCCGGGTTTACACATAACAATGAAAACACAAATATATGAAACATTCTGTTAATATAATGTCAGAAAGAAATACGAATGAAAGTTAAAAGAGGAACAAAAAACTTGTAAAACTAGAAAACAAAAGCATTTTCAGATGAATAAGGGGAATGTTTAGTTGATCTCTAATTTTGGTAAATGAATGTTCTTTTTAGTTTGACTCTAGATCATAAATTCATATCACTTTCTGTTTAAATTATTTTCAAATTAAAGAAAGATGATAGAATTTTTAAAAATAAATTACAAAGAATAAAATTTTTTTGAAAGAATTCGATAAGACCAGCAAGACAGAATACGTATTTTTGGCTTTCGCTACAAAGCCATCATCAGTGTCATTCGCCTTTGAATGGGTTAATAATTGATAATTGTCTACTTATGTGACATTTTCTTTAAATTTTTTTTATTAAATATGTTTAGAAAAAAAAACTACACTTCACTAGATACTTATTTTCCATTTTGGACATGAAGAAATAGCTGAAATCGAAATGGCAATTTTTCACGCTACTGTAATTAATTTAATTAAATCCAATTGGTGAATATTAAATATTGCAGTGAAATATTTTAATTGTGTAGAAATATAAATTGAAGTGATGAAACTCAAAAGAAAAACTTTTTCTTGCTGTTTTATATAAAATATAATAAAGACTTTAAAGTTACAATAAAATCCTGCATCATTTCATTTATTATTAAATATTAGGGTGAAAGAAGGTCGGATAGAAAAATTTTGTTAAAATAGGTCAAAACTAACTGCATCTATTGAGCACTTTGAGAACTAATTTTTGGATTTAATAAATCCAAGTGATTAAAAAAAGCGGCTAATAGTTTAAATTGTTTTTTTTTTTGCCTCCGATTATTTTAATTCAGATAAAAGATGTTGTTTTTTTAACCATTCTTTATTAAGGTCAAAGGTGAAATTTCTGAAAATATTCGATTTTTCCACAAATTATATCAAAACATTGTGTTGTTTAGTGAAAATTCTCCAAATAATTCTGTTAATTAATTAATTAAAGCTTATAGGCACATAGGGTCAGCATGATCGCAAATTTGTAAAATGTAAAAAAGTGTCAATTGACAGGAAAATCGACATAAAAACCTTTAGTTAAGCATTTTCTAGAGAAAAGAATTAAAATTAACCTGTTTGGGAGCATGGTGTGAAAATGACCCAAAATTTTTTAATGTTAAATACTGTAGTAAAAATTTATTGTTTAAAATTAAACTGAAATAATGTGTTTTATAATAATAATATAATAAAAGTTACTAATTAATTACAATAACAAAACAAAAACCAATCTCAAATCCTCACTTCTTAGAGATAATTGTCGGAGTTTATAAACTATCTTGTCAAAATAATTACCTATTAGCAGAAAATTTGCATGCAGAATCTCGAAATAATACATGAGATAATGCAAAACTCATCTTTTTTTTTTTTTTTTTTTTTAAAGAGAAGCAACACTAACGTGTTGCTTTCTTTGGAAAGGGGATAGAGAAGAAGTGAAAGGTGGTGAAAGATGAAGGGCTTCAAATATGGCAACACTGTAATTGCGCGAGATGTTGAATTTTAGAACAGTTGTTGCGCGCCATCTGATGGTGAGTTGGCGAACTTTATTGAAGCTTTATAGTTCATAGCCCTGTTATATTATTTTTATCTCGGTGGGGTTAAGTGCTATGGGAACACCGAAGGAGGACGCCGCGATATGTATGAGGGATAGAAAAAACTCATACATATTACTATTTTTCATAAATTGATGTTGCCTTGGTTGGGGCTCGAACCCGCAACCTCACGTGTAACAGTCCAACGCGCTAACCATTACACCACAGCGCCTTCAAGATAACTGAAACCTCGTTCATGTGAATTGGGTATTAGTTTGAAATTGTGTGTTGTTTTTTAAATGTGTTAATAATTTTTTCATTTAATTTAAGCATAAAAACATAAACGGTGGGTCTCATACTGCAGGTTTAACTTTAACTTAACTATAAACAAAAGAAAATGTCAAAAAAATGTACACAAAACGACAAAAATTTTTTTGGGTTAACTATTAACCAAAGTTTAAACCTGAATTATGAGACCCACCGACAGTGGTACGGCAAAGAAAAATTTGATAACAAGTCTAAATTACTTTGCTTTTTTAATTTATTTATTTATAAAAACCAGCCGAATTTTGCCCGGTCTAAATTTAGAAAAATGCTTAAAAATTTATTTCCTAAATTCTAGGTGATAACGTATTCTATCTTTTTAAGTAACCACTTATTATTTCGCTATAAGTAACCATACTGGTAACTCATTATTCGTAAGCGAGAGGATAATGACTACCCATAAATTTTTCGTCATCGCGAACAAAAGTAATTAAGCGAGTAAATAACCTATTAACTTATGAAGATTTTGCTGGGTATACTACCCGGGTACCCTGGGAAGATACTGCCGTAATATTTTAAGGGTGTCATTTTTTTAAAAAGTTTAAAAAGAACATTCATTTACCAAACTAAGATATCAACTAAAACATTCCCCTCATTCAAAACACATTGACACGGTGCAAAAATATAATTTAATAACATACATTTAAATTTAACGGTTCGTTGTAATTCAAATAATCTGTGGTTATCATACACAGAGTTGAATAGAATCAGCTGAGATATCTTAAGAATTAAGGTTCAAAGCAAAAAAGAGTAATAATAACAAAGGATAAAAATAGCATTGTTGGATTTCGTTGATATTAGTCTAAGTTGTTGATAACAAATTCGATTTGCTTTCAACTGTCACATAAGTAGACGATTATTAATTATTAACCCATTCAAAGACGAATGACACTGATGATGGCTTTGTAGCGAAAGCCGGTCTTATCGAATTTTTTCAAAAATTTTTATTCTTTGTAATTTACTTGTAAAAATTGTATCATCTTTCTTTTATTTGAAAATAATTTAAACAGAAAGTGATATAATTTATGATCTAGAGTCAAACTAAAAAGAACATTCATTTACCAAAATAAGAGATCAACTAAAACATTCCCCTCGTTTAGTGGGTAAGTTTACCCAATTTATGTCAAAACTATTTTTCCAGCCCTGGTAATTAACGCACAGAATTTTGTGTGAAAACTTTCTATGTATTTATATACATCTTTCAATGTCGTCAAAAATTTAATTATTTTGATTGTTTTATATTTTATGTTTTATTAGTTCATATATAATATAAATTTTAGAGAAATGTATGTTAGATTCATTTAATCAGTGAAATAAATTGCTAATATATACAAACATTTTTTTGTGGAAAATTTTACGTTCATTCAAATAACGGATAAAATTATAAATATACACGATATATAAAAATACACGGTTTACCACGCATACCGAATTTTTAATCCATTCAGTAAAGCCCGTATGACACTAGCTTTGTTTTGTATTCAATTGATATAGGATTGATGAAATGCAACAGACAGCAAATATTAAGGCACATCTACACGAGAGAGAAAACTGCTAGAGATAGAGCAAAAACACTATTTAGAGGTGTTTTTTGCACTATCTCTAGCAGTTTTCTCTCTCGTGTAGATGTGCCTTAAAAGAGAGTAAAAAATGAAATTTGTAAACAAATAAACGGTGATGCACACTTTGTTCGAAAGAAAAATCACTAAAATTTGTTAAAAATCGTTATTTTGACAACATTCTAGATAAACAATAACTAAAGTTGCGTTTACACTTGCATCGAAATCCCGAGATTTCGATATATACCACTAAAAAAAAACAATGAAGTTAAGCATATAGACGTAAAATTTTTACAGAATGTATTTATTAGAGCTAACTATGTGTGCTTTTTCAAAATTGACAATTTTTATGATTTGCTTCATTGTTTTTCAGAGTGGTGAATATCGAAATCTCGGGATTTCGATGCAAGTGTAAACGCAAATTAAATGTAATTTTGAAGTTTAAATTTTTTACAGTTTATTATTGATTTCCCTGATGTGTAAATATGGTTGTACTTTTTGCACTTGTATAATTTTCCTATGAATATAGATTTGCACTGTTCTTAAATAACACAGCTCTACAAAATATGACAATATTTATAAGTTGCACAACTTTGCAGTGGTTTTAGGATAACTAGTGGGTGCTGATTTCGAATCTGCAACCAGTTTCTTCAAATTGGCTCTAGGTTTTGCACAATTCTCGATTTAATTTTTTTTAATTTTTCAGTCGATTTTTTCAATAAAAAATTTATAATTTAGAAACTATAGCTGCGGAAAGAAAACGCTTTTAAGTAAGCTGAAAAGAATTGATCAGTGAACCTGACTGTCAGGCAAACACTCTAACCTAACCACCAGGCTACTCCATAGTTCTGGTTTTTATTGATTTATGTACAACATACATTATTTGTTTCAGCTATTGTCTGCCGAGTTTAGCGTAAATTTCTTGACAGTACATACTGTTTACATGTAATTTTGTGGGTAATGAACTTTAAATTTGGTAATGAAATAGTAATGTGTGGGGCATAATTATCGGTAAATTCAGCTTAGAAGTAATTCAAAGGATAAGGAGATATGAGATCTAAGTAATGCTCATTCATTACCAAGGTTTTGCTGGGATGTATTATGTTTTAGGTATTGAAATCCTAGTGTTCCCTACTTACCTTTTAATTACTGAACTACTTATTTTAACATGGTGTGTCAATGGAGGAAAGTCATTACACTGATGTTATCGTAAGTAGTTTTTCAACGGTTCTATAATAGATGTTAAATATAAATTACAAAATATAATTTTAAAAAACAATAGGAGCTGACACGTATTGAAACTCATGATTGTCAGGCAAAAACTCTACCCGATCAAAAAAATTTATATATAGCCATATCTAGTTTTATCTTATAATATGGGAAAATTGTTTTATCTTCCCGAGTAAAAATGTTTGTGTATAATAATATATAATTTCATATACCCATATATGTTTTTGTATAATATAAAATTTTTTCTTTCTGAAAAAATTTTAATGTGATTTCATATTTAGTTTTTTTTTTTTTTTTATTTTAGACCAACACTCAGGGGATGCCCCCTACTGATGCAACGCATTGTGTTGATATTAGGAAAATAGGTTATGGGAAGGAGGAAATAGGGAGTAGTGTTTATGAACGTTTGACTTGAATTTCTCTAAATTGTAAGTATCAGGGAAGACATCTGCGGGGAGTTTATTCCACATAATGAACGAATTCTCTCTATAATACGTTGTGCGACTAACTGGAAAATCGACCACAAACGGATGAGATCTACTAGACAAGCGCGTGTTGCGGCCAAAAACACGTGACCCCGGGATAAGTACACTTATCTCAGCAGAACACTTCCCATGGTAGTAATGATAGAACAGTGTTACACAACCCACATTCCGACGATGCTCCAATGAGTCAATAGACCTGGATACCCTACTGTCATTAATGAGCGCCGACGCCCTCCTTTGTACACGGTCCAAAAGCTCCAAAATAGACTTTGAAGCCCCTGCCCATATATGGAAGTTGTATTCCATCTTCTGCCGGATATAGGTGGTATAAATAGTGAGAAGATCAGAAGAAGTGAAGTAGTTCTTACACCGGTTAAGAAAGCCAAGACACTTGAATGCCTCTTTCGACACTTGAATGATGTGATCGTTTCAACGGACATCACACTGTATTCTCATGCCCAGAACATCAAGAGCTTCAGATTCCTCAATACTGATACCACCCATGTATACAGATGACATTGATGGATCAGCGGTCCTATGAGTCAGCAAACAACATTGGGTCTTGCGTGGATTAACTATTCACGCGACCCCACTCGGAGATTGTAATTAGGTCCTGATTGAGTGTGTCATTCATAATCTGCCTCTTGCCTTCAACCTCCACAAGGCTTGGCCTATGATCAAAGGAATATGAATGGCAAATGTTGCTGTCATCTGCAAAAGAGTAGATAGGATTGGAAGTCTGACAGAGTACCCCTGCATTCAACTGAAACTCATTAGATGAGACCCCATCTATAACAACTCTTATAGTGCGATCCCTGAGAAAACTCGATATGAATCGAGAGAAGTCATCACCGACACCAAAAGCAATAAGCTTTGATACGAGTGCTTTATGCCACACACGATCAAACGCCTTGGAAATATCCAGCGCAACCACTTTGCTTTCACCAAATCTGTGAATGGACCGACTCCAACGCTCCGAAAGGAATGCCATCAGGTCGCCCGTATAACGACTTCTACGAAAGCCATACTGTCGATCATTAAGAAGCAAATTGGATTCAAGATAATTAACAAGATGGTAGTTAACCATGCTCTCCATGACCTTCGAGAGCGCAGAGCAGATTGCGATTGGGCGGTAATTATCAGGGTTAGTAGCCGCACCTTATAACATCATCATCTTATAGCATCTTATAACATATCGATCGATATATAATTGTATATTGCATTTACAATTAGATACGGTTAATCGGATTATATATGACGTAATATGTATATATGTACCTATTTAGTACATGATCCAAAGTAATATATGTTTTTATATGATGTCATATTAAAAAAAAAACAATTTCCTTTTGGTTTTTATATGTTATGTATAACATGAATTTTTACACAAATTTGCTATCTTATTTTGTATATAATCTAGGGACTTTTGACAAAACCATTTTTATCGACAATATAACCTTTGAATTCGCATAGAGTAAAGACGTTTGTGCTCTCCTGTAAAATATTCTTTAGTTTTCATGAAGTTTGACGTTAGAATTAAAAATAACGGCAACGGTATTGTAAGGATAACGGTATTTCATGTATTTCGGTAACGGTATTTTGAGAGTATCGAAATTTCATTTACATATTTCGGTACCGGTATTGTAAGGATAATCTTATTTCAGTTATATCAGTTACGAAATTTCAAAGATAACTGTATTTCCCTTATTTCGTTAACGGTAATTTAAGGGTAACGGTAGTCAGTTGAAAGGGTTTTGAATCGATAACTATTTCTTAGCGGATCCACCTGCCAACCATGTTATCTACACAGAGATAGAAATCTACCCAGCAAAACCTTTCATGGTACCCAGCAGAAATTACTGCTTGCTTGGAAGCAGTTTTGTCAGGGAAAGTTGAGCAGTGAAGCGATTGCATTATTGATGATATCATGCCTGATTTTTGTTCGAGATAGCTCGCGTAAAAGCACTTGTTTCGAGATCCGAAAAGGCATGAATTCACCGCTTTTAATTAGTTCTCCTGTTTCTCTTTTAAAATGTCAATAATTCATGCCTTCTCGGAATTGCATATTATAAAGCTTTCCAACTATTTAAAATCATGACTTCTCAAAAGCACAATATTCCTGCATATTTTGTGGTGAAGAGAAAATGCCTCTTATTTTTAGTAAAACCTCTTATTTTCATAAAAATTACTTTTTTCCGCATTTTAAAAATATTGATAAATTAACCGCAAAAATATTTAAGCAATCAAAATGTATTTGCTCATTTCATGCCTTTTTGAAAAGCACAGCAAAAAACGATGTAAACAATTAATCAACTAAGGCCTTTCATTATCATTGATCAGCGAACCTTAAGTCCGTCAGGCAAAAACACTAACCACTAGGCTACGCCATAAATATGGTTTTTAATAATATAGAACATATATTATTTGTTTCAGCTATTGTGAAATAGTAATGTGTGGGGTATAATTATCGGTAACTCATTACATTGAATTTAAAAGTAATTCAAAGTGTAAGGAGATATAAGATCTAAGTAATGCATGTAGTAGTGACCATTCATTACCAAGGTTTTGCTGGGTAGTTAAATCAATTATTACATTGTATATATGTATCATATTTCAATTAACATGTTATTTTTTTACAAAAGTTCTTAATTAAGTATATAAAGTAAATATAATTTTGGTTTAGTTATTGGGTCATATGAATAAAACTTAGCAATTACTTCGAAGTAATTACTTTGGGCTTAGGAATGGCTTTTAACTCCAAATTTACCAATTGGCTGGTAGAATAGCATGAAATGTAAACGAAAATTAAAAAATTAAATTTCTAGTCTACTCCCAAGCAGACTAGATTTGTGAAGTAATTGCTTAAAAACCCCGTATTTCCCCCTATTAGTAATATCAATTTTTTATTCATATGAGCCAATTGGGTATAAACAGAAAGGTACTTCGAAGATCTATCCAAAAAGGGGTAATGATTGGTATCCAACCTTACAGTTCGACCAGGAAATGTATTTGGTCGGTATTCGGTATATTGAAGAATTATGGACAAGTTTTGCTTATTGGAAAATGTTTTTTGGGCCAATTGAAATATATTTTGAGTGTCGAATTAAAGGAAAATTCTGAAGTTAACCAACGAATTCCCTGTCATGCCGCCGAAAGTTCGGCCAAGTTGAAAAATTTCGGTGGCCGAAAAGTTAACTTTACAGATAAACTAGGGGGTTTTCTTAAATTTGATACTCAAAATCGTATTAAATCAGCTCAACAAACATTTTCCCAATATCAAACTTTCTCCATAATGCCTCCAAATAGCAAAAAAACTGACCAAATGCCACCTTTTGTCATAACTGTTCGGTAGGACACTACTAAATATGTGAAAATGTTTTTAAATAAAAAGGTTTCGCATAACTTTAAAATTAATTTTTATCCCCTAAAGCATCGTAAGTTGTTTCAATTTCACGTGAAAAAACTGTTATACTCCATATAAAAAAAATTATTTTTCACGATAATGAGTTTCACGTGAAAATTGTGGAGAGTTTGTTTTCACGCAAATTTAATGTACAAGACTATTATTTTTCTTGTGAAAAATTGATATTTTGTGTTATTGTGATTGCCCGGGCAAAAATCTTAATATGGTCATATATAATTATATCTTATTTGATAAATCCCCATATACAACCACATACGGCTTGATCCGAAAAATGGGTCATCTACATGTGTCTAATTATATAAAATTAGATATAATTTGATACAGTTTGATCCGAGATTTGTCCATATCCAGGACATCATATTATATCTAATTCGATATAAAAATATCTGATTTTATATAATTTTGTCTGATAGTAGGTATACTTTTTATGCATACCACCTATTAAATCGACATTGAAATTTGCATAGTTTGAACAATTTTAAAGGCCCAAATTTTATAACATAAAATAAAAATTTAGTTGAATGCTTTTGTCTTCTAAATCGTACGCATCTTTTTTAACATGATTTTACATGCAAAAAAATCACGTGAAAATTATTTGGCTACTACATATATATTAATTTCTACGGGATTACAGAGAAAGTTATATAAAATTAAAAGAAAATATTTTTTTTAGTACGACGACACATACAATGTTATATAACTATGTATCGAACCATATATAACCATATAGGTCACTACATATATTTTGATTAGTTTTATATGGCTTATGTAGTTATATATGGAGTCAGATTTGGGGATATGTAATAACATCATTTACCATACAAAAAATTCGTTGAAAAAATAATATCAGATGTAGTTGTATATAATGAGATGTGTCTTAATGTAACTCCATTCATTGTCAGATATAACCCAATCACATTATATATGACAATATATAACTATTTTTACTCGGGTGTGTCTTTGTTATAAAATGAAAATTTTTTAGTTTTTATTAATTAAATTGCAATTTGCCGCTTTTAAAGTTTGAGTGAAATTTTTTTGAAATTTTATCAAATTCGATCGATGAGTTAAGCTTGACTCACACTCTATCCATCACTCCCACTAGGGTTCTTCAAATTGCAAGTCATTAGAATTTTCCAGCTCCACAAGGCCCCATCAATGTTACTATTTTTTAGAAGTTTATGCAATCAAAAAAAGTTAAAAATTCTTCATCTTAAGGTCTCTAAATGCGATAAAGTTACGGAATAAAGGTGTAAAATTTTCAAATATAAAAAAAATCAAATTTAATACCATAGAATGCGATTCATCAAATTTATTAAATAATTTTGCGATAATTATGAATATGAAGTCTTAATTTCAAATAGAGGAACAGTTTTGGCGATATCGCTGATTAAAAATTTTCCAATGGAAATATTTTTTTGTTTCCAAAATTTTTTAAGTTCATCTTCCAGTATAATGGAACTATTTCACTGGTGAATTTTTACTCTCCCAAAAATCGTTATCTACATAAAATATAGTTCACTTTAGAAAAACGTGTGAGTCCACACAATGTAATCGATTTCGTGTACTTCAAAGAGTGTATACTTACGGTATGGGATACTTGTGTATAACAATTGTATATGAAACTTAAAATATTTAAAATTTTTCAAAAATTTTGTCTAACTTACATGCCACAATACTCGTGTGTACTTACGAAGTATATTGTGCCATTACAATGCGGCGATACCCTGAATAAAGTAAGCCAGCTTGTGTGCAGGGTTTGAAAGTACTCGGAGATACTTGTGTGTACTTACTAGAATCCCCGAGTGCTTTCAAACTCTACACACAAGCTGGCTTACTTTACCCAGGGTATGGCCGCATTGTAATGGCCCACAAGCCAATATACTTCGTAAGTACACACAAGTATAGTGGCTTGTAAGTTAGACAAAATTTTTGAAAAATTTAAAATATATTAAGTTTCATATACAATTGTTATACACAAGTATCCCATATCGTAAGTAGACACAATGTGAAGTACACGAAAGCGATTACATTGTGTGAACTTACACGTTTTTCTAAAGGGTTTTTAATTATATTGTAAATTAAAAAACTTTCCTTAATATCTTAAAAGTTATGAAACAAAAGCCAAAAAAAGTCATAGTTTATAAAAAATTTCCAGGGTAACGTTATCCTTCATGCAATGGTGTTCTAATTAATTTTGAAATATAGCTTTAAGAAAGCCAATTAAGTTTATATATTAAAATATTTTTTTTTTTGTTCAAACTGGCTCCAAAAATTAAAAATTGTAATATTTTTTTTGCTTTATCGAAATTATAAAAACGCGAATACCTCGAAAAGGGTTAACAATTTAATAGATTTTGTTTCATATTCCTAAAGTATATAAAATTGTGATTCAAAATCTATGGAGAAATCTTGAAAGACATAATCTTAAGTGATTACTAAATTGATTTTTTAAACCTTACATACAAAAGGTTAGAAAACCCAGTAATTTTTAGGGGCCTATAAACGTGATCCAATTTCGCTAAAATGTGGTAGAGATGTAGCTGTGAGGAGCAAAAATCGCACTACGCCCTGTTTTCCCATACGATTTTGAAGACCCCACTTCCCATCAATATTTACTATCTCCCAGTATTGGGGATACAAAATGCCTTTTTGAAAAGAGAATAGAGTTTAAAGAAATAAGAATAAAATACTAGCCAGCGTAACTGACCTAGATCACCTGATCAGTGCGTGATCAGTTCTAATGTGCGACAATGCCTCTGCGATGTTTTTCTGTACATGTTTGCGTGTATGCTAAACAAAACTAGATGTTAAACATGTGTTATAAAAAAATAAAACTATGTTGTTGTTGGATTCACTAAAATTATTTGCAAAAATATAGTTTAGAGAAATTTGGTTAAGAAACGTTGGAATGACTGGCTAGTTGTGATATTTTAAAAAAATAATATGATAATTCTTGTATGAACCCAGCAAAAATAAATGAAACTACTTCTAAATGTATAACTTCTTTTATTACATCATTAGGGCAGATTAGCTTTTTCTTCACTTTTTCATGTTTTTTCAGGGTTTTTATTTGACTTTTTTATTCCTTTTTAACTTTTTCGTAAATGACCTAAATCTTTAACAAGAACCCTAAAACAGTTAAGAAAAAGTAAAGACAAAACCTAGTTTCATACGGGCTTTACTGATTTCCTAGTGAAAATTTACCCAACAGTTAAATTTTATAGCGGAATTAACAACAAATATGTCAGTTAAATTCCCATTTAGTCATGTGACCGAAGTAGAAATGCCGGTACTACTTGAAACGTGCTTTACCAGTACTCTTTTCTGAAAATTAATGACCTTTCGTAAATTTATTAAGATTAAACATTTTATTAATTTTACATAGTTTTACATATACGAGTATTACACAATTCTTTATGTAAGAAAGTAATATCTATTGTTTTATTCTGAAATTTATAAAGAATACATTAAAAATCTGTGATGTACACTAAAAGGACAGTAAAATACTGAGAAACTACTAAATTTTTTATATTTTTGCATATTTTATGATTTTTATTGCATATTTTATGATTTTTATTGCATATTATTCATTAAATTGCATATTTATACCCTACACCACTATGTGGTCATTATACCCTACACCACTATGTGGTCAGGGTATTATAAGTTTGTGCTGATGTTTGTAACACCAAAAAATATTGGTCGTAGACCCACCTTATAGTATACCGATCGGTTCAGAATCGTCGCAACTATTAAGATATTTTGACGAAATTTGGTACACAGACCTATGTTAGCCCAATAACGCAGCCTATTGATTTTGGTGAACATCGGTCCATGTTTAGACCTAGTGCCCATATAAGGGTCCTACCAAAATTATACTGTTTATACGCTGCAGGTCGTAAATATTAAGATATTTTGATGAAATTTGGTACACAGACCTATATTGGCCCAATAACGCAGCCTATTGATTTTGGTGAACATCGGTCCATGTTTAGACCTAGTGCCCATATCAGGGTCCTACCAAAATTATACTGTTTATACGCTGCAGGTCGTAAATATTAAGATATTTTGATGAAATTTGGTACACAGACCTATATTGGCCCAATAACGCAGCCTATTGATTTTGGTGAACATCGGTCCATGTTTAGACCTAGTGCCCATATAAGGGTCCTACCAAAATTATAATGTTTATACGCTGCAGGTCGCAAATATTAAGATATTTTGATGAAATTTGGTACACAGACCTATATTGGCCCAATAATGCAGCCTATTGATTTTGGTGAACATCGGTCCATGTTTAGACCTAGTGCCCATATAAGGGTCCTATCAAAATTATACTGTTTATACGCTGCAGGTCGTAAATATTACGATATTTTGATGAAATTCGGTACACAGACCTACATTGGGCCAATAACGCAGCCTATTGATTTTGGTGAACATCGGTCCATGTTTAGACCTAGTGCCCATATAAGGGTCCTACCAAAATTATAATGTTTACACGCTGCAGGTCGCAAATATTAAGATATTTTGATGAAATTTGATACACAGACCTATATTGGCCCAATAACGCAGCCTATTGATTTTGGTGAACATCGGTCTATGTTTAGACCTAGTGCCCATATAAGGGTCCTACCAAAATTATACTGTTTATACGCTGCAGGTCGCAAATATTAAGATATTTTGATGAAATTTGGTACATAGACCTATGTTGGCCCAAGGACGAAGCCTATTGATTTTGGTGAACATCGGTCCATGTTTAGAACTAGTGCCCATATAAGGGTCCCCCCAAAATTATATTGTTTATACGCTGCAGGTCGCAAATATTAAGCTATTTTGATGAAATTTGGTACATAGACCTATGGTGGCCCAAGGACGAAGCCTATTGATTTTGGTGAACATCGGTCCATGTTTAGAACTAGTGCCCATATAAGGGTCCCCCCAAAATTGGCTTGGTTACAAACTGCAGGTCGCAAATATTAAGATATTTTAATGAAATTTGGTGCGCTGACTCACATTTTAACCCATTCGAATTTCGGATCCAAACAATACACCAGAGTGGTGTAGGGTATTGTATAGTCGGCATGCCCGACTTTAACCTTTTTACTCGTTTTTTCATATCTTTTTTAAATAAGAGTAAGATTTAATGAAAGATAAGGAAAAATAAGTATATGCAAACCTTAAAGCAGCAATTAACTTAACGGAAATCATCAAGTTGTCATCTTAGACATTTATATTGCATTTAATTTTTAACCAAACACTCGAATAACAAATATGATTTTTAAAAATCGATAAATTTAAAGTACACTTTTTTGGTTGTAAGCGTTTTGTTTTGGATTTTAAGTGCATATTTTTGGGTTTTTAGTGCATATTTTGCATATTTTAAGCGCATATTTTCGATTTTTAAGTGCATGAAAGTTGGTGCCCTGTTTATTAGACTCTTGGCCATTAACATAAATCGTCATATGCAGATGCTGATGATTACTGAGCAGAACAAATCCAAAGAAAGTGTTTTTGGCTATTAAATCTTTTAAGGATAAAAAGGGGTTTAAAATATTTAAAATGTTGTTTTTTTTAAATTGATGGCACTTAAAAAGATTCTGAAGTCATATCCACAAAATAATAGAAATATATTTACAAACAAAAAGTAGGTAGTGAAAGGGTTAATAATTGTGATTGATATAAATTCTTACTTTTAAGCACAGTAAATTGTTCCGATTTCACGTGAAAAAACTGTTATAATCCATATAAAAAAATGATTTTTCACGATAATGGGTTTCACTTGAAAATTGTGTAGAGTTTGTTTTCGATCAAATTTATTGTAATATACAAGACTATAATTTTTGTTGTGAAAAAGTGACATTTTGTGTTTATTGTGATTGTGTTCTTCTAATAAAACAAAAAAATTGTGCATTTTTGGAATCTAAATTACATTTTGAGTGAAATCTTTTCACGTGAAAAACAACTTACGGTGCTTTATGCACTAAATTTTAAGATATTTTTAGTATAAACAGTGTGCTTCTTTTTTAATAATTGTACTGCCTTTTTTTTGACGTACTTCTTCATATCTGGCAACCCTAAGTATATCAAGTCTATCCAAAAACATTTTCATATGACTTTATCGTGCGAGCCATATTAAACGGAAGAAAGGTGACACCTTTAGCTAGTGAGTTCTAACAGTTGAAGTTCGTATTTTACGGTACACAAAAATGTATACAAAACGTTTTGTTATCGAAAATCCGAAAGTACGAACCGTTTATGTTCCGTTTACTTTGAACCATTGGCTCGTATGAATAACAAAATAGATATTATTAATAGGGGGAAATATTTGGTTTTTTAAACAATTATTTTACAACTTTAGTCTGCTTGCGAGTAGACCAAAAATTTAATTTTTTGATTTTCATGTATATTTCATGTCATTCTTTCTACAAGTCTATGGATAAATTTGGTGTAAAGAGTCATTCCTAAGCCAAAAGTAATTACTTCGAAGTAATTGCTAAGTTTCATTCATATGATCCATTATCTACAAAAGTTGTGTTTTTACCAGACAATTCTTTAAGCACCGTAAGTTGTTTTTCACGTGTAAAAATTTCACTCGAACTTTAAGTGTTTGAAATTGCAATTTAATTTAAAAAAATGAACAATTTTTTAATTTTATAACAAAGACACAATCAAAATAAATACAAAATGTCACTTTTTCCAAAGAAAAATAATAGTCTTGTACATTAAATTTGCGTGAAAACAAACTCTACACAATTTTCACGTGAAACTGATTGTCGTGAAAAATCATTTTTTTATATGTAGTATATAAGTTTTTTCACGTAAAACTGGAACAACTGATTTATTGATAAAACTCTACAAATACATACGAGTATTAAAAAAAATACTTCTCAATTACTTAAACATGTATTAATTGAATTATTTTAAACAAATACTTAATAAACTTTTATTTTTGCACACTAAGCACCAAAACTTTGGTAGAAGAATTTGGTATTATGGTCCCTAGATTATGAATTTTTAAAACCCGCACTAAAAAAATTTGAAAATAATGGCGGAATGCGAAAAAAGCTTTATGGTTCTTAATATAAAATTTTGATAATTTCGTGCTAATTTTTATCAAAATATTACAAATTTTATCAATTTAAAATACATTTATGTACATTCTTTGTACGAAAATAAAACTTCATAAAAATCAAAATATGTACTATTCATTCATTTAGACTTCAATTCCACTTGAAAGTGAAAACGCAAATTGTTTCTCCAGAAGTAAATGGTATTTTTGCATATTTAAACCAATTATAATAGACAAACATAATTAATTATAAGTTAAGAATGCTGTTTTTAGTAATTTCACTTCAAAAAATATTTGTTAGTGACCATATTTAAAGTTTTAAGACATATTTCGTATGAAATTAATATGATTTCGAAGTACAATTTCGTAACGTTTTACCTTAGCTTCTTCAGGTTTTTTGGCGTTTTCGTAAATTCTAAAAATGTTAAAAACAAATTTTTTTTTTGTTATATTTTGTATTCCAACTGCTAAATTTTGATATAAGTTGTCATTTATAGTTGAAAAAAAAAGAAGATCGCGGGTCTGTATTTAAAATTTTAATTTTTCATAAAAAATTACGTTTCGATAATCAATCAGAAAATTATAGAATTTAGAAACAAAAAGCGTTTTAAATGTAATTTTTTTAATTGAAATAGTTAAAGACACTTTAGGGAATACATACGAAGCACTATTAAAAAGCTTTTATGAGTTTAAGCTGTTCTAAATATCAATTCCACTTTGATTTTTGAAAGTGAAATGAAAACGATTTTTTTTCGTTTTCTAGAGAAGCTTTTAACGTTTTAAGTACCACTTTAAAGCCTGTAGAATACTCAATACTTACCAAAATGTTTTATTTTCAATAAAAAACACTATGCGACAGTCAAAATCGGGATGGGATGAAACCAACGGGAAATGATATATCGGTCAAAAACAAGTTATACGTGTCCCGGCGTTTCGCTGGGTCACCCCTAGGAATCGAGATATATCTTTTTTTGACATAACTCAAACCACTAGTCCGATTTTGCTCAAACAATTTTAAAAAAATTAAAAATTACAATTCCTTTAATCTGTTCATATAACGTTTTTCTATATACTCAACAGTTTTGCCGGTAAAAATAAATGTTTGTTACCGTTACCATAAAAATCAATAACCTTTTGTTTATTACTTTTTTTTAATATTTTAGGCAACGTTTTTTAAAATTGTTTGAGCAAAATCGGACTAGTGGTTCTCGAGTTATGTCAAAAAAAAAGACCACCAAAGGTCAAATCGATATATCTCGATTTCTAGAGGTGACCCAGCGAAACGCCGGGACACGTATAACTTCTTTTTTACCGATATAACTTTCCCCGGTAGTTTGAACCCTTCCCGATCACTGACCCCTACCATTTGTCTCACAGTGAAATTATCCGTACGATCCTAAACTGTAAATTCAGAAAAAAATATTGTTTTGGATTATTTTAGGAAAAAAATTGCGAAAGTGAAATTGCGAAATCAAATGAATTCTGAAAAAAACCTGTGACATGCCTGATTGTAGTGTTTTTCAATAGAGAGGTTTTATCTTTAGAATTCTGTACTAAATTAAAAAAAAACCTAAACATTTTTACTGGATGTTTTTATGAAAAGAATCAGATGAATTCGTTCGAAAATTTATATGAAAAACACTAATTTAACAAAATTTTTGTTTAAAAATTTTTGCACAAATTTCTTAGGACATCTATGTAATACAGATTCGGCTAAAAAAATTTTAAAGAATAAAGTTTTTAAGTTTTTATTTTTCACACAAATGTTTAAACGAATTCGTCTAATTCTTTTTACAAAAACAATCAGTTAATTAAAAGTTGTGATTCAAAATTCTTTATCAGTAAAGAATTTTGAATTCTGTACTTTTCTGTTGTCCGGCTAAGTTCATATTTTTACTGTAGGTTTAACTTTAACTTAACTATGAAACAAAAGGAAATATGAAAAAATTTTATACAAAACAACAACAAACCTTCAGTGTGAGACCCATCGTTATAATGTTTTTGTTATTCCTTTTTACTCACTTTTTTTGCTGGGATGTAGTGAACTATAATATTTTAAAAACATCGGGCGACAGACAGCCTTGAGACAACTTATTTGTTTACTTTATATCAAGTATGGTAACCGCAACTAATATCGGTTATGGGTTTTTTACCGATATAATTTTGTTTTTATTTCGGTAGCGGTTAAGGATTTTGAGATTTTTTTTGTGAGACTGGTATAAAATCACAATGTACATTTTTAATTATTTTAACTGTTATTTGCAGTTGATTCTACGTATATAATTTGCTGAGTGAATTAAACTCGTATTCTACCCGTAAACTGTGTAAACCTGGTATGTTTATGGGTTTAATGTCAAACTCCATTCATAAAAAATATCCCTTTAGAAAAATCTGTAAGTCCACACAATGTAATCGATTTCGTCGATTTAATATATTTGAAATTTTCCATAAACTTTGTCTAACTTACATGCCACTATACTTGTGTGCACTTACGAAGTATATTGGCTTGTGCGCCATTACAATGCGGCCATAATAATTAAAACAAAAAATAAATTAAATGAAAAAACATTTCATTAGCAAGTCATGAATAGTAAAAGTGCTGGTGATCATAATCAGCGGTCGGCGAAAAATGGATTAAGTAAAATCCTCAGATTCTGAGAACTTGTTTTTATAGAAAATTCTTAAAATTCCGAGGTTCTTATCTCATTCTTATCTATTCGAACAGAAAACCTGTCATTTTGTTAAAACTTTTTCCTAAAGAAAAACCATAGATTTAAAGACTTTTCTGAGAACATTTTCTAGAAAAACGGCTAGCACCACTAGATTCAGCGTACCCGAATTAGTTTTACCCACTGTGTGCCCCAACTCTCGGGAAAAAAGTTTCCGATTCGTGCACAGTGTTGTTATTAGTAGTGAGATTCATTTCACTACCAATACCCTGCGTCTTATATTACTTCAGAAGCTGAGTGTTTTTCTAAAAATAAAAATCCTCAATCTGTGGCTTTTTCTTAAAAAAAAAACTCCTCGGAATCTGAGGGCTTTACTTAAAAAAAGTCCTTAGGGTCTGAGTAGTTTTCTAAAGGAAAGTCCTCAGAATCAAAGGTTTCTCTGTAGGAAAAAGTTGTATGTATCTAAAGGCTGAGTTACCCAACCGTAAACGTATCTGTAACGAATCAGCTGTTTCGATACCACAAGAAGAAATGTATACGAATGGTTACTAACACGTAAATGTAAACGAACTTGCCGGATCATTCTGTTGAAATCAGAATTTTCTATCCGGCATCGAAACAGCTGAATGATTTTAGTCGGAAAAAATATGAAATGAATCAAGAAAATTGATTCAAACAACAAATAAGGAATAAAAATTAACAAATAAATGGAAAAATTTAGAACAAAATATAAAACCACATGAAATAGATGCTAAATAGTAATGTCGTTTACGATAATCTATAAGTGTACTTTTTAGCTACGGCACGGTACAGTTACATTACATATACGTTTACGGTCCCATAATCCGCCCTTAAGGGTTTTTCGTTATAAAAGACGCATTAGAATTAAAGAGTTTTTCTATGGAAAAACTTACTCGAAATCTGAGGGATAAGAGATTAGGCCAAAAACAAAAATAAGGGGCCTAAATATTATGCGTCCTCCATCACATATTAAAATTTCATTTAAATCTTGTTACAACTTAGTTTCTAGGCTAATATAATTCTGAGCATACTTTTGAGCTACAACCTAATCTTCTTGGACTCTAATATGTGAAAAAGCATACATCAAGGCAGAACGTAAACCTTATTCATAATTTTTTGTCTTCTTTTCTGAAGTTTACATGAGGTAAGTAATAATTCTGTTTTTGCGTGTAATTATTTAAAGATTTGAAAATACAAAAAAAATTTTTAAAGAAATGCGATTGATAGTGGAGATTAGATTTCCGCTATTACATCAATTAAATGTTAAAGTTGCACATTTTATTTACGAAGCACCTCTCTATTGGGTATTAGAACATATACATTTTCGAATGGGCTAACTCTTAAGTAAGCTACATAGAATTGGGGATGACAAAAGCATTCCTCTGCTAATTCCAGCTAGTTTTTGAGAGTGGCCTTGGGACTTATTGATAGTTATAGCAAATTATACTTCAAGCGGAAATTGCAGCCTCTTAAACTCGAATGGATATTCGGTTGGTATGAGTGGAAACATGTTTTAAATTTCAGGTTTCTTGCCAAAGGGGCACGTCATCACCGGGAGACTTTTTGACTTTCATTGTATGAAGTTCCAAAAATCTCGTCATAGCGGATGTCTACGATCGAGGAGGAACCTTCATACCAAATTTAAACTCCCTGGCTTTAGCGGTTTGGACAGGCCATCAATGGTAAATTTTCCCCTTTTTGGCCTTCCCGGTAGGAATTCGAAAAAAATCCGGTCTTAGTGGATGACTACGACGGGAGAGGAACCTAAATACCAAATTTCAACTTCCTATTTCCAGCGGTTTGCGCCACTAGTTAAGGGGGAGTTATTCCTCTTTCAAACCCCCATTTTTTCCACGTTCCTGTCAATTCAACTATCAGTTTCTCCCTGATAGTTGAATTGACAAGACGTGTGAAATAGATAATAATCTGCCTAAATCTTTGTGCGCGAAGTGCTCTCAATCCCTAACATCTAATTTTATTAAATGTCACATATGCCGTGCTAAAATTCATTTAAAATGTGCAAAAATAGATGATAAATTGGTTAATGTATTTAAGGAAAATATAAACATTGTTTTTAACTGCAACGATTGCCTTAATGCATCGTCTAATTTGATTTCTTTTATCTCTATGCTATCAACAGAGTTAAGAGAATTAAAACATCCAATTGTGTCCAAATTATATGAAGAAGTTAAGGAATTAAAGCAAGGGTTCAGTGAACTAGCAAAGAACCTTGTAAAAAATAATAAACAAAATGTAAATATTTCTAATCGACCACTAATACATGCTTACAATAACAATAATAATGCAAATCAACGGTCACTTGCTGATATTGTTGTTAATGGTGCAAACATGTTAGATAAACAATGTATTGATGATACTTGTTCGTCAATAACTTCATGCCCTACTGCAACGTCTGAATTGCAATCAAACGTACATGAGACTGATTATCAACATAATGATTGGACAGAAGTACGTAGACGAAAAAGAAAAAATCGTGTCCTTGTATATGGAGAAAATATTTCAAATGATCTTGTTGTTGTTGCTAAGAAAAAATATTTGCATGTTTCGTCATTCAAACCATCGGTTGCAACTGAACAGATTATTGAATTCATATAAACAAATGCTAAGATTGATAAACATCACTTAGAATGTACAGGGCTGGTTAAAAAAGATGTTGACGTTAATACTCTGAAACATTAGGAGTATCGCCTTGTTTCTATGATGAATTGGTTAAGTCTACATTGTGGCCTAATGACATTAAAATGACGCCTTTCGTTTTTTTTACAAGAAAACCAATAGATCTACAGAATGCGTCGTAAAAGACACATCGAAACTAAATTTTATTTCCAAAATGTATCTGGGATGCGTACGAAATCCAAAGAATTGCTTGATTTTTCATCGCAGAGTGATTTTGATGTGTTTGTTATTGTAGAAACTTGGTCAAATGCAGATTTTCACGATAATGAGTTTTTTAACGCAAAATTATATAATGTCTACCGGAAAGATAGAGAGAGATCCTGAAAAAACTGGTTGCAAAAAAGGAGGAGGTGTATTGATAGCGGTAAAAAGCATCTTAAATCGCATATTTGCTCAAATGTTATCATTAATGATGTATTGGATCAGCTATTTGTCATAATTCCAGCTACTGATGGCATGCTTTGCCTTTGTGTTTCATATATTCCTCCCCATAGTCCATCTGTTTTATATGCACAGCATGTGAATAATATTATGTGTTTATTTAAGAGAATGGTTTTAAACACTCGGTTTGTTGTTTTTGGAGACTTTAATTTAACAGATTTAGTTTGGGTTAACCTTAATAATAATATTTTAATACCTTCTAATGTTAATAAAGATTACGAAATTAATCGTATAGACTCATTTTTAGATATAAATTTAATACAAATTAATAAAAATTTTAATAGATTAAATAAGCTTCTGGATCTTGTATTTGTCCAATCTGATTCTAAGTACTTAATTTATGAGTGTATACAACCATTCTCCCCGATAAATATTCATCATAATGCTTTAATTTTGGAATTAGAATTTTATAATTATATTAAATGTACAAATGATTTCTCTTCCAGACAATTTGATTTTAAATATTGTGATTTTGATGCCTTAAATTCTGCCTTGCTCGATATCAATTGGCAATCTATTTTTGGTAGTAATTGTACTGATCAATGCTATGAATTATTTTTAAATACATTTTTGGGTATATGTAATCAATATATTCCTTTAAAGAGCTATAAATCTTCTAATCATCCCTGGTATACAAAAGGGCTAAAGAGATTAAAAAATCAACGTAATAAACTGCATAAGCTTCTGGACCGTGTACAAAGGAGGGCGTCGGCGCTTATCAATGACAGTAGAGTATCCAGCTCTATTGACTCATTGGAGCATCGTCGGAATGTGGGTTGTATAACCCTGTTCTATCGATATTACCATGGGAAGTGCTCTGCTGAGATAAGTGAACTTATCCCCAAAGCCCAGGTTTTTATTCGTAATACTCGCTTATCAAGTAGAGTCTATCCGTTTGTTGTCGATTGTCCCGCGGATCGCACGACGCATTACAGAGAGAATTCGTTTATCAGTCGCACCAGCCGTATGTGGAATAAACTCCCCGCAGAGGTCTTCCCTGTTACTTACAATGTTGAGAAATTTAAATCAAATATTCACAAACACTACTCCCTCTTTCCTCCTTCCCATAACCTATTTTTCTAATACCAACACAATGCACTGCGTTAGTAGGGGGCATCCCCTGAGTGTTGGTCTAACACATAAAAAAAAAAAAGCGTTATGCAATAACAGGATCTCCAGATGTTAAGCAATAGTACCTTCAACGTGAGAGGGAATTCAATTTTCTTAATAAATTTTTGTACAAGCAATATATTCTCAAAATTGAGGATGATATAAAAATAAATCCTAAATCTTTTTGGACCTTCATTCGTTCTAAGAAACAAAGTACGGATATTCCTTCTCTAATGGCACATGATTAATTAATTTTTTTGCAACATTTTTTAAGTCAAACTTTATAAAATCTTCCCATGGTAATGTTGTGTTGCACGAACATTTTCTTACTGCGGATGCAAATCTGGGTCGTTTTGTCTTATTAGAGGATGATATTTTACAGGCTATTTTACAGACGAAAAATTCATTTCGTGCTGATGTTGATGGGTTGTGTGGTTTTTTAATTAAAAACTGTTCATCGTCCATTTTGTTTCCAATTTTGGATATTTTTAATAAATCTTTGAAAGATGGTGTTTTCGCCGAACGTTGGAAATTAACTATTATTTCCCCTATTTTTAAATCAGGGCGCAGAGAGAATGTTGCCTGTTATAGGTCAATTTCAAAGTTAACTATTATATCTAAGATTTTTGAACATGCTGTGTACAATAGATTGTACTTTGCTACGATATCTTTAATAATTCCCCAGCAACATGGCTTTCGTGTTGGGAGATCCACAATTTCAAATCTCACAGTTTTTACAGATTACTGTATATCACAATTCGAGCTTGGTTTACAGATTGATACTATTTATACAGATTTTTCGAAAGCATTTGTGACCTTCTCCGAGAAAAGGGACCTAGTGTGTCAAAAAACGGGTTTGGACTTAAGAGTGGATTCTGGTACCTAAAAGGGTGTAGAATAAGATGAAATGAGTTAAGATGAAATGATTTGGATTAACCATACCAAATCGCATCTCCCAACTGAAGGTGTGTTCAAAGTGATAATGCGTTATGAAACTTTAAATGCGTTCTTCTCAAAACTTCATTTTCACACACTAGGTCCCTTTTCTCGGAGAAGGTCACATTTGATAAAATATCCCATGATATTTTATTAAATAAATTGTGGTCTATGGGTATTCATTCAACATTACATAAATGGTTATCATCTCATCTTCAAAATAGGGTTTGTGTTGTACAAATAGATAAATATGAATCTTTACCATATATACATACAATTGTCAGGTGTTCCTCAGGGGAGCATACTGGGTCCTTAACTCTTTAATTTATTTATAAATGACATATATTTGTGTTTTAATGATTCATGTTTTTTACTTTATGCTGATGACTTAAAAATATTTTATAGAGTAAGATGTTTGAATGATGCTAGAAAATTACAGAATGATATCGATAATCTGAATGATTGGTGTACTAGGAATGGTTTAAAATTTAATTTGAATAAATGTGTCCATGTTACGTATTCACGTGCTCGGAATCCAATACAAGTGTCGTACAGAATAGGTTGTGATGTAATCAAAACTGCTAATGAAGTTGAATATTTAGGAATTTTATTTGATTATAAATTAACTTTTAATTCTCATAATGACAAGTTAATTCCAAAAGCTTAATCTACTCTTGCTTTTATTAAAAGAAATTGCCAAGATTTCTCTGACCCATACACGTTGAAATTGTTGTATTCATCATTTGTGAGATCCAAGTTGGAGTATGGTGCTATAATCTGGAGCCCCTACTGCATTACTCATACTGAACGTATTGAAAGAATTCAAAGAAGATTTATCAATTATGCGTTGCCACATTTGAACTCTATTCATCCGACACCGTCATATAAATCCCGTTGCCAACATTTAGGTATGAAAAGTTTAGAAAAGAGACGAAAGATTCAGACAATGTTGCTTATTTTTGACTTAATTAATGGAAATACTGATTGCCCGGAGTTGTTAGAAAAAATATATTTTAAAGTTCCGTTTATTTCACTTCGTCGTAATGATTTATTCAATGTTAGTTGTCATCGTAGCAACTATATACTGAATAGCCCATTAATCAGATCATTCCGTGATTTTAATTGTTTGAATAATAATCATATGGTAGAATTTAATACACCAAAACCTTCTTTTTAGTATTTTTTGCTACAAAATGTTGAATAATTTTAAAAAATGTATTTATTTAAATTAAACTATTATTATTATTATTATTATTATTATTATTATTATTATTATTATTAGTCTGAAAGGAACACTGTTCTATAGACTTAAATAAATAAAGAAATAAATAAAAAAAGAAATAAAATTTCAAAAAGTACCTTGTCGGTAAGTTAGCCCATACTCCAGGAATATACGTTTTAAATTTCAGGTTTCTAGCGAAAGGTGTTTGTGCAGCCCGTCAAGGTGGAGACTTTTCCCCTTTTAACCACATTCTGTAGGAGTTTCCCAAAACCCCGTCTTAGCGGATGTCTACGACCAAGGAGAAATCTTCATACCTTCAGCATCCTAGCTCTAATGGTTTGGGCAGGCTTTCAAGGGGGAGACTTTTCCATTTTTCGGCCGTCGCGGTAAGAATTCCTAAAAATTCAGTCTGCGCTGGAGGAGGAACCTATGTACCAAATTTCAACTTCCTAGTTCCAGCGGTTTGAGCAGGCCGTTAAGGGGGCATTTTTGCTCTTTTTAACCCGCAATTTTATGATGTTGTGGTCCAAATTTTCAAAAAGTACTTTGTCGGTAAGATATCTCATGTTTCCAGGAACACATGTTTTAAATTTCACGTTCCTAGCCAAATGACTTTGCGCTGACCATCAAGGGGGAGACTTCCCTTTTTTGCCTCTCCCTGTAGGAATTTTTTTATCTTGATGGCTGTCTACGGTGCAGAGGGAAGGAGACTCCATACCAAATTTCAACTTCCTAGCTCCATCGGTTTGGGCAGGCAGTAAAAAATCACAAAAGTGCCTTGTAGGTAAGTTGGATCATACTCCAAGGGCCGCATATTTTAAATTTCAGGTTTCTAGCCAAAGGGGTTTGGAATTTTAAAAAATCCCGTAGTATAGGACGTCTACGTCGGAGAAGGAAACTACTTATTTCAATTTCAACTTCCTGGCTTCAGCGGTTAGAGCTGGGCAATGTTGAGTGGTTCAGTCACGTTATGCTTCTAAATATAGAGATTTAAAAATTTAAAAATTTTTTTTCATTATTCATATATGACTCAAAACTGACAAAAATGACATTTGTAAATGTCTCAGAAACTAAAATTTTCAATAATGCTCATATTTATGAGTCTTTAATGATATCGTAAAAGAATACATTTTGAAAGAGGCTTCATCGGAAAAGAAAAACACCCTTATATAGGTATGATCTCAGAAGGTCCAAGGGTTCTTTTATGGGTCTTTTCGGACTCCGAGGAGTTTCAAAACGAACTCTAATAATTATTAGAGTTCGTTTTGAAACTATCATTTTCGAATATAATCATGTTTTAAAGATTTGTGTATTACAAAAAAGAATGCCTTAAATTTTTATTTCTAAATTACAACTCCTTCCACTGCCGAAAGAAATTTTCCATTTTCCTACAGAACAAAAAGGGCTAAACATGAAACTTTGCCGCTAAAGAAACACGTGTTCTCGTCTCGTCTATCACACCCACAAAACAGTTTCTGCGCTGACAATCCGATTTGTTGTGAATCGAATGGTGCAGTTGCATCAAATGAATTTTTCAGTTGCGATTACCAAATTATTCCTGATACAACTGAAATTCCGATGACACAGTCAAATTTGTCGTGTCTCAATTGGTTTTCTGTTGTCGCAACTGAAAAACTTGGCTACCCAACCGAACCATTTAATTGGCTGCAAATGCGGTTGTCAGCACTGAATCAGTTTTCTGGGTGTACATATCCGAATCTCATTAAGATCGTAAAGAACACATCGGGATATCTTTCTTGTAAGTGGGATATCGTGACCAAAAATCGTGTATATTCCCGCTATAAAAGAAGCTGCTTCCAAAAATGGAGTAGAAAGTAGCAGACCGTTTGTTTCGGGTATATGACATGAAATATATGAATATATATGAAATGTTCCACTTAAATCTCATGGTCATAGCGTCGTTATATGAAAATGTTATTTCAAGAACCGATATAAAAGATCGATAACACTGTGCACGAATCGGAGACATTTTTTTTCGACAAGCGGGCCACCCAGTGACCGAAACTAATTCGGGTATGCTGAATACAATGGTGCTAGCCGTTTCTCTACAATATGTTAGCTCTTAAAAAAAAATATTTGAATTTGAAAATTATGGCCCCAAGGACCCCAAATAAGATACAATAAGATGTTCTCATTTTTCGGATATAATTATATCTAATTACATAAAAGATTATATATAATTAAATATAACTTCATATGGCTCCATATCATTTTTTTACTTGGGTTTTGAAAAAATCTTTAATATAACACAATATCCGATGGTAAATATCAAAGCCAATTTGGAAACGAAAAAATTCAAATTTTGTATATCCCAGCAAAACCTTGGTAATATGTTGGTATTACAGAACACATTACCTGGTAATACCATACCCCTTACCATTGCATTATTTCATAACTAAAATGTAATGTCTTACGTATAATGTGCTGCATAACTACTGGGTAGTAATAGCAACTTATTACCAATGATATATTTAAACACCTCAAAGAAAAGAGTTACTTGTAATACACAACATGAGTTCTAAACAATAGCAGCGACTTATTACAGATGGGATATTTTAAAACCGTAAAATAAGGAGTTACTTTTAATTTGATACGTGATCACTTAATAGAAATAGCAACTTATTACCGATGGTGTATTCAAATACCTCAAAATAAGGACCGACAGTATGGCTTCCGCAGACGTCGTTCTACGGGAGACCTGTTAGCGTTCCTCTCGGAGCGTTGGAGTCGGTCCATCCACCGTTTTGGTGAGAGCAAAGTGGCTGCTCTGGATACTTCAAAGGCCTTTGATCGTGTATGGCACGGGGCGCTTATTTCGAAGCTTATTGCGTTTGGTGTAGGTAATGACTTCGCTCGTTTTATTTCGAGCTTTCTCAGAGATCGCACTATTCGTGTTGTTATAGATGGGGTCTCATCCGACGAGTTTCAGCTGAATTCAGGCGTACCGCAGGGTTCTGTTCTTTCTCCTTCCCTATTTCTTATCTTTCTCAATGATCTTCTTGGTCGAACTTTCAACCCTATCTACTCTTTCGCAGATGACAGCAACATTTGTCATTCATTTTCCTTCGATCGTAGGCCAAGCCCTGAGGAGATTGGGGGCAAAAGGCAGATTATGAATGACACACTGAATCGTGACCTTTCTACAATCTCTGAGTGGGGTCGTGCGACTAAGGTCGACTTTAATGCACGCAAGACCCAATGTTGTATGTTGACCCATAGGGCTGTGAGGTCAACACTGTCATCTGTACATATGGGTGATATTGATATTGAGGAATCGGATACTCTTGATGTTCTGGGCATGAAAATTCAGTGTGATGTCTGTTGGAATAAACATGTTTTTCAAGTGTCGAAGGAAGCATTCAAGTGTCTAGGTTTTTTACGTCGGTGCAAGAAGTACTTCACTCCATCCGATTTACTCACTATTTATACCACCTATATCCGACCGAAGATGGAATACAACTCCCATATATGGGCAGGTGCTTCGAAGTCTATTTTGGAGCTTCTGGACCGTGTGCAAAGGAGGGCGTCGGCGCTTATCAATGACAATAGGGTATCCAGCTCTATTGACTCATTAGAGCATCGTCGGAATGTGGGTTGTGTGACCCTGTTCTATCGATATTATCATGGGAGGTGCTCAGCTGAGATAAGTGAACTTGTCCCCAAAGCCCAAGTTTTTATTCGTAATACTCGCTTATCATGTAGAGCGCATCCGTTTGTAGTCGATTGTCCAGTGGATCGCACGACGCATTATAGAGAGAATTCGTTTATCAGTCCCCAGAAAAATCTTTCATTACCAAATAAGCGGTTATATAATAGAAATTCATAGCTCCGCACAACTTATTTTTTGGCGTCTAAACTCATTATTTTTGTTTGGCGTGGTCGTTTTTATAAGTGGTCACGCTTACACACTCGCTTACGAAAAAATGAGAAATAAGTAGTTATGAGATTTTGAATAATAAGTGGTTACACACATGCTTACAAAAAGTTGAATTATATGTGGTTATCCCATTGCTTACTTGATTCTTAAAAATAAGGAGTTAAGCAAATACTATTAGCTTAAGGAAATACATTCAGAAAAATTTAAGTTTTCTCCAGTGTGTAATTTTAGGACTCGTCATAAAAATTTAAACATAAAACATATTTACATATAATAAATAAAAATGTATAAAATTTAACTGTGTAAAAAGTACTTATTTAAACTATTACGAGTAAGTCATTATTTTATATTTAGAAACAATGAATACAATAGGCCGTTATTAGGAAGTCATTATTTTATATTATAAAATAATGCAAAAGGTAATGATATATCATTTTTGGTAATGCAGATAGTAATGAGGTGTCATTACCAATATTTTGCTGGGTCGCACTAGCCGTATGTGGAATAAACTTCCCGCAGAGGTCTTCCCTGTTACTTGCAATGTTGAGAAATTTAAATCAAATATTCACAAACACTACTCCCTCTTTCCTCCTCCTCATAACCTATTTTCCTAATACCAACACAACGCACTGCGTTAATAGGGGGGCATCCCCTGAGTGCTGGTCCATCAAAAAAAAAAAAAAAAAAAAATAAAAAATAAGGAGTTATTTGTAATGCGATACATGAGTGTTATTTTCTATTTAAAATATTCGATACAAATAATTTATATGTTTTATACATATTGACTGAAATATCTTTTATGTTTTTTGTTAACTTTATATTAATCTGAGTAAATATTAATTAAATATGAATATGCTTTGTTTTAGCATTTATAAAAAACCAACACGATAACATCTTATTTTAATTTTTTTTGTAAGAAGTATATATTTTTATACAGTAAGTAAGCGCATAAATTTAATGTGTTATTTCAGACATGTTTGTAACACATTTTTTTGGCCTTACTTTAAGCTGTTATGAAGGTAGTATTGTGCTCAGTATCGGTAATGTAAGTGGTTACGTAACTCCTAACATGTAACATTAAAGTAACATGTTCTTATGTTGTTACCTAGCCCTCTTTTGGAAAGTACATACCTCCAATGACATGCCCTAGTTAAAATAAAGCTGTTGGAATAGCAAAGTAAGAGGTTACATACCTTAATTTCTTCTTACAAACCTTATTACCAGGTAATAGAAAGTTTTGCTGGGATATGTACACTCGTGCTCACGAAATTAAGTCAATTCAATTTTTTTTTTTTATTTTATTGTTGTTGCCTTTATGTTTAAAGATCAAAATAGTGGCTAAATTCGCCACGAAAGGCAAGGAGATGGTTCAGAAAATTATACAGAATTTTAACGTAATGTTTGTTTTTTTTAATTTTATCATTTGTTTTAAGTGGGCGGGGCTTTTAACGAAAAATTAGCGATATCAACCTTTTATCAAATTACATAGTAAAATTTAGGCAGTACTGAAGGGTTCTGTACAAACTGTATATTTTGAAATTCCTAAACACTTTAAACATGACCAAAGTTTTTCTTGTTTTTAGCGATTTTTAATAAAGTTAACAGCAGAATTCCCGGGACATAAACCCTAGTATGCAGTTAAAAAGGCGAAAAAGGTATAAACCATTAAAATAACCAAAAATCTTATTTTTAACAGTTAAATATATGATAAATTAAATAAATATGCTATTTATTTCTAAGAGCATTAACCCATTTCGACCCGGTATTCGATTTTTCGAACAGTAAAAATCACATTTTTTTAAAAAAATATTTATGTATGAAACAGGAATTTCAGGTAAATTTTAGTATGAGTGTTATGTCTCATCTTTCATCAAATGAAAAAATATATCCCCCCATTCCCACCCCCTCTCCCCCGGCACTAGGGGTACATTTCTGCAAACCTTATTTTCAGAACCTTTTTGAATTAATTTTAAAGAATAAAAAAAGAAAAAAAATTAAGAAATTAATTATGAGGAATTATTGGCAATATATGTAACTATATTTTAAAACAAAAAGCACATGTGTAACGTACATATGCGTGACCCCACATATGTGTATAATTTACTGTTCGAAATTTCAATAGTTAGCGCTTATCCTATACTATACTGACTGACGATTACACTTGACTAACATTTATTATTCTTTGTGTTGTATTTGGTGGGGATCAGATGTGAAAAGACGCTTCTTTATTATATTCTTGTTTTATCGAGTGTTTTTACATTGTATAATAAATTTTTGGAAGAAAAGGTAAATATTTCAAATGTAATATACACTCAACCAAAAAAGTCTGTAATGGCTACTGAAAATTTTGCTGTTATTACGGGAAATTTAACTGTTTTGAGCCCAGCGGTATTTTTTTGCTAATTTTAGCAACACATGTCTGCTGAAAAAAATTAGTAGTTTAAAAACCTTAAAAAATTTTAAATTTTGATTTTGAGACACTATATTTAGAAAAGTTATTGAGATATTGATACACACTTAAGTTTAAAAAATAGGGCACGGAATTAAGCTTAAACTGTGTAAAGCGTTTTCTTTCCAAAACTATAGTTACTAAATTATAAATTTTTTATTGAAAAAACCGGCTGAAAAATTAAAATAATTTAAATCGCGAATTGTGCAAAACCTACAGCTAATTTGAACAAACTGGTTGCAGATTCGAAATCAGCACCCCCTAATTATCCTAAAACCACTGCATAGTTGTGCAACTTATAAATATTGTCATATTTTGTAGAGCTGTGTTATTAGCAGAGAAGACAAAATTGCTGTTTTATGATTTTTATTGCTTGTTCTACTCTTATTTGCTTCTTTTTATTTTTTTGGATTTTCCATTTTTTAGCTTTAAAATAGCTTTTTCTTAAGATCTTTGAGCTTTGAATTGCTTTTTTAATTGTTGTTTTTTCAAGTTTTTTAACTTTTGCTTTTTATTGCTTTTTTTACAAATTTTTTTTGCTTAAACACATCGGATTTTGCTTTTTTCTGTCTTCTCTGGTTATTAGGTAGTGTTTAACCAACGAGCATAGAAACTCAAGAGGATGCATGTGTCTCTTTCAATGTTAACTGGCTCTGGCCGACATTTGAAGAAATTTTATTAGAAGGTGATAGGTTAGGTTTTATTCTAAAATTTTAATAAATATTAAAAATTGTTTCAATAAATATGCATAACATGAAAAAATGTAATAAAAAAACTAAACCCGTTAGCTGCAATTTAACTTCTTGAAATTTCAGCCAGAGCCAGTGAGATAGCGGTTAACAGTACGTGAGCACCTTGCATAGAGCCTGGTTTAACATTGAATAATGAAACCAACGAGGATATCGGCTAAAGAGTTCCCATACGAAAAAACGGTGCTCTTTGGTTCGCTTAAAATTTATATGGATGGGTTCCTTTTAATTTCCTTGAAGAATAAGAGAAACAAAAGGAAAACCAAAAAAGTTAACAGGGCACTGTTTTTATTGTTTCTTATGATTATTGATTAAAGCGGTAACAAAAAGAACTTTAAGAGTGAAATAAATAATAAATAATCAATTTTAATTATTTTTTTGTTGTTTTCAATGATGTTTTTTGCTTGTAAACCCGTTTTTATTAAATTTATTGTTATCGCGACGTCTTTCATTCTCTCGTTCGCTGTTAAATTTCTTCAAATTCTTTGTGTTTTTCTTCTCATTCGTGTGTGAATTTTTTTAGAAATCTTAAAACACCTTAATGGATACCCCCTGATGAAACCAATATCAAAACATAATGACAATAATAATATGGTTGTTACATTTTACCATTGAGAAAAAATATATAAGTACACCCAAAAAATTACATAGTTACTCATCACTATTTCTTAACTATGCCATAGGTGAAATAATCCTCACTATGGCATAGTGGATATGAAGTAGTGAACTTTAGTTTACGTTGTCGTGTAAATGCCACACGCGTCCCACATTGATTTTGAGATGCGGCTAATATAAAAAGCACTTGAGTAATTTTTTTTTAATAATAGTAAAGCCAGTAGTATGTCACTACCTTTTTTCACTTTTTTAAGGGAAACGAAAAGCTTGAAAAGGTATAGAAAAAAAATCAAAGAAAACTTCTTAAGAAAATCAATAAAAAGTGAAGGAAAAAGCTAGTGTCGTATTGACTTAAGAAAGCAAAATTTTACAAACATCAGAGAAACACGGTGTTAAGAGAGATAAAAATTTGAAAAAAATATATTTTGTGCATTTTTCAACTACTTTTCCTTGATATCCACTTTATGCATTTACATCACATGTGGTAGCAGATAGACGTGTTTTTGTGTTTTTTGGTGTGCCAAAAAATAATTGAAAGCAACTACATTTTGCAATAACTTCCACAAACCGTGTGATATGACCCTAAGCATTCAAGTAATAATAATTTATAAATGCTTAAAAAAAGCTCTATAAGACTCTTCTATATTCATAGAATATGTTTAACAGTAAATTAGGAAAATCGTATTAATTTTTAAATTTATATTAATATTTAAGATTTTTGTAATTTTTAAGAGTCATTTTATTATAGTTTTAAATTATTTTTTTAGAATATATTTTTTTATTTACAAATTTGATAACTTTCTCAATTCATTCATTTGAATTGAAATTTAAGTGAAAAACTAAACAATTTAATAATTGCTGTCATCCATGCCCTACCCATAAAGTGGCAACACTGCTTATGTTATTCATATAGATGTGGGCAGACCTTTAAAAATATAATTCCTTAATTCGTATTTTAAATCTCAATTTTGCAATAAGTTGATCTCAGTGAATTTTTTTTTACCCCGATGTAGTACTTTTCAAGCAGATTTGAAGAAAAAAATCCGCGGAAAGACCTGTAGGGAGTTTATTTCTGTGCAAAGTTTGGAAATGGACTTAGCTATATCTAAGTCATTTATAGTCGGATTGGAACAATATATATATACCATTGGAAAGATAGTAAAAATATCTTATGGACGACATTTTTTTTTTGTTTACCCATTACCGGCGAATGAGATTTATTTTTAAGATTTTTTAAAATAAACCGTTTTTATAAAAACCACCGTATACTATCACATAATTTTTTATAATATATTCTCAAGATTAAAAACTTTTGAGATGTAGTTCATATTTTATCACTTCAAACACCGAAGATATTAGAAGTCAAACCTAATTTTTTTTTGCAGATGGTACAAAAGATACAACTTTGACTCTAACCAATAATTATACCGAATTAACTCATCGGGAATCGAACATATTTTGGGAGTAAACACATTTCAAACCTATTGCCGGTATTGAGATTTTTCATTTGTCAAAAGTTAGCCATACTTTGAAAGAAAAAAAATCTCACGATTTTGATCTCTAATATCATCGGTGTTTGAAGTGATAAAAACTTGATCTATATATCAAATGAAAGCTTTTCATTTTGTTAACATACTAATAAGCACAATTTTTGTTCTTATATAGGTTTTTTTATGGAATAAAAACATTAAAAAACCAAAAAATTAAAATTCCTATGCCGAATCATAATGGGTCAACAAGAAAATGCTATCCTAAAGATATTTTTATTACCTTTCCAATGGTGTACATATTGTTCCAACCCTGTCATAAATGAAGAAAATATAGTTAATTCATTTTTGAACTTTAAACCGAAGTAACTCCCAATACAGGCTTTTCGGTGAAAAGAAAATTTCTTCGGGCCCCCAAAAGAGAGTTATATCAGTAGTAAAAATTTAGAATCAATCGAAGAGGTGGCTCTAAAGCAGGGATCGGCAAACATATACAACCTTATTTTGTGCTTGTATGCGTGAGTTGCAGCCTCTCACTCTCAATGCACTAACAAGGAACGTTTGTATAATAATTGGAAAATTTTAAATGTTTGTAATGGGAATATAAAATAAAAACAAACAACAAACATCGGTTGTTTGCCATATTTTTTACACTCTGCATAATGTTTATTGATACATTTTTTTTGGTAATTTATTTTTAAGTTTTTTTGTTTTTATTTTTTTTTGTGTTGTTGTTTTTTGATATTTGTTTTCGTAGTTGTTGTTTGCTTTTAAATTTTTACCCCTCAATTCATAAATGTTTTGTAAAGTTATAGCAGGTTTACAAAACGTCATTTTCATACAAAATTTGTCCAGTAAACCTCCTATAATTTTACAAATCGTTTATGAATTTAGGGGTTATTTTATATTCCCATTATAAACATTTAAAATTTTCGAATTATTATACAAACGTTCTTTGTCAGTGCATTGAGAGTGAGAGGCTGCAACTCACTCATACAAGCACAAAATAAGGTTGTATATGTTTGCCGATCCCAGCTCTAAAGCCAACATACGTCCAAATTATTCAATCGAATCAAAATTGAATCAACACAAATAGGAAGAAATCTTATCTCACTTTATTCAATGTCCAATCATTGATTTAAAGGCATTATGAATTATTCAGTAATTTATAAAATGAATCCAATTTTATGCATATAAATTCAAAAAAAGAATTATCTCTTTCAAGGTCTGGGTGTATATGTATGTAACAACAATAACACACAGTTTATATATTTTTTCATGTTAACCCTCTAACCGGCAAGCCCGCCTCCAGGCGGGGTATATTAAATTGACCAGAAATTCTCCAAAGAAAACAAAATTTATAAAATTTTTTGTGAAGAATTTTTTTGTATACAATGCACGGTTTGGAAGCGAGAAAGTGTCAAAGATCAAATTTCGTAAAATTTCAAAAATTAAATATTTTAAAACAACCAAAAGTTTCAAAAATCTTAAAAACAAATTTAAATTGACTAAAACAATTGATAATGACCATGAAGTAAGATTGGAGCTTAAGCCATTCAAAAAGTTCCTTACTTTGGTCCAAGGACGCACAGGATTCCATAAGGATACCTTTAAAGGACATCGCCTTAATTCAAAACGAATGGATGGATTTTTTTGAAATTTTTTAAAAAGAATATATTTGATATAGGTAGCAAACCTTATAAGTTTGATTAATATATATTGAAGTTTTGGTGCGTTTTCGCTCAATTTCGCATTTTTCGAAAAACGAAAATCGCTACATCCTCTTAAGTAATAGCACCAAAAATGTAATTTTTTTATTGCAATTATTTCTTGGTAAGAGAAATAATTTGTGCGTAAACCTAGTAATTTTTATGCGCTAGTTTTCAAGATTCACCCTTAAACTATTTTGGCCCATATCGCCTAAAGTAGGCAACGAAAAAAAATTTTGTAGAAGAATTTATTGTTTATTTTTCGTGAGGAACACATGGTATAAATTTCATTACAAAAAAGCTTAGGTCGGTTAGAGGGTTAATATGAAATATTCTAGAGGTGCTTTTACATTTTCATTCATAACTTTTAAACGTCTGGACCAAATATGGCATTTCCAATACCAAACTGCTTAAGAAATTGGACAAAAATTTTGACTAAAAATTAACATCCTAGCACAACTATTTTGAGCGTGATCGTGATTTCAACAGACAGACAGACAGACAGATAGACAGACGGACACAGCTATATCGGCTTCGCTATTGATAACGATCAAGAATATTTATTTTTTTTATGTCCCAGATTTTTTTTTCGATGAGTTACAAACGGAATGACAAACTGATATATACCCTCCTGCACAGTGGGATGGAGGATATAAAACGCAGAAGAAGCTGCAACATTTTATCTCTACTCTGATTTGGAGTTTCAAATTGTATTCTAAAGTTCAAATATATTCATATATTTAGCTAGAATATTATTTTATCTCTAGTTCAAAATCTAATATGACTCGTTGCTTGAAAAAGTTATCCATTTTCATGATAGACAAATTTGTTGTTTCCTGGGCATCACCCCATACATCAGTTGTCTGCAATAAGAAAATTATAATTGGGTAACACAGACCGAGATATTACATACAGTAAATCAAATCAACGGAACGAGAATTATATACTTATGTATGAACTGTCTGATTTGCTAAAACTCCTAACCCCTTAAAAAATTGTTGATTTATGACTGGAGTTTTACTAAATCAGACAGTTCATAAATACCCAGCAAAATTGTCGGATGCAATGAACCGGTTGTAGAACAACTTGTGCTTCCATGCAAGCTGTTCTAATTTATGTTCTATCTTCGGTGATTTTTGTTTGAGTTTGTCCCAAAAGCAACAGGTTCTGTTCCTCCACACTAGAACAGGTTGCTTCTAGAACCAGTTATAGAACCGGTTCTGTGACAATGAAGCCTTCCATTTTTACTTCAAGGAATCAGTTCTAGAACCTGTTCCACGGAACCGGTGGTAAAAACACCTGTTCTAGAATAAATTTAAAGGCAACCAGTTCAAAAAAATTTTGCTGGGTAAGTACATAATTTTTATTCCGTTGATTTTATTTACCCTATATAATATCTCGGTCTATGTTACCCAATCATGCCAGGGAAACAATTGTATTTTCTATTATGAAAATTGTCAACGTTTTTGAAGCGACAACTAAAATATAATATGACAATAACTTATTAGATTTTGAGCTAGAGATAGAACGATATTCTAACTAAATATATAAAAATATAGAAAGCCCAGAAAAACAATTTTTGCAATTTTAATGCAAAAATTCAAACAACTTTGTTAAATATCTGATTACACAAAAACTACTCATGAAAGCGATTAGCCACGTTTATTCACATTTAGCCACGTTTATCCACTAAAGCTACCCGCAATTTGAGTAATTACCCATATTGTGGCAACACTATTTACTTCAGCAACATAAAATACGGCCGTACTTTATTATTTTTATTTTTGGAAGAAAAAGAATAGCGCTAAAGATGTTCTTCTAGTTCTGCATTGCTTCAAAAATCGTCTTCTTTTTTGCTGATTATTAATTAACCTAGAAAAATACATTAAATATGTGATAAGATTTTAAAATGTACAGTGATAAGCCCACATAAAGATAATGTGGGATTACTCGTAAATTACACAGGTAGAAATTGTCGAAAGTACAAAACAAGTAGTACCGGGAAGTCAATGTTTTTTCAGTACTAACTACAAAAAATTATTGAATTTGTTCCAATTTTTTAATATATATCTATCGAAATCCCATGAAGCTATTCGTTTTCAAGATGCTACTTCTGAAAATATACGTAGATTTCTTCCATCTCTGATTAGGTCATCTCAAGCTAATCAGAGATGGAAGAAAATCATTGCCGTTTCATTTTCATTTAAATTATTTTATGTTATGATAATGAAATTTGATTTTCATTTCCATTACATTTTTGTAATGTAATGAAGAAAAAGTTCATTAATCGAAATGAAAAAAAAATCATTACTTTACTATACTCATAGAAATAAAAAAATAGCAGAAAAAGCAACTAAAGATTAGTTAAAAATAATGCTGCAGAAAAACTGCTGCTAAAATATAACTAAAATTCTGTATATTTAACAATTTTTTTTTTTGCTGTTCCTATGTTACTAATATAGAGTAAAAATTATCTGCTATTTAGCAGTTTTTTCTCCAACATAATTTTTAAATAATTTTTAGCAGTTTTACCAAGATTTTTTACAGATTTTTTTCTGTTAAGTAGTGTAAAATCGAAATATGTTTGAATTTTCCTATGGTCGTGCCTGTATTGGCAAAGTTATCAATTTTTATATGAAATATTATGGTGAGAAGCACTTATATAGTATTTTAAAGCTTCGGACCTCAAAATTTAAGCTACAATGAATTTAAATTAAAACAAACGGAAAAAGAAAAAAATTTACCTTTGTATAAAAGTAATGGTAATGAAAATCAATGTCTAATTTTGTAATCAAAATTAATTTAATTACAATTCCTTGAATGTATTTGAAATGAAAAAATATTTCATGACAATTACGTATAATAATATAATATAATAAAAATGAGTATAATCATTACAAAAAAAATTAATTACTCCCTACAAGATCATTTGTGATCGAGGACGACAATTCTCATCGTATCGGAGCCAAATTTCAATATACAACTCTTAAGTTGTACACTCATCAAAAAGTCCGTAAAATAGTTAAAAAATTCTGCTAAAATAGCAGGAAAGAGTACCTATATTTGCGCTAGCAGAATTTTCAGTGAAGTTGAAAATCATGGTCTGCTAAATTTAGGTAAGCTAAATTTTACATACTGCTAAATATACAGAAAATTTTAGTTAAATTAGCTCAGTAATTGGAGCTAATTTCGTCAGAAATTTTACCTGATTTAACTACAAATTTCGCTTAAAATTTCGACTTCCTGGATCTCACCCTAGACAGGCCCATATTTATTATATATAGTTGGCTTATAAGGACTAACATATAGGTACATAGTGACGAATTTTTTTCCGAGATGCAAGCTATTTTACGATTATATAATAAAACCAATTAAAATTTCTATATGATATTGATAGCAGAGGCACCAAAATATAATAATTAGTAAATTATTGTGGGTTAAATTAGCTGAAAATTTTATAAAGTTAAAAAAAAAAACAAATTACTAAAGCTTATCATGCAAAGATTGTTCAATGTAATTGTACCCAGCAAAATTGTCAGATGCAAAGAACCGGTTGTAGAACAACTTGTTCTTGCATGCAACCTGTTCTAATTTATGTTCTATCATCGGTGATTTTTGTTTGAGTTTGTCCCAAAAGCAATAGGTTATGTTCCTCCAAACTAGAACAGATTGCTTTGGAACCGGTTCTAGAACCAGTTATAGAACCGGTTCTGTGACAGTGAGGCCTTCTATTTTGACTTCCAGCAATCAGTTCTAGAACCTGTTCCACGGAACCGATGGTAAAAACACCTATTCTAGAACAGATTAAAAGGTAACCACTTCATAAAAATTTTGCTGGGTAATGCTAAATTGGATTTACAAAAAATATTAGCTCAATCCTAAATTTTTGGACAAAATAACAGAAAAAGTAGTTCAATTAAATCAGAAAGCGTTTCACAGACTTTTGTACTAACTTTTTTTATGAGTGTACTTGTTCTATTATTTTACGAGTAAATATATTACAAAAATATAAAAATTAAATATAATTATTATGATCGCGACACATCAAATCTAATATATGTTTAGTTGTACATTACAAACATGAAAAACAAATTAAAATCGGAGTCGCGGAATTCGCGAAATGTCAATATTTCATACAAAAAATGTTTAACATTGATCACGAATTTTTTTTATACTAGATTTATACCTGAGCAAAAGCTACCTGGTTTTTGGCTCTTGTAGTTTTTAACTTGTCACAACGCATACAAAAAAAAAGCAAAAAATAGTTTTGTACAAAAACTTGGTGCTTTTTGCATAAGTAGAAATTTAGTATTATACCCAGCAAAAACAGACACATTACCGAGTAATGAAGCAAGTAAGTAGCACACAAAGGGTTTCACTATTTACTCGCAACATTACTTTTGTTCGCGATGTCCAAAAATTCATGGGTGGTCATTACCCCCTCGCTTACAAAAAAAGTGGTTACTCACAATGATAGAATAAGTGGTTACTCAGAAGTTAGGAAATAAGTGGTTACCCTACATTGTAAAATAGTTGGGTAACCTTCGAAAATTTCCTATTTAGTTCAAAACAAATTTATAAATAAAATGTTAATATAAAAAAGACTTAATCAGTACTTATTTAATCAATTACCAGTAAGTGATTAATTTGCAGGAATATATAAGTACTTCTATAAATTATTATCGGTAAGTCATTATGTTGTATTTTAAAGTGATGCAAAAGGTAATAACCTATCATTACTTGGTAATCCGTATGGTAATGGCCTTGGTAATGGGTCAATGGGTTACTGAACTCTCATAAAAAATAAAGTTCAGGGACCTGTCCTGGGATTTGTCTTGTGACATGTCACAAGGGGTCAATTTCCCCCTCCTATGACAACGCCATGCAAAAGTGACCAGTCTATTTCATATAAAGGGGTGACAGTTCGGTGACAGTTTGTTAAAATTTCCCGTTGGGTAGTAATAAAAAATTAGAAATTAACCCTTATAGGCACATGGGATTGAAATTACCCCAAATTTTTAAAATGTAAAAAGTGCCATTTGACATGAAAATCGATATAAAAACCTTTAATTAAGCATTTTCTAGAAAAAAAATTAAATTAATCTATTTGAGAGCATGGTGTCAAAATGACCCATTTTTTATGTTAAATGACGCTGGTTGGCTGAAAAATTTATGTAAAGTTTTGGAAATTTAGGAAAAAAATTCCCATTTTTGGCCATACCTGGGACTAGGTTAGCATAATCCAAGAGAAACAAAATTTATATCTGAATTAGGGATGCCAAACGGGAAATCTCGAATACCGAAATCACGGGATTTTCGGGATTGGCAAAATCCCATTTAAAAACGTAAATGAATGATAACAGCTGGACAACTACTGGCTGTACTAAAATGTTAGCACCCGCAAAGAGTTTTTGAGAAAAAAAATTTAAATTAAAGAAAAATTTTTTTCCTTGCAGCCAGATTGAGCTCGGAACCTTCTCACTACAAACTTTTTTTAACAAAGCGTCATAATTTTTATAAAATCATTGCTCTACAATTGAATTGATTTTTGTACCGCTGCAATTTTTGACTAGGTAGTAGCACTGGATAACCACTTGTTGCTAAAATTGGCATATCACTCTATTTATTGCCAGTGTTTTTTTTTTAATAAACCACCGAAATTTTTGTAAACAAAACGCTTTTTGCAAACGCTGACAAAGCGTCCCAAATGAGTGTTGTGGCAGTCATTTATTTTTACCACCGCGGTTACCCAGTGGTATGCAGGTACTTGATTTTTTGTACCACTGGCAATTTCTGACTGGGATGTTTCAATATTCATAAAATATACCATATTATTAACAACTATTAAATAATTGTAAAACGCTTTATTCTATAAAAAAAAATTATTAACATAACATAAAATTTTTATAAATAAAGGAAAATTTAAATCCCGGAATCCCGAAATATCCCGTAAAATCCCGAAATCCCGAAAAATCCCGTAGTCCCGAAAATCCTGGGATCACGGGATCGGGATTTTCAAAATCCCGAATCCCGGGATTTTTAAATATCAATCCCGATTGGCATCCCTAATCTGAATACTTATAGATAACATTGTAAGTTTTTGAAAAAAATATTTCATTTTTTTACGATATTAATAATTTATCTCATTTTAACCCTACAATGGTCTGAGGAATTTGCAATTACTTAAAGATTTTCCAACCGATTTCGGATTTTATACATTTCTGGAAAGGTAATTTAGCCTAAATTACGATTCTATTAACATTTTCAGAAATACTATTATTTAGAAGCCAGTATTTTCCAAAAAATCCAAAAACGTAATTTTTTCCCTTGCAAATCGTATTTCAAGATTTCAGTCAACTACCTCTAAATCTCTTTTGATTGGCCCAATACTTTGTATATCTTACTTTTTTTGCTATACGCTTATTTCTATGGCGTGAGACCGAGAATTTGAACACTTTTGTTATTAAGGGCCACCTTAGTGCACACTAGACCGTACCTCAAAAAAAAAGTTCGCTGTACACCCTCCAAAATGAAGTATTTTTGCAAGGCAATTTCAAAAAAAATTTTTTTTTATTTTTTTGCCGAACGTAGGGGTTGCCTTTTTCAATTTTTCGTTATAGCTTCGGCATTTAAAGTCGGATTTTAAAGTGTGATATATCAATTTTTTTTGCCTCGAGGAGACCAGTGTTTTGCTATAAAAGAAAAATCCAATGAAAAAAAGTTTAAAAAGGCGACCCCTACGTTCGGCAACCATATATATTAAAAAAATTTCTACTGGGTTTATCGAAAAACTCCCTTAGCAAAAGTTTAATGATTTTTTGCGAGCTTTAATTTTCTGACATTAGGGTGGTACATTAGGGTGGTAGCAACTGAGATCTGGTGCGTAACTACTATAATGGGACACTTGAGCTCAATGGCCCTTAGAGCATAACACTGGTCTCCTCGAGAGAAAAACATCGATGTATCATACTTTAAGATCCGACTGTAAATGCCAAAGATATAACGAAAAATGTAAAATGGCGAACCCTACGTTCGGCAAAAAAAACAAATAATTTTTTGGTGTACGGCGCACTTTTTTTTTTTGTCTGTAAGGTGGTACGCTCTAGTGCACCCGTATGTAGTCTTAATGGCAAACTTGCATGAATTGGTCTACAAATTGATACCTCATCCGCCATATTCTCCGGATTTTTCTATTTGACTATTTTCTATTTCCAAACCTAAAGAAATGACTGGATGGAAAAAGATTTAGCTCCAACGATGAAATTATTGCGCAAACAAATACATATTTTGAGGACCTCAAGAAATAAAAAAATTGGAGAAAAGCTGAACTAAGTGTATTGAGCTGAAAAGAGACCAGGTTGAAAAATTAAAACTTTTTTGCAAAAAAAACTGTGTTTCATTCAACAATCACGGACTTATTGATCCGCCCTCGTAGCCCATATCTTGAAAACTAGGCGAGATAGAGCAAAACGGACAAAACGTTTGCTCCTTTGGAGTACCTTTACATAGCTTTAGATGATATGGACCAGACACGGCGCACAGTGATTTGTCCCATGGACAAAAATAAAAAAAAATTTGTGTCTCCGATTTCGACGAAAATATTCTTTTTCTATATATCCCGAGTAAAAAAAATAATATGATGTCATATCTAATGATATCTTATTTAATGTAATTGGAGATATGCTATGATCCGAAAAATGGTGGATAAAATTATATCGGATAAGATCTAAATATATTGAATCATATAGAATCTTATCCGGATTTTGACCCGATATAATTATATCTAATTATATGTAGAAAGACATAATTATATAACGCTTCATACTTCAAGATCAAAACAAAAACTATTAAAAAGTACTGGAAAATAACACCCTTAAGTTAAGAATTAAAAATTTAAATAAAAATTTAGAAGAAGTTGTACATAATTGTAACCACCCGAGTAAAAATAGTTATATACCCGAGTAAAAATACTTATATAGGAAATTATATAATTTAATATGCATTAATATGTTTATATATAGTCAAGTGTAACACTATATCTTTGCGGATATAATTATGTATAGCTTTGAGTTTTTCAAAAATTTCTTATATGATGTCATATATAGATCAGTATAAATATACATGTCCCCATATATATTTATATGTGCCATAACTATTTACATATGCTATGACAATTTTAATACATCGTCATATATAATTAAAAATGGCTTTATCGGAAAATATATAAAGTTTTATATAGCTCAATGTTAATTTTTTTTTCTAAGTTGTTTTAGATATGTTTAAGTATAGCGCAATGTAAAAAAAAATTCTATGTTTTTTTGAGATATATTTATGTATGATTTCAAAATATAAAAGGCGTACTCATTAAAACTCCTAAATTCCTTGTAAACCTTGTATAAATACAAGCCATATTTTTATGTATGGAATTTGACATTAAACTCATAAACATATCAGGTTTACACAGTTTACGGGTAGAATACAAGTTTATATGAGAATACTTGGTTACAATTATGTACAACTTCTTCTAAATTTTTATTTAAATTTTTAATTCTTAACTTAAGGGTGTTATTTTTCAGTACTTTTTAATAGTTTTTGTTTTGATCTTGAAGTATGAAGTGTTATATAATTATGTCTTTCTACATCAAATTAGATATAATTATATCGGGTCAAAATCCGGATAAGATTCTATATGATTCAATATATTTAGATCTTATCCGATATAATTTTATCCGCCATTTTTCGGATCATAGCATATCTCCAATTATATTAAACTAGCGGGCGCAGCCCGCTACGTTGTTAGCGTGCCTTAAAGGTTAAGGGGGGGGGCTACGCCCTCCCCCCCGGGGGGCTGCGCCCCCCACAATTTTTATTAAATTCGTTTTTTTATTTAAAGCCTTCAACCAGCCACCACAAATAAATAATTCTGCACAACAATGGGTTTAAAATAAATAAATATTTGATCACTTTTGCTCATGAGAGTGGATTGTTAGTAATGAATCCATAATAATTTGCAATATACGTGTGTATGTCAAGATAATTTGGTAAAGTGCGAACTTAGGTAGATAGACCCGTAAGTAGTTTTGTTCATTTGTGTTTTGAATGAAAATAAATAACGTAAAGCAGGGTTGAAAAGCATTTTATAATATTAAAAATAGCGGGCAAAGCTACGTTGTTAGCGTGTCTTAAAGTTTTTTTTTTAATTCCAGTTTATGTAAAGGTAGACCTGGCAATTCAAGTAAATTCACAAATTCAGTTGGAAAATTTACTGCGTCGGTTTCTTCCACCGGTGCTTCGTTACATGAAGTTTAAATATCGGAATATATAAGTTCCATTCCTTTTCTAAGGTTTTTTCTCTTTCAGAAAATTTGTTTAACTTTTTGGAGAGTATGTTTCAATGCTACATAAGTTTCATATTCCGTTGATAGTGTTTGAACAGGTAATTCCCTCTTCCAATCCATTTGCAATGTCTATAATTTCAATTCCACTCGTTCAACGTTTATAACCATTTCATTCCACTTGTGTAGTGTTCCAATCCCACTCGTTTCCTATTTAGTTTCTTAATTTTAGTGTTTCATATACACTTGTTCTTTAAGTTTTAGGTTTCTAGCTAAAGACGCAGACGTTAAGGGGGGGGGGGGCAATTTTCCCCTTTTGAACCACCATTTTTACCACGTTCCTGTCCAAAGTCCTAGAAATGCCTTGTCGATAAGTTAGCCCATACTCCAAGGAAAACATATTATATATTACAGGTTTCTAGCCGAAGGGTTCGGTTAGGCCATCAAGGGGGAGAATTATTCCGTTTTTACCCCTCCCGGTAGGAATTTCCAAAAATTCCGTCTTAGAGGACGTCTGCGTTGGAGGAGGAACCTACTACATACATAATTTTAGGTCTCCATATCCAGCAGTTTGGCCAGGCCGTCAAGGGGGAAGTTTTTTCCCTTTTTACCTCTCCCGGTATGAATTTACAAAAATACCATCTTAGGGGACGTCAACGTTGGAGAAGGAACCCAAATACCGAATTTAAGATCCCTTGTTCCAGCAGTTTGGCCAGGCCGTTAAGGGGGAGACTTTTCCTGTTTTTGACCCTACCTGTAGAAATTTCCAAAAATCTCATCTTAGCGGATGTCTACAATAGAAGAGGAACTTTAATACCAAATTTCAACTTCCTACCTCCAGCGGTTTGGGCAGGCCTTTAAGCGGCACTTTTCGCTTCATTAATCCCCATTTTTGCAATGTCCCTGTCCAAAAAGCACCTTCTCGGTAAGTGAGCACATACTCCAAGTAACATATGTTTTACATTTCAGGTTTCTAGCCAACTTTTACTATTTGTGCCCCTCTCGGTAGGAATTTCCGAAAATCCATCGACAGGGAATTCCAGCTTCCTAGTTCCAGCAGTTTGAGCAGGCTGAGAGGAACTTAAGTACCGAATTTCGGCTTCCTAGTTCCAGCAGTTTGGATAGGTCGTTAAGGGGCAACTTTCCCTTTTTGAGCCCCCATTTTATAACGACCCTGTCCAAAATTCAAAAAAGTATCTTTCTAATAAGTTAGCCCTCACTCCAGGGACCCACATAGGGTTTTTACCGGCCCCCAAGGTGAGGCTTTTCTTCTTTTTGCCCCTCCCTTTAGGAATTTACAAAAATTCCATCTTCGCGGCTATCTGCGATGGATGAGGAACATTCATACCAAATTTCAACTGCATTGCCTAAGCGGTTTGGGCAGGCCGTTAGTGGGGACATTTTTCCCTTTCAACCACCATTTTTACTATGTTCCTGTTCCAAAATAGAAAAATTACGTTGCCGGTGAGTTAGTCCTACTCCAAGGAATACATATTTAAAATTTTAGGTTGGCCAAAAGGGATTGGGCAAGCCGTGAGGAGGAGACTTTTACCTTATTTCCCCTCCCGATAGGAATTTCAAAAATTCCGTCTAAGCGGACGCCTACACAGAAGGAGGAACTCACATACCGAGTTTCCTTTTGGGATATCCTGTAGGGAATTCCAAAAATACAAACTTAGTCGATGTCTACTACAGTGGAGGAACCTTTATACCAAATTTCAACTTCTTACCTCCAGTGGTTTGGGCAGGCACTTTTCCAATTTGTGAGACTGTTTATGGGGAGACTTTTCCCCTTTTTGCCCGTTCCGGTTGGAATTTCCAAAAATCCCGTCTTAGCGCACGGCTATGCCGAATATCAAGAAACCTTGTTTTAGTGGAGATATCCGTGGGGGGAGGAAAAAAAGTAGTTTTTTTGAAATTATATACTATTTTAAATGGTACTTTTTGGAAAAACCAAATTTTTTGGAAAAAGATACTTTGTTTTTACAAAGTACTTTATTTGTACTTTTTTTGGAAAAGGTATTTTTTTTAAAAAGCTGTTTTTTTTTGGAAAAATGTATGTTTTTTGGAAAAAGGTACTTTTTTGGAAAAGGTACTTCTTTTGGTACTTTTTTTTTGGGGAAAAGGTACTTTTTTTAGAAAAGGTACTTTTTTTTGAAAAAGGTATTTTTTTGAAAAAATGTATGTTTTTTGGGAAAAGGAACATTTTTTTAGAAAAAGGTACTTTTTTTGGGAAAAGGTACTTTTTTTGGAAAATTTACTTTTTTTGAAAAAGTTATTTTTTTGGAAAAATGTATGTTTTTTGGGAAACGGTACTTTTTTTTAAAAAGGTACATTTTTTTGGAAAAAGGTACATTTTTTGGAAAAAGGTACTTTTTTTAAAAAAGGTACTTTTTTTGGAAAAAGGTACTTTTTTTGGAAAAGGTACTTTTTTTGGAAAAAGGTACTTTTTTTGGAAAAAGGTACTTTTTTTGGAAAAAGGTACTTTTTTTGGAAAAAGGTACTTTTTTTGGAAAAAGGAATTTTTTTTTGGAAAAAGGTACTTTTTTTGGAAAAAGGTACTTTTTTTGGAAAGAGGTACTTTTTTTGGAATAAGGTACTTTTTTTGGAAAAAGGTACTTTTTTTTGGAAAAAAGTACTTTTTTCGGAAAAAGGTACTTTTTTTGGAAAAAGGTACTTTTTTTGGAAAAAGGTACTTTTTTTGGAAAAAGGTACTTTTTTTGGAAAAAGGTACTTTTTTTGGAAAAAGGTACTTTTTTTGGAAAAAGGTACTTTTTTTGGAAAAAGGTACTTTTTTTGGAAAAAGGTACTTTTTTTGGAAAAAGGTACTTTTTTTGGAAAAAGGTACTTTTTTTTGAAAAAGGTACTTTTTTGGGAAAATGGTACTTTTTTTGGGAAAAGGTACTTTTTTTGGGAAAAGGTACTTTTTTGGAAAAAGGTACTTTTTTTGTCCCCTTTTTGCCCCTCCCGATAAGAATTTCCAAAAATGCCGTCTCAACGGACGTCTACACCGGTCGAGGAATCTACATACCAAATTTCAACTTCATAGCTCCAGCAGTTTGAGCAGGCCCTCAAGGGGGAGACTTTTTCCCCTTTTTGCCCGTCCCTGTAAAAATTTCCAAAACTCCCGTCTTGGCGGATGTCTACGATAGTGGAGGAACCTTTATACCAAATTTCAACTTCCTACCTCCAGCGGTTTGGGCAGGCCGTCAAGGGGGGCCTTTTTCCCCCCATTTTTACAACGTCCCTGTCCAAAATTCTAGAAAGTACTTTCCAGAAAAGTTAGCCCCTACTCCAAGGAACACATATCTTAAATTTCAGCTTTCTAGCCAAAGGGGTTTTGGCAGGCCGTCAAGGGGGACACTTTCCCCCTTTTTGCCCGTTCCGATAGGAATTTCCAAAAATCCCGTCTTAGTGGACGTCTACCCCGAAAGAGGAACCTACATACCAAATTTCAACTTCCTAGCTTCAGCGGTTTGGGCTGGGCGATGTTGAGTCAGTCAGTCAGTCAGTCAGTCACGTTATTCTTTTATATATAGAGATAAGATATCATTTCATATAACATCATATTATTTTTTTTACACGGGTAGGAAATTATATAATTTAATATGTTCTAATATGTTTATATATAATCAAGTGTAACACTATATCTTTGCGGATATAATTATATATAGCTTTGAGTTTTTCAAAAATTTCTTATATGATATGGCACATATATTTATATGTGCCATATCTATTTACATATGTTATGACAATTTTAATACATCGTCATATATAATTAAAAATGGCTTTATCGGAAAATATATAAATTTTTATATAGCTCAATGTTAAATTGTTTTCTAAGTTGTTTGAGATATGTTTAAGTATAGCGCAATGTAAAAAAAATTCTATGTTTTTTTGAGATATATTTACCCGAGTAAAAAAGTTTTGATATAATCATATATTATTTTATGTAATTGCTTATAGTAACTTATAGTTACATATGGCCACATATGCTTTTAAATTCAAGCAGATATACTTTTGTATAGTCATATGTTAGATATTTTTCCTCAAAGGTTTTAATATGGAGACATACGTGATTTTATATTACATACTGGCCTACATATAATTGCATATGCTATATATAAGTACATAAAGTAACATATTACTGATATAATTACATATACGTTTATATATAATTTAGTATGACACTATATATAATAATATAAAACTATATGTAAAGCCATATAAGAAATATTTCATAATTTGTGTTACATATGATTATATATTGACAATACAATGTTCTTTATAAAATCATCTATAATTATATATCATCCCACATAAGCAATTATTTCAAAGTGATTTGATATAAAAATATATAAGGTCCATATAAAACCGTATTATATTATATGTGGTTCTATGTTAACAATGATTTTGAACTAGTTTTAGATTTAGTAATTACTAGGGATTGGCGCGTGACTAGAAATGTTCGTGAGTCACGTTATTCACACGTGATCGTGAGTAATAATTACTATACTCAAGTGATTCGTGCGTGAGTCTGAGAATATATAATTCATACTTGATTCGTGCGTGAGCGTGAATAAGAATATATAACCCGTGCATGATTCGTGTGTGAGTTTATTTTTTGCATCATATATTTTTAGTAATTTTTACTATTTTGTAATATTTTACTATTTTTTTTACTATTTTTCTTATATCTTAGTTGTATAACATAAACCTATTAACTTTAAAATTTCAGTCTTGTTAACTTTATTTTAAAATTACTAAAAATAAAGAAAATTTTGTTCATGTTTAATGCACTGTCATGGTAAATCTGGATAAAAGTAATGGAAGATTTATCGAAATTATAGGATCTCCAGCAGACCTTTGGGTTAATCATTATATTTGGAAATTAATTATGCAATTACACAATTACATGTAATTGTAATTGAAAAAAAATCAATTTCAATTACATATTATTTGTAATCGTAATTAAAAAAAAAAACAATTACAAGTAATTTGTAATTAAAAATTTTCAATTATACATTACATATAGGGAATGCATCCCGAGATTACCCGTCCCGGGATTCCCGGGAAATTAAGCATTTTGCAGTTCCCGCATTCCCGGGAATTTGGACCGGGAATCCCGGGATTTCAAAAAATGCAATTTAAAATAATAAAGTTAATTATTTTAAATTTTCTTATGCAAAATTTTCCAACCTTTTGAAAATAGTAAACATTTTACATTAGGCTTGCTCGTTTACTTACTACAATTTGTTACTTTTACCACAACTGGAAAAATTCAAAGAGTAACCAAAACAATGATTGAGTAAAAGTAGTAATATTTTCGAGTTAACGAACACATTGATTTGTGTACTTGATCAAACTTTTTAAGTTCCTTTCAGTGCCTCTTAAAACCACTCAAATACTGTTTGTATAAAAAATTTTGAATCGCACTTATTCTGTACAGAATTAAAGACAAATTTGTCCATTGATTTTTAAAAATTTTCAAGTAAGTTAAAATTTAAAGGCACCCAGCCAGAAATTGATGATAGTACAAAAAACTAAGTACTCTCAAAGCATTGTCTATACCAAAAATTAAACGTTTTGAGACCGTTTGGAAATATCATCTTTAAAATGCTTTGATAACGTTTTTTAACAAATTTTACAACTGTTGATTAAAAGAAAGAAAATAATTTTTATTACTTTTGAAATCCCAGGCAGCAAAATTTGGATATTTTTTGAGGGTACTTATTCTATGAGTCAAAAATTAGTCAAATAAAACACATTTTTTTAAATTTTCATCAAAAATTGCTCACATTTTGGACGAAAATACGAGCCTTCTAAAATAGAGCCAAATTATTAAATCCAAAAGATGGTTCAGAAATGACTCAGAAATGTAAACAAATTTTAATATTTTATGTCTGTTCCCGTACTTTACCGAAGTTACACAAACTAGCCCAAAGGCGTTCCCGTACTCAAAATTGCATATAAATTGTTGTTGTTTGGGCTGTTTTGGGTTCCCGCGGGTACTCGTGGTAACGTACGGGAACGCACATTTTGTGAACAATTCAAAAAAGGCTCAAAAAAGATTAATTTTTGAGCCTTCGAATTTTTTAAATCATTTTTTTGAGTCATTTTTGAATCAAAAAAGAAGGCTCTTTTGGATGAACCACTGTCATACAAAAATTTGAACTTTTAATAATATTTTTTGAGCTTTTTTATTCATTTTTGGGCTTGTTTGCTGGCTGGGTAAGTTCAAAAATTCACCCAAAAAAGCCTTCTTTTTTGATTAAAAAAATGACTTAAAAAAAAGATTTAGAAAAATTCGAAAGGACTTTTTTGAATTGTTCACAAAATATTCAAATTTGTTTACATTTCTGAGTCATTTCTGAACCATCTTTTGGATTTAATAATTTGGCTCAAATTTTTGTGTCTTATGATTCGATTTAGAAGGCTTATATATTCGTCCAAAATATGAGCAATTTTCGACAAAAAATTTTAAAATTTCAAAAAAATGTGTTTTATTTGAGTAAGTTTTGAATCGTAGAATAAGAACCCTCAAAAAAGTATCCAAACTTTGCTGGCTGGGTAATCATTTAAAACTAATTTAAGTTCTAATTAAATATACATATAAAAATAATAAATAACAAATGTTTTTTAAGTACTAAGAAATTACTTTATTTTTTGTATTTATAGTAGAAAATTGCTCTACTTTTCGTTTTTAAAATTCTCGAAAGACACCCCACTTTTGTATTAATGCACTTTAAAATCACTTTATTTTTAGTTTTTCTAATGTTTTGAAAACGTTCTATAAACAAAAATTCTAACGCTTTAAAATCACTTTATTTTTTGCTTTTGCAACGTTTCCAAAATACTCTAAATACAAACATGAGACCGTAAATCATGGTTATCATTTTAGTGTTCTGAGAACACTATAAAACCCAAAAATATGTTGCTTTGATAACGCTTCAACCACCATATAAAGTGCTTTCAGAACGCTTTTATGTTTGTCAATTTCTGGCTGGGCAAGCATTTTAAGCCTTCCCAAGTAAAAAAAAATTATATGGAGCCATATGAAGTTATATTTAATTATATATAATCTTTTATGTAATTAGATATAATTATATCCGAAAAATGAGAACGTCTTATTGTATCATATTGTATCAAATTGTATACAATTGTATACAATTTGGTACAATTTGATGCAATTTTATGCAATTCGATACAATTGTATCCGAATTTTGTCCTCATCAAATTATATCTTTTTGTAAAAAATTATATAAAATGTTATAAAAGTGGACAAAGTTGGATACAATTATATCTAAATATTGACCTTATACTTTTGATCATATTATATATGACCACATCTAACAATATACAAAAATTATTTTTTTATTAATAAAAAAGATATGCAATATCTGGAGATCAGACCTGGGGGATTTCAATTACAGTTGCAAATAAATACAATTGATATTAAAAAAAAACTCAATTACATTTCATGTAACTGTAATTGAAAATTTTCAATTACAAGTAATTGTAATTGAAAGTGATTTCAATTACATTAAGAATTAAAGAGTTTTTTGTTAAAATTTTGTAGAAAAAACTGACTGGGATAGGTTGGATAGGCGTGGATAAGTATAAAAAGAATACGTCATATTGGGCTGACCCCTCACTTGTGCTGTTTGTCACTATTTCTTTTCCGAAAAAATGTAATTGTAATTGACATTTTTTCAATTACAATTACATGTAATTAGGGAATGCAAAATCCCGCACTTTTTGATTTCCCGGGAAAGCGGGAAATTTATATTGAATTCCCGGGATCCCGCAAGGGAAATAAATTAAAAAATATTTTATAATAATTTAAAAATTTTTATAAATAAAATATTTTAAAAATCTCAAATTTTCATGATTGTGAAAAAGCTCAGGTTGTTTTTCTTGGAATTTTCGTATTGAGAAAGAATTAATTTTATATTAGAAATTATATAAGTCTAATTATATATTTTTAAAAATTGAATAAACTAAAACTAATTTTTAGACTAAAAAGCTTGCCCGTCAAAAAAAATAAGTACAGAAAATAATTTTAGAAAATTGGAAAAAATTTTAAAAATAATGGGAATAAATTTTAACTTACTTGAAAATTTTTAAAAATCAATGGACAAATTTGTCTTTAATTCTGTACAGAATAAGTGCGATTCAAAATTTTTTATACAAACACTATTTGAGTGGTTTTAAGAGGCACTGAAAGGAACTTAAAAAGTTTGATCAAGTACACAAATTAATCAATGTGTTCGTTAACTCGAAAATCTTACTACTTTTACTCAATCATTGTTTTGGTTACTCTTTGAATTTTTCCAGTTGTGGTAAAAGTAACAAATTGTAGTAAGTAAACGAGCAAGCCTAATGTAAAATGTTTACTATTTTCAAAAGGTTGGAAAATTTTGCATAAGAAAATTTAAACTAATTAACTTTATTATTTTAAATTGCATTTTTTTGAAATCCCGGGATTCCCGGTCCAAATTCCCGGGAATGCGGGAACTGGAAATCCCGGGACGGGTAATCCCGGGATGCATTCCCTATATCGAGACACTATATTCAATACTCTATATCTGTAATTTTGGCCAAAATGAGTTTTTGATGGCAAAATTATTGTTGATATTATATCCATCTATGATATCAATTTGGAAGTAAAATACCCATTCTTTGCCAGTTTTTTGAACATTTTAAATTTTCGTTTATCTACAAACAAATTTATTTTCAAATACAGAAGTCTATATCTGCATATAAATTTAAATTATTTGAATTCTATAAGGTGCACATAAAAGCTTTTTGAGAATATCTTTTTTCGGAAATATTTTTTTTTTGCAACTAACCACCAAACTTTATTTTAGGAGATGTGCATTATAGTCCCTAGATTATAAATTAAAAAAAACCGCACTTAAAAAATTGCAAAATAATATCGGAATGCTAAAAAAGCTTTTATGGTAGAAAAAAATAATTTAAAAGCTAAATCAGCGATTAAGATTCTGCAAACGAATATTTTTTTTCCTTTTTGCAAAATATTTTCGCGATTTCTTTTTTGCAAACTAAGAAACAAACTTTGGTGTGGAATTGGTATTATATACCCTAGATTAAAGATTTAAAAAAACCACACTTAAAAAATTGCAAAATAATCGCGGAAAAGGGCGAAAAAGGCTTTATGGTACAAAAAATGAATTTAAAAAATTAATCAGCGATTTGCATTCTGCAAACAAATATATTGATGGAAAAATTTTGTTTTTTGCAAATTTTATTTTTCGCGATTTTTTCTTTTTTGCAACTAACCACCAAACTTTGTTATATGAAATGTGTATTATAGTCCCTAGATTATAAATTTAAAAAAAGCGCACTCGAAAATTTGCAAAATAATAGCGAAACGCGAAAAAAGTCTTTATGGTACAAAAATTGTATTAAAAATCTTAGTCAGCGATTTACATTCTGTAAAGAAATATATTAATGCAAAAAATTTATTTTTGTATTTTTTTTCCTGACTTTTTTTGCAATCCCTAAATTATAAATTTTAAGAATCTCACTTAAAAATTGCTAAATAACGGCGGAATGCGAAAAAGCGTAGAAAATGACTTAGAAGAGCTAAACAACTATTGACATTCTGCAAACGAATATATTGGTGTCAAATTATCCTTTTCGCATTTTTTTTTTTTTGCAAACTAACCACCAAACTTTGGGCAAGATATGAGTGTAATAGCCTTCGATTATGGATTAAAATACACCGCATTGAAAAAATTCAAAATAATGGCGGATTGTGAATAAAAGGATTTATGCCGCAGAAAATGAATTAAGAAACTTAATCAGAGATTAACATTTTGCAAACGAATATAATAATGCAAACTTTTTCGTTTTTGGAAAATTTGTTTTCCCATTTTTTTTCCAAACTAACCATTAATTTTTGGAATAAGATATGGATATAATAGTTCTTGGATTATTAATTATATATAAACATATTAGAACATATTAAATTATATAATTTCCTATATAACTATTTTTACTCGGGATACTAAAATTACTTAATATTGTAAATATTATGCTTTCGGGTATAACTTATTCTGTCTACACTAGAGGTCGCTAAAGTCGCTAAATTTTTAACATAGAATGTAATGAAAAAAGATTAATTTTTTAAATATTTGAATATATTCGAATCAATAAAAAAATAATAAAATTGTAAAAAAATCTACAGTTAACATATCAAATTTATCTTTGAATTTTTACAATATTTTTGCTGGGAGCCTAAAAATATCAAAAGTTGAATGGAACTTTAAAAAAATTATGTTAATTGATTTTAATCTTTTTAAATTTTTCGTTATGCTCTTATAATTTTATATGAAAAAAAAATAAAGAAAAGAACCAATTTGTTAATTAAACTATAAAAAAAAATGTTTTACAAGTGTCAAGAAATGTATTTTTGTAATTTCATCTTCGCAGCTAAAACTCGACATATATGGATCCATACATGTTAAATTCTTTTATAAATGGAAAGTTTGGAGTTTTATTTATATACGTGTGAAAAAATAATTTATAAAAAGTTTCGCGAAAGGCAGCAAAAAAGCGGTTTTGTAGGACTTTTCACAAAAAAGTTTTTCGACAAATAGCTATTTTCTTAGGCGCAGCGACGATATATTTCATTTCTTAATTAAATTACCAGCTGATAAAAAAAACAAAATCAATTTTTAAACTTTGGGAGCACTATTCACTAAAGTATTACCGCTAAAGACACTACTAGGAACATTTTCGTGGAACATTCTAACCCACTGACTCTTCAATGAAGTTGAAGAGTTAGAGGGTTAAAATGTTCCACAAAAATATTCCTCGTAGTGTTTTACATAAGTTCGCTGAGCACATCCTATACCTAAAATGGACGATTCACATGGTTTCTCCCTAAAATCTAGGTTTGTGGGATATTTGAGCGCCAATTCTGAATAAGTACGAAATTAACCCTTAAACACATTTTAAGTTTTTACTTATTACTGGCACTGAAGTTAAATTTTCAATACTGATGTCTAAAAAGACTTATAGTAGAATTTCAGGACAAATATTTTTGCGGAACATTTTAACCATCTAACTCTTCAACTTACGGGTCGTTTATGTCCGTTTTTAAAAGCGGGCCAAAAAAGTCCCTTTAATTGAAGAGTTAGAAGGTTAAAATTTCCCACAAAAATATTCTTCGTAGTGTTTTACATAAGTTCGCTGAACATACCCTATACCTAAAATGAAGGATTCACATGGTGTCCTATTTTAATCTTTTTTATTTTTTTTGTTTTATAAAAATCATTTTAAACGTTTAAAACGCATTTTTTATGAGAGGAATTTTTTATAAATAGATTTTACCCAAATTTGGTACAAATATGGCTTGATCTTATATCAATTCACGTGCTAAATTTCATGGCAATCAGATTGCAGGTTTTATAAAGATTTTAAGATAAAGGATATATGGCAGGACTAAGAGTCCTTGCTTCGATTTTGAAAAAAATTGACACAAACGTTTCCAGTTTTATGTACATCTCAATGGATAAGACTTTTTGTAATTTTACGTCCATTTATGTAGCTAATATATTTTTACATTTCAGGACCTATGGGATGTGGGCGTGTCCTTGGGCCAATATTTCCAAAAATTAAAAGTGTTCTTAATTAAGGGGTTCTATGTCAGTGTACCAAATTTCAAAACTCTCTCTGCACTCCTTCTATTTTGTCCAATCGTTATACGGGATTAAAAAAATTTTACACTTTGTATGAGAAGAGATATTTGCTGTGTTTGCTTTTTATGCTTTTTATTGCTTCTTTTTGATTTTATTGTATTTTCCGTTTTTTAGCTTTAAAATGCTTTTTCTTAAGATTTTTGAGCTTTGAATTGCTTTTTTTAAAGACTTTTTGCCCAAAAATACTTGTTTTTGCTCACAAAAAAATATTTTTTCTCTTAACTTTGAATTTTTTTGTTAAAATCTGTTGTTTTTCCTAGTTTTTTTACTTTTGCTTTTTTCTTGCTTTTTTACAATATTTTTTTGCTTTAAACATATCGAATTTTGCATTTTTCTGTCTTCTCTGATGATTACAAATAAAATTGTAGTTTTGCTAATTTTTTACTTAAATTCAGATTTGTTAAATTTAAAAAAAAATGTATTAGAATCAACAAATTTTATTTTAAGCCAAAAACAGGAATACATTTTGTTAAAGTAACAAATTTTTCTGCTGAGTGAAAAGCCATATTATTTTGAGTGTATAGTTAATAAATGTTTTGCTTTCAAACCGATAATAGATGATTTTTTTCACTAGACGGTAAAGCGTGTTTGTCCAACATGCTCGACAAACCGTCAAATTAGACATTACATGATCAAATTCATACAGCCGTCAAGCATGCTTGGTCGTATACAGTCCGCTATAGTATCTTCTAGAGATGAGCGATATTTTCATACCGGTGATTTACTCACAGTTATTGATAAATCACTGGTAACGGCAGTGATCAAATATTTCAAGTCGCAGTTACTCGGAATGTCGTTCTTTTAATATTTTTGTACTATTCTTTCTTGCAAAATTCATTGTGCACAGTAATACATGTTTTTTTTCAATAACAGTGACTTGCTTTCACACTCTTCTGAATAAAATGTCTCCTTCTATCATGTCTTTGTTACTGGTCGCAACTATTCTTCTTTTAAGGCCCAGTTTTTAGGAAGTGGATTATCTTTAAACTTAGTTTAACTTAAGTTTGTAACTGGAATACTGCTTTTAAAATGTGGTTTAATTTGTTTTATTTCAATAAAGAAATAAATTATACTCGAGAAAAAGTTTTTCCGGCAAATTTTTGTTAATACGTACTTTATTAATTTACGATTATTTAGATATTTTTTAATTATTCGTACATAAGTATTTTAAAAAATACTTCAATTACAGTTCCCATTGAAAAAGGGAAGGAAATAAAGAATTGGATCCCATTGAACCTCCTGGACTATGACACAAATATGAATTTTTCTTTTCACTAAATGCAAATATATAAAAGTTAACAATTAAAATGTATTGTTAAGGCTCTATGAAGTCGCTCGCGAGCTTTTGCACCGTGCACCAAAGAAATATGTTAATAAAATTTGTTGCAATGTTAACATATTTTATCGTTTAAAACATACCAATCAAGAGGTTCGTTAACAGAGGTTGGTCCCTTACCTTTGCTTATACATTAACGGTGGGTCTCATACTGTAGGTTTAACTTTAACTTAACTAAAAACAAAATAAAATGTCAAAAAAATGTACACAAAACAACAAATTCTTGGGTTAACTATTAACCTAAGTTTAAATCTGCAGTATGAGACCCACCGTAAAAGTTCTATAAATGTAACCTCCCAGTGTAGAAAATCATTACCAGATATGTGGTACTTGGTAATGGTAACTAGTTACTTTTGTTATTACATTTCTTATTACCTTTATATGGGGATGTCGCGAAAAATAATGAGTTGTCGTTACACACCAGCATACGAAAAATCAAAAAATATATCGTTACCTATGTGCTTACCAGTACTGACAAAAGTAATGAGTCTAAAAATAGATTTTCAAAAAAATAAATTATATAAAAAAAAATATTTTTTATTGTATTTTTTTTTTTAATAAAATTTGCTGGTGCGGGAATTGAACCTGGGTCTACAGATTGCCAGTCAACAGCTCTACCATCTGAGCTATATCGACATGTAATATTTAATAGATAAAAATATAATTTACCTGCTGCACACAAGTAAGCTTACTCGCCAACATACAAAAAATCAAAAAATATGTGGTTACATATATCCTTACCAGTGTTTAAAAAATATTGAGTCTAAAAATAGATTTCAAAAAATTTTCAAAAAAATCTAAAAAATTATTTTGTATTTGAAATAATGATAAAAATAAGTCATTATCCGTAACTCATTATTATATGTTTTAAAATAATGCAGAAGGTAAGTGGGTGTCATTACTGGTACTCCAAAAAATAATGATATGTCATTACCGTTTCTACACTGGGCTGCTTTAAATGTCGATATGCGTTAATTGCTATTACACCTTAAAAGTCGTAAAATCAAGCTAAATAAATAATTCTATAGTGACAAAAAATATATTATTTCTTCAACTTTCAACTTAAAAATATATTTAAAAAAATAACTGCCGTCAACTTTAAAATGTACATTAAAGTTCCAAATTTTAATTAAAGTTAAAATTTTGCTAAATAAAATTCTTCAACATAAGAATTTAACTAATCACGATTGCAAATTGGAACTTAATGCATCGTTTAATGAAAAAGTTGATTTTAAGCTAACGATGGTTGACTTGCGAAATTCAAATGACGACATGGTATTCGCCTTCGAAATATGTCTGGGGAAAAACTGTCCTCCAACAGTTCTCGGATTCTTTAATGAATTTAAAGCTAAAATTTCAATTATAGATCTGCTGATTCAGCAAATTTATAATGATGACCTTATTACTGTAGAGTTGTAAAATCAAAAAATAGTTTCCTAGTACGCTTTAATATTCTGAAAATTCCTTGAGTAATGTTTTTAAAAAAAATAATCAATCAGAGGGTTACATATAACTTTTAGGCCCAGCTTTTAGGATGTAGATTATCTTTAAACTTAGTTTAACGCTGTTTATAACTGGAATACTGCTTCTAAAATCTATTTTATTTTTCGTTTTCGGTTTAACTAAACCAAGTTTAACTGACATCCAAAAAATTCGGTCTTAATGTATTAATCTTATTTAATTCAATATCGTATATTTTTTGAATTTAAAGACTGAAGTAAACATGTTACAAACTTATTTAAAAAAAAAAAACTGTTGAACAAAAATTAAAAAAAAATTGGTTTTGTCTGATTTTGACTTAATCGAATTGATTCAGATGCAAAAGAAGTGTTTCCTTAATATTGCCCTACAAATAATAATAAATTGAAGCTTTTGTTACACAATAGGTGCAGAAATGGCTCTGTAAAGGCTAAACATAAAAATTGCTTCTAAAATATGCTATTTCAGACATTATAAAAAGCACATTTAAATCACTTTGAAAAAAATCTCGGATCAAACTGTATCAAATTATATCTAATTTTATATAATTAGACACATATAGATGACCCATTTTTCGGATCAAGCTGTGTGTGGTTGTATATGGGGACTTATCAAATGAGATAAGATGACACCATATTAAGATTTTTACCTGGGATCCTAAATTTTAAGACAAAATAACAGAAAAGTTAGTTTAATAAAATCAGAACGCGTTTAACAGACTTTTGTACTAAATTTTTTTATGAGTGTAGCCTTTCAAAAATTTACTGTTCGAATGATTTCCCATCCCGGGTAAAAATCTTAATATGGTGTCACATATAATTAAATCTTATTTGATAAGTCCCCATATACAACCACATACTGCTTGATCCGAAAAATTGGTCATCTACATGTGTCTAATTATATAAAATTAGATATAATTTGATACAATTTGATCCGAGATTTGTCCATATCCAGGACATCATATTATATCTAATTCGATATAAAAATATCTGATTTTATATAATTTTGTCTGATAGTAGGTATACTCTTTATGCATACCAGCTATTAAATTGACATTGAAATTTGTATAGTTTGAACAATTTTAAAGGCCCAAATTTTTTTTTTTTTTTTATTAATTCTTCTATTACATAACCGAGCCCTTAGGGCCTTATATGGTTAATTAAAGCTACTAATTAAATAACAAACTTCTATATAAAATTAAAGGTAATTATTACAATATATAATAAATCGCAATATAGGTAAAAAAATTATAAGTACATATGTATATGAGATCAGATAAAATAAAGCATTACAAATTTTACAAGATTTTTAAAAAAGAACCAAAATACAATCATAGTGAATGCCAAGAATCAATTTCCATAAGAAGCTTTAATATCACAAAGATAAATACATATTATTTCAACATTCTTTCCTTTTGCACTTTCAAAAACATACATTTTACAAACCCTCCAACAAATGCAGTTTCGCAAATTCTACTATTTTGGACTTGAATTGAAGCAATGTATAATTAAACATTCTCAATTCTCTCGGCAAAGCATTCCATATTCTTGACACACGAATCTGAAATGATTTCACAAAAATATTTAAATGCCTTATAGGTGGTATTATCTGGGGATTTCTAATCGAACGATTAAAATGAAATTGATCAACTATATAAACAGGGTAGCCATTAATAGTGGATTTATAAAAAAACAGTAATATCCTAATGCTGATAAAATTCTTAAAAGACGATCCAAGAAAATTAAATGTATGTTGAGATACATGATCTCTTCTTTTCAAATTAAAAACATAACGGATAATCCTGTTAAACGCAAGGTGATATTTCCTCAAGGCATAATTCCCAGTACCCGAAAAGATCTCCATGCAGTACAATATATGTGGCATCAAGATGGCAGTGGCAACCCGCCTTTTAACTGAACGAGGTAAATAAATATTTAATGAATACAACCTTTTCAAGAGAAATGATACCCGTGAGGATAAATAATTAATATGTGGAGAAAAATTCAATTGATTATCCAAGACAAGACCTAAGCATTTCATTTTATCGACAAACTCAACAGAAATGCCACCAATTCTAACATCCATATCACCAGTATCAAATCCAAACCTCATCAATTTTGTCTTTGCCGGATTGACACTAAGCCCATTATCAGACGCCCAAGACACAACTTCCCGAATTATATAATTGACACCCTCTTGTAACACATCTACAAATTCAGCATTCGAATAACAAACGAACTGAACATCATCAGCGTATACAAAAGGCATGCAAGAAACGCCATTAACCGTTTGTAAAAGGTCATTTAAATAAATCATAAATAAAAGTGGGCCGATAACAGATCACTGTGGGACACCACTAGTGATACGTCGAGTTCGTGAGTTAGCGGTACCAACAGATACATATTGGTACCTATCATAAAGGTAGGATTTTATTAGTTCACAAGCCCGATAAGAAAACATGAACTGACTAAACAATTTAAACAATAACCTAGTATGTATTACTCTATCAAAGGCCTTAGACAAATCTAACGAAAGTAGCACTACATAGTAGCACTCATAACATAAAATAAAAATTTAGTTGAATGCTTTTGTCTTTTAAATTGTACGCATCATTTTTTAACATGATTTTACATGCAAAAAAATTACGTGAAAATTATTTGGCTATGGAGTAATTAACTCTTAATTTGCAGACTACTAAATTTGATGTTGAACTATATATTAATTTCTACGGGATTATATAGAACGTTATATAAAATTACAAGAATATATTTTTAGTATGACGACACATACAGTGTTATATAGCTTGGTATTGAACCATATATAATCATAATGGTCACTACATATATTTTGATTAGTTTTATATGGCTTATGTAGTTATATATCGAGTCAGATTTGGGGATATGTAATAACATAATTTACCATACAAAAAAATCATTGAAAAAATAATATCAGATGTAGTTGTATATAATGATATGTGTCTTAATGTGACTCCACTCATTGTCAGGTATAACTAGGGTTTTTCTTTTCCCGGACTTTTTCATTTCCCGGGACAGCGGGATTTTTTTCTGAATTTCCCGGGATCCCGGGAATTCCCGCTCGTTAGAAAATGAATATATCCGACGTATGTTTACTTGAAAACTCGATATCTTTTAAAAAAAACTTACGACAAAGTTCATCTTTTGGTTGCAGTCATGAGAAAATCTACTTAATATATTCTGAAATAAAGGCTTAATATAAAATATCCATATCTTCCACTTTTTCCAGATCAATTCGTTTAACATTTTAAATAGCGAACTAATATGCAGGTAATATATTTGTATGGAAGGCCGTCTTAATTTTAAAACAACTCTTAAAAATACATTAATTAAATATTAATTCGCGGTGGGTGCAAATTTGTATAGGACCAGCTTTAGAATCAGAACTGAGATCGATTTTTTGATTAAATATGGAATCCAAAAATTTCTATTTCTAGATATTTTGTTTCTATGCAGATTTTCAGAAGTATTCGTCTATTTTTATTAAAAAGTTTAAAAATGAGTATTTTTCACACAAATTTTTATACAAATCGTCTAAATCTTTTTATAAAAATAGACACTAAAATATTATTAAATAGTTTTATAACTTTAATTGGTATTTTTTGAATAGAAATTTTTTATGGCACAACTACTTAAAAAAAATTATTTAATTTTCATTGTTGCATTTTTTTAAAATTAACATATAAAAAATCCAAAATAATTTAAAAAAGCATCTGATGCATTATTTTAAAAATAATAGTAAGTCCTGTTCAAAAATATATTTTTTAATATATTGTATTTTTTAAATATCCCAGAGGATGATTTGCGATGCAAATCGAAATATCGGAAGAAAATTAAAAAATAAAATATTGAAAAATAAAATACAAAACATTTGGATTTTTATTTTTTAAAAATTTATGACCTAAAGCCAAACAATACTGAAAATATAATAACACCAAAGGTCAACAATATTTAATCTAACAAAAACATAAAATTTGAAAAATACAACTGAAATAAAGGAATAGCAATTGAAATTCAAATGAAATTATTTGAAGTAGGTAATAAAAACTCAAAACACTTACATCAATTGAAAATTCGAAAATATCATTTTTTTTTTTTAATTTTAATGCCGAATTTTTTTTTGAAGGTATTTGGAGCTGAAATACTGATGTTGAAATGTTGTTGTTGATTGCTTTATTTGAACAAAGACCATCATTAAAAAATATAAAATTTCCGAGGTGCGAGTATTTTTGTTGGTATTTAAAGTTGATAATGTCTAATAAAATTTTTTTACGCTTTAAATAAACCCAAAAAATTCGACCAAAAATTTTTTTTTTATATTATATTATTAAATTTTAAAACGCATTTTTTAATTTTAAATATTTTTTATTTAAATTATTTTTAAAACAATCAATGTTTTTAATTGAAATAAAACTTCCAAAATTTTAATATACTAGCTAAAACTTCTATAAAAGAATAAAAAAAATCCCGGGAAATCCCGCACTAAATTCCCGGGATTGCGGGATTGAAAAAAGGGCGGGATTCCCGGGAATCCCGTCCCGGGAATTCCCGGGACATAAACCCTAGGTATAACCCAATCACATTATATATGAAAATATATAACTATTTTTACTCGGGATAGCCCAATTTGTTTATATGTAATGTGTAAAACAAACTATGATTGTGTACTCGTACACAATCCATAACTGAAAGTTAACTGCTGACACGTTACTTAATGAAATTTATTTGGTCTTAATTCAAAAACGTAGAAGATCGTTTAAAATGTTTCCCCGATTAAAGTTTCCTAACCTTAAAGACAAGATTATACTCGTAGTTAATAATTTCAATGCAAGTCATTAAAAAGGCATTTTACAAAATAAAATTTTCCATTCCGATCACAACAATTAATAAATAAAACAATGGTTGTGTTCCGAAAGTAAACCAAAAGCGTTTCTGTATTCTAACATTGGGTAAATTAAAGGGTTAATGGGACTTTTGATACGCCCAAATTTGATAAATTTTTAAACGAACAGGGGATAAAATTATAAACAAAAAACAACATTTTTATTATTGTGAAAATAAAATGTTTAATTGAAGGAATATGGAAAATAAAGGTCTTTATTAAAGTAATTAATTTAAACAAAATCGAAAAGAATTTAAAAAATAAAATCTATCTAGTTTTTTCTCACGTATCTTTGATGTAAGTTTTTGGTTCAGAAAAGTGTTGGGCAATTATAAAATTAATTGTTTACGGGAACATAACTAATATTAAAAAATAACAAATTAAAAATTGTGTAAATAAACAATTCTCTGTATCAATCTCTTTATAATTCAACACTATTATTTCAATGTCCGTGTTGCCAACTCATAAAAGAAAAAAACAGCATGAGCATTGTAACCTAGTGTCTTCAAATGCAATAAAATATGTCATAAACAGGGCAAGTTTAAAATGGCCCAAAAAAAGTTGACATTTGGCAGGCAAAATGGCACGAACAAATAGTAAAATTGGCACAAAAAAACGCAAAAATGGCACGCTTATTCCAAAAATTTTAAACTATAATAGTTGATTTAAGTGTTTTTCTGAATGTTTTTAACAAAAATACAATACTGAAGGAATTTACCTTTGTACTGCTAAAGTGCTTTCGCCGTATATTAGTATGATTTAAAAAAAATCATGAATTTTTTTTTAATATTAAAAAAATATCGTTTTTTTGTAAATTTTTTGAAAAAATTCAGTGTGTTCCCGTACGTTCCCAATGTTACCGAAATTTACACAAAGTTACCGAAATTTACCCAAAAGCGTTCCCGTACTCGAGAATTGGGTAAATGAGAGCGCTAATGAGAGTGTATTAGTGCTTCTCTTTTTACCAAAATTTACCCAGATTTTTTCTTCGGGTAAACTTTGGTAAAACAGCTGATGCAAATATAAACAAAAAACAATTGTGAAATTAAATTAAAAATTGTAATTAAATAAAGAAATAAGCAAAAGAAACTTGGTTTTTTGTTAAAATTAATTGAATAAAATCAAAAACAACTTTTAAATGCGAATAAATATGTCTATTTGTGCCGATTTGCAAACTGAAATTATACGTATTTTCACATCAGTGATGGGATTTTTGGCACAATCTAAGATTGATTGGTACAATGGCACAATCGATACTATATTGGCACATTTTGGTTATCTACAAAATTTAATAGAAAATGAATTTAAAAAATAACAATTCTTTAATTTTTAGTTTCTAAGCATTTATTGGTATTAAAATACCTTTTCGAATAAAGCAAAACTAAAAAAATGGCATCGAAGATATTACCGAATAAAGCACCGTAAGTTGTTTTTCATGTGAAAAAATTTCTCTCAGACTTTAAATGGTTTAAATTGCAATTTTAGTTAAAAAAAATTAACAATATTTTAATTTTATAACAAAGCCACAATCACAATTAACACAAAATGTCACTTTTTCACTAGAAAAATAATAGTCTTGTACATTAAATTTGCGTGAAAACTAAGTTTGCACAATTTTCACGTGAAACTAATTGTCGTGAAAAATAATTTTTTTTTATATGGAGTATAACAGTTTTTTCACGTGAAAACTGAACAACTTACGGTGCTTAATCCATAGAATTTTAAAAATTCAAATGCTATAAATTTATCTCAGAGCTTCGAAAGAATTAATTTAAGTTTAATTCATAAAAAAATTAATTCAGTTTTAGAAAATGTTTATATGTATACCATTCCGTGCAAACATTCCTAAAGAATTCATTCATTGGCTGCATTCCCAAATCTTTAATAAGTATCGGATGAATTTAATTATCATTCACCTTTTAATTGAAAGAAAATTTTAATTCATTCAAATATAATTAATTCCATAAGAATTCAAAATAATTCCATAAGAATGCATTTACAAAATGAAAGTTGAAAACACGGTTTCTAAGTGAAAATTGAGTTTTGGCACAATAAAGTGCCATTTGGCACATTTAGTCACACACTTGGCACAAAACAAAATTTTTCAAGTCCCATCACTGTTTAGCAATATTTTTTGAAATAAGTTTTTGGGCTAGAAAAGTGGTTTTTTGCGTTCCTGTACTATTGGGTAATTTTGTCATTTTGTGAGAGGATTTTGTGCTTACTCTCATTTTACCGAACTTTACCCAAAAAGTAAAGAAACACACCTATTTTACAAAGATTGAGTTTTTACTGAATTTTATAGCATTTTTTAATGAAAAGTTTAAAAAAATAGACAAAATGGCTTTTTTTGGCAAGAATTTGTAAAAATGGCATTTTTACAAAATAAGTGAAAAAATTGCATTTAATGGCAAATGCCAAAAAAAACTTGCCCTGGTCATAAAATTTACGAATTACACGCAAAGAAACAACAAAATGGTTTTCGTTGTTGTTGCTTTGAGTGTTATTTTCAAATTTCTTTGCAAATTTCATTGCATTTGTAGACACTCGGTAAACAAACACAAAAATGTGCAAAAACTTATTTGGGTAAAAATATTTATAGCCCACGCCACTCAGACTTTTAAAACATAATTCCTTTATTGGGTTTTTAAATCTGATTCGATTTCAAATGAATCGATTCGCAAATTTCTACTTTATTCAATCAATATCTTATTCAAAGAATCAATTTCATTTTTGTTGATTCTTCTAAATTAAAAAAAACACACACAAACCAGTGTTGCCAAGTCTTTTTTTATAAAGTTATATATCGTTAGCTGAAATGCAAAACCACGTAACTAACATTTTTACTATTTTACAGGAGAAACAAAAAATGTTATATATTAAAAAATAAATGGAGTTTTGGTAATCAAATATCGCAGATTTTCTAAATATAGACTGATTAATTCATTTCTGGAATAAAAGTAATAATTTATTAATGTTTCAAAGAGTTAAGTTAGTTACGCGCTTTTGAACTCGTATTTTCTTAAACAAAAACACGAATTTTTTTTAAGTTTCAAGGAAAATTTTGTTTTGCATTCATAAAATGTAGAATAAAAGAAGTTGTTCTCTTGTTATTTAATATATCGCTTTATATATTTATTATTTTTTTTTAAATATGAAAATAAAAAATGATTTACAAAAGCAAAAGATAATTAACAACAATAACTACAATACAAATAAAGGAAAAAATTAAACCTTTACTTCTCAAATGGAATTTCATTGTAATAATAATGACAATCGGGTGGATGAAATGGTTTAAGGTCCTGAAGATGTTGCCATTTTTTGCTTGAAATTTTTATTCTTTGTAAATGCAACTTCAAAGTTTCAAACGCTTTTAATTTGTTTCCAATTCTTTGTGGAAATTCCTTAAACTCATCTGTTGCACTTAATTTAAAATAAATTACTCCAGAGGGATCATACGCTAATACACGAATCATATTGACTGTGGGATCTCCAAAAAAAAAATTTATTATAATTAACAAAGTAAAAATTTCAAACTATAATCACTATAATTATGAGAAAATAGGACTATTAGGGGAGGGGAGCGTAGTAGCACTATCCGCTAGTGAAATATAAAAATTCAAATCCTACTATGAATAAATAAAATTCAATAGAAATAAATATGTGTTAGTTACAATTTTCAAGCAACAAGTATGTAGTTACGTGCTTTCGATTTTCGCTAATAATATGTCTAATTTTTATTATATGACAGTAAAAATTGGAGAAGACGTGGACCTCGTTGATATGCATCATAATCGATCAAAAAACCGATTTTGAATTTTTTGTTAGTTACGTGGTTTTGCATTTCAGCTAACGATATATATATAAGTTATCCAAAAAACCCCCTAAATTTGCTCTTCCGCTAAAAACTCCCCCTAAAATAAATTTTCCCAAAATTCAACAATTCTATAAGTTTTTATTTCAAATTATTTTTAATAAATGCAAATAATTGCTTTTTTTGTTCTTAAAATAAAAAAACTTCGTTATATTTTAGCTAGTTTTCTTTTCTTTCCTAGTCACAGTCTAAAATTTTTCAACTTTAAAAATATGTAGGCTAAAAGAAAATAAAAATTTATGTGAAAAACTATGAACAATTTGGCCAAACCAATCATCGAACTCTAAAATTTAATTGCTTTTTAAGTCAAAACTACCCCTAAAATGATTTTTTTAACCCCCAAATTTCCCCCTAACAAATTGGTGCCCCCTAAAATCCCCCTCAGCGATTGAAAACCCCCTAAAAATAGGGGGGAAACCCCCAACTTGGCAACACTGACACAAACCAAAAATTGTTGATTTGACTTCAACATCGCTAATGAAATCATAAAACAAAATAATTCAATGGAATCAAAATTGAATCAATTTAAATTTGTATAAATCACAACATCACATTATACAATTTCAAATCATTAATTTAAAGTGCTTCATAAAATTAATAAATTTTAATGCGAGTTTATTTAAAAAAGAATTACATTTTCAACCTCTGCCACCACTCTGTAGAACAGGGTATATTGAGTTTGTTGATATTTGAAATGAGTTTAACAATTTCAAGTCTCGATTTCTCCTAAATTGAAACGGATCGATGTTCCAGGCTATATGCTGACTGTAAAGTCTGACATTCTAGATTACAATTGATGCGTTGCGTAAATATCGGCCCAACAGTTTCCGAGACAAAGCTAAAATGGCGATCGTTTTTTCGGATTCTTAAATCTTTCCAAGTCAAACTTAGATTTCTCGCTGGGCCACGCGCCCAAAAACTAGTTTATCGATTAGGTCTCGATTAACAAATTTAACAAATTTATAGCAAGGAATAAAAAGCACGAAAAATCAGTAACAGTTTTTAAATTTTTCGATCTTCGAAACGCTGTAAAAAAAGTACCGAAAGGATAATGGATAATCTTACATAGGATTATGCAGTAGCGGTTCCAGCTTTCGATATGGGCTGGAAATCTTAAAATTTTGTTTTTACACTCAAAAAAATAATTTAGCAGAAAAATTAGTAAAACGTCTTGTATATCAAGTGTATTAGTTTTCAGCAATTTTTTTGCTGAAATTCCGTTTTCAGCTAAAGTTTTAGTTATATTTTTTTTTAGCACTAAACTAATTTTGAACTAATGTTTTACTAATTTGTTTTGCTACAAAAATTTTGCTGATAACAGCATTTTTAGCGTGGACGACAAACAGATAGACAAGATATAGATGTCGCAGCTTATCTGGATGTAGTAAAGACAACGGAAATGATGATTAAAAAAATAACAACTCTACACATTTTCTATATTTAAATTTTCAATAAATAAATTAATTAAAGTAAAATTCCTCTACAATTTTTTTGAGTTTTTTTCAGTCTACTAATATTCAGCAAAAAGTTTAATGATTTTAGCAAGGAATTTTTTCATTTGCAATCGAATAAGTGTTTGCAAAACTTTTGCGGAGCTTAGCTTTCTTTTGTAAAAATCAGCTCGATGATTTTCAGCAAACACATTTTGCTGAAATTACCAAATTTTTTTGCAAGCACTCTCCTGACTAAAATTTTGCTGACACAGCAAAATTGTTTGCTGACTTTACTGACTTTTTCTTATTGAGTGTACTCATACGTCACGTATAACCAATAGGGTCGCTATATCAGTCGAAACATTTATGTATAATTAACCGCTTCTAACCCATTGTTCCATTGAGAATTTTTTGACTACCATTTTTTTTTTACTACATTTGTGTGGAAAAATGCATGTTACATTTTCTTCGTGTATTTTACGAAATTCGGTTTAGATAGCAATTTTAAGAAAGTAACGAAACCCTTTTGTAATTTCTTTAGAACAAACAATTATGAATAACTTTTATTGTCAGAAAACTACAACTATTTTTTTTTCAAAATTTGACTTAAGAAAGTTTCAAACAAAATTTCTTATATAAATTACGTATATTTAAGATAAAAATCGCTTTTGTTTCTGATTATCAAAATACATATTACTTTTACTGGATGTAGTTTGAAAGCACTATTTATCTCAATATAGATATTGGGGAATGTCTTCGAAATAGTATCTTACAACATGTGTAATTTTAAAATGATAGGGATTTATTTTAATGAAAAATATTTAGGATTCTGAGGATTGTTTCATAATAAACTCTTTCATTTTCTTTAAAAAATTTTAATATTCTAATAACATTTTATTGCGATAACTTTTAGATTTTGAGGAAGTCATCACTAATGTTCAAAAGACTGTTTTATAGAAATAATACTCGAATTGTGAGGACTCTTCCGTAGAAAACCACTTAGATTTACAGGATGTGTTTAATTGTGGGAGTTTCTGGATTTCTTGGAGTTTCTTCGTTACACTGAGAGAATTATCTGCATGCTATTTATGAATTTGTACATTGAATCAAGTTTCGCTAGAATTCGTTCATTGAAACTTTTCATTGATTTAATGCAAATAGTTTTTCATAAAGAATTAAGAACAATTTGATATTATTTATTAAAAATTTCATACACCCAATGAAGAAGTTTCATAAAAAGAGTTTCGTAAAAATTCTGAATCTCTCATAATATTTAAGAAAATTTTCTTTCATTTTGTGAAAAAACACTTCATTAAAGAGTTGAAGTACATAACATTATGATTAAAGTAATCAGATTCCCCGTTACTCGATAAATCGATGAATTTCTTTCAAAAACTTGTTCGAGTTATTTCAAACGGCCAATTTCGAGTAACGAATAACTCGAGTAATTTTGATCGATTAATCGAGTAACTCGAGGATATGGAAAAAGTCGTTTTTTTTAGTTTATACATATTTTTTTAATTTGCTGACTATTTTTTATTTTGTTATGGAATTTAAAGTAATGTTTCCGTTACAATTTGAATTTAAATACTATAATGATTACGCATAATAATTTCAAAACCTTATAAAATTATAAAAATAAGTAATTAAATTAATTTTGTATGTAAAATTTGTTTCATAAGCCATTTGGAAATTTAAAAGGTGATTATCCACATGACCCTACATATTTTTAGTGAGCCCTATATTTTAACAATTTCACTAAAATCCGCCTTAGAGTAGAGATACAAACTTGCGGCTGCGGATTTCGCTGCGGAGATAAAAAACAAATTAAATGACTGCGGCTGCGGTGACGGTTGTTTTTATACATACATTCACACTTTCTTTACATGTATGTGTGTGTACATTTAGTGTATGTGTGGAGAGCACCAAAGATGGGAAATGAGGTTTTTGTTTCAGTATAGAAAAATTTTTAATTTTTTATTTTTTTTTCATTTTAACTTCGGCAAATATCATTAAATTAAAAAAATAGGCTAAATGAGTTCGAAACTAGTAATAAACATGAAAAACAATGATTTTTCAAAATAAAAGTTCAATCGTTTCAGCTTTTCCATCTTTGAACATCATCAAATATCGGGATTATTTTTTGAAAATATGGGAACACTGTAGTGAGAGTGAGAATGTGCGAGTATGAGAGAAAATTCAGAAAACGTCAATTGAAATTCAGAATTTCCATTTTAAATTCAGAAAACATTAATTGAAATTCAGATTTTCCATTTGAAATTCAGAAAATATCAATTTAAATTCAGAAAATATCAATTATTATTCAGAACAAATGAATTGAAATTCAGAAAATATCAATTGAAATACAGAAAATATCAATTGAAATTCAGAAATCGTCATCTGAAATTCAGAAAATTTCAATTGAAATTCAGAAACCGTCATTTGAAATTCAGAAAATATCAATTGAAATTCAGAAAAAATCATTTGAAATTCAGAAAATGTCAATTGAAATTCAGAAAATATGATTTGAAATTCAGAAAATATCATTTGAAATTCAGAAAATATCAATTGATGTTCAGAAAACATCAATCGAAATTCAGAAAATATCAATTGAAATTCAGAAAATATCAATTGAAATTCAGAAATCGTTATTTGAAATTCAGAAAATATCAATAGAAATTCAGAAACCGTCATTTGAAATTCAGAAAATATAAATTGAGATTCAGAAAATATCATTTGAAATTCAGAAAATATCAATTGAAATTCAGAAAATATCAATTGAAATTCAGAAAATATCAATTGAAATTCGGAAAATATCATTTGAAATTCAGAAAATATCATTTTAAATTCAGAAAATACCATTAGAAATTCAGAAAATATCAATTGAAATTCAGAAAACATCAATTGAAATTCAGAAAAACGTAAACAGAATTTTTTAAAGAATCCGGCCAGGATGATAATGTTATACCCTATAAAAAATTTATATATGGATTTTATCAAAATACGTTTGATTAATAAGTGGGAGTAAAATTCATTTTATTTACGCGGGTGAGGATTATTTAAAATTTGTGTAATTTTTTACAAGAAACAAATTAGTCTACATAAAATCATTGAGGCACACAAATTTTAAATATTTTTCACTCGCGTGAGTACAATGAATTTTACTTATTTTGATAAAACTCATATATAAATTTTTTATAGGGGATAACATTATCTACCTAGACAGCTACTTTTAAAAAATGTGTTTACATTTTTCTGAATTTCAATTGATTATTTCTGAATTTCAATTGATATTTTCTGAATTTCAATTGATATTTTCTGAATTGCAAATGATATTTTCCGAATTTCAATTGATATATTCTGAATTTCAAATGACGATTTCTGAATTTCAATTGATATTTTCTGAATTTCAATTGATGTTTTCTGAATATCAATTGATATTTTCTGAATTTCATATGATATTTTCTGAATTTCAAATGATATTTTCTGAATTTCAATTGACATTTTCTGAATTTCAAATAATCTTTTCCGAATTTCAATTGATATTTTCTGAATTTCAAATGACGGTTTCTGAATTTCAATTGATATTTTCTGAATTTCAAATGATATTTTCTGAATTTCAATTGATATTTTCTAAATTTCAAATGATATTTTCTAAATTTCAATTGATATTTTCTGAATTTCAAATGACGATTTCTGAAATTCAATTGACATTTTCTTAATTTCAAATGACGATTTCTGAATTTCAATTGATATTTTCTGAGTTTCAATTGATATTTTCTGAATTTCACTTGATATTTTCTGAATTTCAAATGATATTTTCTGAATTTCAATTGATATATTCTGAATTTCAAATGATATTTTCTGAATTCAATTGATATTTTCTGAATTTCAAATGATATTTTCTGAATTTCAAATGGAAATTCTGAATTTCAATTGATCTTTTCTGAATTTCAAATGGAAATTCTGAATTTCAATTGATATTTTCTGAATTTCAAATGGAAATTCTGAATTTCAATTGATATTTTCTGAATTACAGTTGCAAAAGGTGTAGTTTCGAACTCATTTAGCCTATCATTTTAATTTAATGATATTTGCCGAAGTTAAAATGAAAAAAAAATATAAAAACTTAAAAAGTTTTCTATACTGAAACAAAAACCTCATTTCCCATCTTTGGTGCTCTCCACACATACACTAAATATACACACACATACATGTAAAAAAATGTGAATGTATGCATAAAAACAACCGTCACCGCAGCCGCAGTCATTTAATTTGTTTTTTCTCTCCGCAGCGGAATCCGCAGCCGCAGCCGCAAGTTTGTATCTCTTCTCTCTCTCTAAATTACAACTTAATTTAATTTCTCTGCGTTTTCTCTATTTTCATTCTCACTCTCACTACAGTGTTCCCATATTTTAAAAAAATAATCCCGATATTTGATGATGTTGATGGAAAAGTTGAAACAATTAAACTTTTATTTTGAAAAATCATTGTTTTTCATGTTTATTACTAGTTTCGAACTCATTTAGCCTATCATTTTAATTTAATGATATTTGCCGAAGTTAAAATGAAAAAAATATAAAAAATTAAAAATTTTTCTATTTGGAAACAAAAACCTCATTTTCCATCGCTGGTGCTCTCCACACATACACTAAATGTGCACACACATACATGTAAAGAAAATGTGATTGTATATATAAAAACAACCGTCACCGCAGCCGCAGTCATTTAATTTGGTGTTTCTTTCCGCAGCGGAATCCGCAGCCGCTGCCGCAAGGTTGTATCTCTACTCTAACATAGTTTCTTGATATTCAATAACACCTCCCACGAAATTGGAAAATTACACATAAAGCAAGAACCATATTGTTTACGTTTTTGTTTTGTGTTTAATTTTAAAACTTCACGGTATATTTTATCAGAGCTTGAAAAATATAATTAGCGGTATTCAGTGTTTGGTGCGTTTTATGTTGCAACTGTTTGCTATTGCAATAATTTTGTCATTGACAGTGGGCGGTATTTTAAGCAACTTTGCAATGCTAGATGCAATTAGGTAACAGCTGATATACAGAATTATTCGTCGTGAAAATTAACAAAAAGGTGTTTGATTATTTTGGGAAATTGTTTTAAAATGCTTGTAAAAATTACAGACTTCTCTTAGAAACTCATCACTACATTTTTTGCCTCTTCCAAATAATCCACAACAATTTTTATTTCATCTGGCGTCCACTTTATGTTGGGTTTTTCTCTTTTTGATTTTTCACTTAGAGTTGTCGGTTCTATACATTTAATTTTGTTCGAATGCAAACACAATATACTTAGCAAAAAAAGCTATACAGTTTTAGTATTGCGAAAAGCAATGATGCGACAATTGCAATTCTGTGTATTTTGTTGTTGGATTGCAAACAAAAGCTCCACTATTTTGCATTTGCACTTTCGCAAGATCATATGCATCAAACACTGAACACCCTTATTCTGTTTTGAATCAACTCGCATAAAATTTGTTTCATTTTCGGAATCATAACCACTTTAAATCAACGATTTGAAATCGAATAAAGTGATTTATATAAAACATATATAAATTTATATTGATTCAATTTCGAATGAATTTAATTGTTTTATGAGTTGTTTCGCGATTGAAGGCCACCATTATTGGTTAAATTAATTTGTTAAAATTGAATCAATTCGTTTGATTCTATGAAAAGAATCAACAAAAATCAACTTGATCCTTTCAATAAAATGGTAATTGAATTGCTTATCGATTCGTTCAAAATTTAATCAGATTTTAAAATCTAATTAAGGAATTATGTTTTTGAAAGTCTGTATTTTACTATATTGAAGGTACGGTGTAAGCGAAATAGATTTCCCAAAGTCGACCTTTATAAAAATGTAAGGAAAATCTTTTAGAAGCAAACCACCTTAACTATATATTATATTTTAAAGATTATATAAGAAGATCTCTTTAACTTTCAATAAAAACATTGAGGAAATACAAAACTTCAAAATCCATGGCTTATTATAAAAAGCCCATAACTATTTTTCCTATTTTTTTTTAGAGGAGAAGTAAAAAACTTAATAAATTCTGATTAACTTTGAAACTTAAATTTATTTGAATGCATTTTTTTATCTTTAAAAAAAATTTCATTCCCACATATTCACAGTTTTTAGATTACATAAAGATTTTCCTTCTAATCTAAAGAAATAAAAAATCGGTTTAAGATTTAGTGCTGGTAAATTCGGATACTTTTAACGGTTTTTAAATTTTTTTAAAATTTTTTAATAAAATTCTTTGAACATATTTACGTTGATTCAATATTTAAATTAATGAACATATTTTTTAACTTTTTTACCAACTATTATTTATGTTTTTCATAGTTTTTATATTATACTCTTAAATATTTTACTTTTGATTTTTTCTTTTAGCAGAGTTGTAGTTTTGTGATAAATATTTTAGTGGAGTCACATTTAAGGGTGTAAACATTTTAGCGTAGTCACATTTTTATATATTTTTCCGTCCAAAATGCAACTCTGAAAATATCGAGTAGCAGTTTTAAGTATCGAGTACTCCAAAAAAAGTCAAATACTCAGTACCCACTATTCATATTTTTACCAGCACTATTAGCTTTGTTTTAAATAAAACAATTCAAAAACTTTGAACTTTAATTATTTTTAAACCAGTACCGGTGTTCTGTAACTATGTGAGAAGTTTCTCACATAAAAATTGCAACTCTGCCATATTTAAAACAGAGTGAGTATCATAATGTCAAATTTAGCCAGAGGTATGTAAAAAAAATTTACTTATATTTAGTTTGAAATTTTGTGACTCATCCTGTTTCAAATATCGTAGAGTTGCAATTTTTATGTGAGTTACTTCTCACATTAGTTACAGAACACCGGTACTGTACCCCGTTTCTGTATCCAATGCGAGAAGTTTTGTCATCGAGAAATGCATGGTCATCCTGCATTAAACAGGGTGATTTAAGCGATGATAAAATGGACTGGAATTTTAGTCATAAATTTTGAAGATATTGTAACTTTTATAACTGAGTACACATGTAATTTTTTAAAATACCTAATTAAATTAGTAATAACTTACATGCACCGCATTATTAGCTGATTTGGTTTCATATATATTTTATTGTTTGCGACTCATCCTATATCAAGCAGAGCAGGGTTGCATTTCACATGTTTTTTGCGAAAACTTTTTCGATGCGAGAAATACAGAAACGGGGTGCAGTATTTAACAGACGTTTCAAAGTTTATATAAATTAATTATCTAAACATTTTTTTTAAACTTCTACTTGTTGAGTCATTTTAGTTGTTAATTTGTTGTGTTTTGTTACTAATAAACTATAAAACCTACCAAAAATGGGTAATTTTTACAGAAAAATATTGAAATAAAATTGTTACTCCAGTAATTTTAAACCTTATGCGGTTAATCGGGTTACCCGAGTAATTTTAAAACTTTACACGATTAATCGAGTAAGTTCAAAAAGTTAGAGTTACTCGATTACTCGAACAAAGCCAATCCCGAGTAATTTGAATACCCTACTGTATATAGAATTTTTTTCTATATACAGTAGTTTTTTAAAGTTGTTCGGGTTTCATGTGAAAAAACTGTTATGCTCCATAAAAAATTATTTATCACAATAATCAATTCCTTGTAAAAATTAGGCAGGATTTGTTTTCGCGCAAATTTAATATTCTTGTATTGTGGGTTTATATTTTGTTTTAATGAACAATATTTTGTATAAAACTTTTGTAGACATTGGGTTTTCGTATATTCTGAAATATTTGAAAAACAAAACGAAATTTTAACCTAAATTTTAATGGTTCGTTTATATGAAAAACTGTTTTTACAACAATAAACGTAGTTTTTCATGTAAAAAAAACTTTAACTTTCATGTAAAGTTTACTTGAAATATTTTTATATTAATATTTTTGAGCTTTTGGAGTGTTTTTCCAATTTTCATACAAAATATTGTTCTTTATAGTGTCTAGTTTTTTAAAATGTAAAATTGTAAAAATGATGACTGAACTGAACAATTAAAAATTTCTTGAATACTGGAAAAATCCTCGAACATAAAATGACATTTTTATACACAAATAAAAGTTTAACCTCCATAGATTGCAAGATAGAGTGGGGCGATTTGTATGGACAAAAAGTTTTTTGATATTGTGCCATCGATTTTTCGATAGCTATATTGGCATGAGGAAAAAAAAGTTCCACTACGACATATCAAAGAAATCATTTTCGAGGCGCCCAAATTTAAATTTTTTGCAATTTTCTAATAAATGCTAGATTAGCGCCATCTTGCGGTTGCTTTTTGAAACAACTAATAAAGTTGTAAACAATATAACATTACAGCCTTGCCAGAAAGGTATTACTTATGAAAATCGGATAAAAAATGTGGCAACTAGAGGTAAAAGTATATAAGTAAAATTAAGTTACCCGTACTTTTTGTTTGGGTAAAATGGTAAAACTGTTTATAAATCAGCTGTTTTAAATTTGTAAAAATAATTAAAACATTTACAAAATTTATAAACAATAATTAATAGCGTTATCAAATACCATGTTCTAATATTTTTTCTTTATTCCCTTCGATGTTTTATTCTTAAAAATATCTCTTGTTTATATGAATAACTTTGACGTCAATTTTTGGGCTTGAAATGTGGTTTTGTGCGTTCCTGGTATTGTGTGCATTTTTACCATTTTTTGAGATAAATCATTTTACCAGACTTTACCGAAAATTACGTCGAACAAAGTGAACACAATTGTAGAGTCCCTACCTGAAAAAAATTAGATTGTTAGGTATAAATGGTGTAATCATTAAGGGCATTTTTCTATACAAATGAAGAATATTTGTCTATATAACATTCTTCAGAATCTAAATTTTTGCAATATATTGAGCAGAAATTCACATTTGTGTAGGTCGAAACTTTAACTTGGTTACGCTTCCGTGCAAACAACTTAATGGAATATGTAGTTTTTACCATTAATGATGTGGTTTTGACTGGTTTTTCTAAAATCTAATGAGAATAATAATTATAAATGTCAGAAATTTTTTATACTAACTAATTATACTAATTATAAATATCAGAAGATTTTTATTTTATGAATTTTTCATAACTTTAAAACAGAGGCTCCCACCGACTTCTACTCTGCGGACCCCTTGAGATATTTTTACGGGCTCACGGACTCCCAGTGTTTTACATAAAAAAATTCCAAGCCAATGATTTTTATAAAAAAGTTGTTAGAATAAAAAGAAAAAAAGTGTTTTAGTTCCAAAAAAATCAACAGAATTTGAGAGATTTAGCAGAGAAAATAAATCATGTAAATTTTGTTTCCTATAAAAAAAATTGTAATTCAGGAAACATCAATTGGAATTCAAAAAATATGAATTGAAATTCAAAATTTTCATTTAAAATTGAGAAAACATCTAAAGAAATTCAGATTTTCTTTTTTAAATTTCAAAAATATAATTTTTAACTATGCATATATCATTTGAAGTTCAGAATAGCTCAATCATAATCTGAAAAATATCAACTGTAATTCAGAAAATATCAGTAGAAATTCAGAAATCATCAATTAAAATTAAAAAAATATCAATTAGAATTCCTAAATCATAAATTGAAATTGAAAGAAAAAAATTTGAACATCTGAGATATTAATTACAATTGTAAAAACATTAACTAAAATTCAAAATACATATACCAATTTTAATTCCGAATACGGATAGTGGGAAAGTTTTTAATAAAATTTCTAAATTAAGAAATATTTAACCCTCGAACCGGCCTAAGCTTTTTTAGAATGAAATTTATAACATGCGTTCCTCACGAAAAATAAACAATAAGTTCTTCTAAAAATTTTTTTCTCGTTGCCTGCTTTAGGCGATATGGGCCAAAATAGGTTAAGAGAGAATCTCGAAAACTAGCGTATAAAAATTACTGGATTTAAGCACAAATTATTCCTCTTACCAATTTTTGTACTGTTACTTAAGAGGATGCAGTGATTTTCGTTTTTCGAAAAATGCGATATTGAGCGAAAACCCACCACAACTTCAATATATATTATTAAAATTTATAAGCTTTACTTCTTATACCAAATTTATTCTTTTTAACAAATTTCAGTAAAATCCGTTCATTCATTTTCAAGTTAAGGCGATGTCCTTTAAAGGTATCCTTATGGAATCCTGTGTGTCCTTGGACCAAAGTTAGAATTGTTTTGAATAGATTGAGCTTCAGTCGGTCTTTGTGGTCATTATCAATTGTTTTAGTCAATTTAAATATGTTTTTAAGATTTTTAAAAATTCTGTTTGTTTTAAAATATTTATTTTTCGAGATTTTACGAAATTTTATTTTTGACGCTTTCTCGCTTACAAACATGCACTGTATAATAAATTTTGTTTTCTCTTGAAAAAGCAGTTACAAATTTTAATTAAAACAATCTTATTTTTAAAAATTTCTTGTTTTGAACCCAGGGGTAGTGACTCTCCATTTGGGAACCGTTGCTTTAAAGAATATCACAAAAGCTGCAATAATACATTCTACAAAACTATTTATGTAGCTAGAAATTCGGGTTTGTTTCTAACTAGATGGCATTTTCTATTCACATTGTGCTTTATTTATTTAATATTTTTTTCACAAATTTTTTATTGACAATTTCAGTATTACTTTTATGCTGCCTTTAGACTGAGCAAAAACTACATAGTTTTTAGCCTTTGCTAGTTTTTACTTTTCAAAACGCATACATAAAAACCAAACAAACAAGGTAGTTTTTGCTCAGTCTAAATTCAGTATTAATTAAGGCCCGATTACTGAATGTTCAGTTAGCTACTAACTGCGAATTTAGCTGACACATTTGTTGTTGTTTCTCATATAAAATTTTAATTTAAACCTCTAATGCTCTTTCTTCTAATTGCTATAATATTTAAACTATATATACATATATGGCACTAAAAATCTACTATGGAAATTTCAGTTTTTGCTATAAATAACACTATCAGTAAAATAAAATCAAATACCAAAATTGGTATTTTTTCAAAAAGCGATTTTCGATTTTTGAGTTAGAGAGATATTCGTAAGACGTATCCTGACGTTATCCTGTGAGTGCTGGACGAAAAATTGAAACTTATTTTACAAGTATAGACTCTAACTAGCTTTGTTATTATCGATAATGTATGTCAGATCGTAAATGTATTTTTGACGATTTTTCAAATATTTTTTTCTGTTTTAAAAAGTAAATTTTTAAATAATTTACGAAATTTTCACTTTACAGCCTTTTCGCTGGAAAATCGTTCCTTATACAAAATAAGTTTGAAGGCAAAAAAGTAGGTAATTATGTCAAAGAGTATACATAATAAAGAGATTGGGAGACTCTCTTTCACTGAGAAAGCATTTGTTCTATTATGTGCCTTGGAACAGGAATATACTCAAACCAATATCACCCAGCAAACATGGCAATACGAAAAAGATTCTCCGATCATATCGCCATAACGAAAACATTTATTGCCGACAATATCAATTTCGTATTCCGGAAGTTTCCTCCGTCGGAAACAACTGTTACCCTAAAAGAATAATTTCAGGCAATACGAAAACAATAACTCATATGGAAGAAAAAAGGGTGATATCGCTAAATAAATTCCCGGGTACAAAAAAAAACCATTTACTTTTTTCATTATTAAATTTAAGCCTGAAACGCAATATCTGCATACAAAATCCATTGACCAACTTATAAATTATCTTGATTTCATCTTAGCCGATTTTTCCCGCATAATTAATCTTGACTTTTCACGAGTTTATTTCCCATATATCTTTTGATTGTTTTTGTACGAATTTAGTTTTAATTTTTTCCAAATTGACAAAAGATTTCAAACAAATTTGCTTTATCTTCCAAATGATACAAAGGTGATATTGCCGCAATATTGTCATAAAAAGTTATGACAAAATATAAAATTTTTGAAATATTTTTTTACAAATATCGCAGAATTATCTTTCAAATGATAAAAAGAAAACGATTTCAAAGTAAATACTACTTGATTATTTTCATTCAAATGACAAATAGAAGATGTCGCTTTAATATCTTCTTGGAAGATATCTTCCAAATGTTTGCAGGGTCATTATGTGCGCACTTTGTATGACTCAAAACATCGACTGTAACCAGGGATGGAAAATAATAATTTAGTTATTATAAAAATCAAGAATGGGAACTTAATTATACTATTCCAACAGTATTATAAAAAACCATACGTAAACAATTGTAAAATAATAACGGAATGCGAAAAAAGGTTTTGGGGTTTAAAAAACTAATTGAAAGATTTAATAAGCGATTTACATTCTGCAAACGATGGCAAAATTTTCTTTTTTTGCAACCAACCACCAAACTTTGTTTTATGAAATGGGCATTATACTCCGTAGATTATAAATTTAAAAAACCGCACTTAAAAAAATGCAAAATAATAGAGGAACGCGAAAAAAGACTTTGTGGTAGAAAAAAATAATTAAAAAACTCAATCAGCGATTAACTATCTGCAAATGAATACAATGACGCAAAAATTTTCCTTTTTGCAAATATTTTTTTAGAGATTTTTTTTTTTTTGCAAACTAAGCATCAAACTTTAGTGTATAGTGTCCCTAGATTATTTTTTTGCAACTAGCCACCAAACTTTGTTGTATGAAATGTGTATTATAAATTAAAAAGGAATGTACTTAAAAAATTGCAAAATAATAGCGGAATGCGAAAAAAGACTTTGTGGTATAAAAATCTAATTAGGAAACGTAATCAGCGATTTAGATTCTGCAAACAAATTTATTTATGCAACAATTTTCCCTTTTACAAATTTTATTTTTAGCGATTTTTTTTGCAACTAGTCGCCAAACTTTGTTGTATGAAATGTGTATTACAGTCCCTAGATTATAAATTTAAAAACCCGCATGTAAAGAATTGCAAAATAATAGCGGAATGGGGAAAAAGACTTTGTGGTACAAAAATTTAATTAAAAAACTTAATCAGCGATTTGCATTCGGTAAATAAGTACATTGATGCTAAAAATTTCCTTTTGTAAATTTTTTCGCATTTTTGTTTTGCAAACAACCAGCAAACTTTATTGTATAAATGTGTATTATATTCCCCAGGTTATATATTTAAAAAAACCGCACTTAAAAAGCTGAAAAATAACGGCGGAATTCGAAAAAGGCTTTATGGTACAGAAAATGATTTAAAAGAGCTAATCAGCGATCGACGTTCTGCAAACGAATATACTGTTGCAAAAATTTCACTTTTTGCAAATATTTCTTCGGAATTTTTCCTAATATTTACTAATACCTAAATATTTAATTTTAATTTTTTTAACGAGCCAAAGAGGAAGCTATTTTTTAGTTACGATCTAACATTTTTTGGTATAAGACCCCGATTGAGTGAGCCTTTTCCATCCCTGATTAACCAGTCGGAGTTCATTCCTGTTCGAAGCCGCATAATATTTTTTCCCATAAAAAATATTGAGAGAGTTGCAAGGCCATTGATTATGTTTTCTATTGATATAATATTATGTACTTGTTTAATAAAAAGTTTTTATTTAGCCAAAAACTATTTAAGATCTGAAGACCACTTTTTAGCGGCCTTGGTCATTAGAGGGTTAAATGTTGGCTAAATTTCAACTGAACATTGAGTAATCGGGCCTAAATGTTTGTTGTTTACACACTAGAGCTGTTCAGTGATGAATGGAGAACTTTCAAAATTAATTTCAGGAATTCCGATTGGGCTAATTTTTCGTTTGCATATAAAAAAGCGATATGAAATTTGGTGGCGATCGGATAAAGAAAAGTCGAGCCGGAAACCAATTGGAAATTTGAATAGAGTTTACAAGGCGAAAAAACTAATTTTACTAATTCATAGCAAATAATTACAGAATCGAAATTTTTACTAAATTACCTTTTCAAAAAGATACATTCGATTGGTAAACATCAAATTCTCCAGGACACTAATGAATCAAAAACCATTTGACTATTAAATTAAAGGAAGAAAGAAATTTTCTAATACAAATTTTTATTCTTATACCCAAGAAAACCCATGTGTGAATTTTGGACTCTCTATGATTGGACATAACCCGTTCCTAGGAAGGGTCAAAAATTGTAAATTTTTTTGGGAGCATTTCATTTCTAGTTTTTTAATAATTTTGTTAAACAAATATTTAAAATTTCAGGATTGCACTTTAAAGTTTTATTGAGAACGTCATGGCAAATAAAAATTGTAAACACTACACTTATCGCTCTTATCTTACTTTATCAATAGCTGTATTTTGTCTAATGCCTATCAACGTTAAGTATTTAAAGCAAATATACATTAAACCGATTGTAGTATAAAAAATTTTAAACAGGTTATATTTATAATTGTTCCGTTATAATCGTTATAACGTCAGCAAAAGTTTTCAGGAAGTAACGCGAATAAGTTACGTTAGATGTGAAAATGTATAAACGTTGAGTTTTCAACGTTGATAATTATCCGCGTTGAAAGTTAACGTACATGCGAAAAGTAATGTGTTAGTTTTCGTCTTAAACGCGTTTTATGCACTTTGAGTTTTTTTTATGAGTTAACGGATATAGTTAAGTCGAAAACACAGCTAATGGCAGCTATTTAATTTCAGCGAATTTGGAGAAAAATTAAATTTTTGGCAAAATTTTTAACAAAGGGTAAAAGTTGTTTACTATTGCTGAATTCCAGTTAACAAATTTTAGATTACTTTGACCGAAAGCATATTCTAAAAAATTTATCAAAGTCTAACTACGTCCCTCGATTACATAAGAAGTCAAAGGTAAAATTTATGGATAATTTGGGTTTTTCATAAAAATGTATCGAAATATTTTACAGATTTTGATGAAGCTTTACTTAACTACTTCCCAAAGACTGAAATTTATATTGTGTATATAACTTAGAAATGCGGGTTTCACAACAGATGGCGTATCTTGTACAAATGGTTTGTGTCTGTAATAACTTATATGGCATTTTGGAGGGTAAACATTTGTAATTTATGCTCACTTAGTCATTGAACGAAATAGTGTTAAGAATAAATTTATTTTTGCTTCGAAAATGTCGAATTTTGTGCCAAAAAACATAATTTGCGGAAAGTTTTACTTTACTTCTTCAATTTAAAAAAAAAGTGCAGCTGAAGCACATCGATTGCTCACCGAAGCTTCTCCTCATTATATTCCATCGATTCCAAAGTGCAAGAGATGTTTTGTGTAGTTCAGAAGTTGTGATTTTGACACGGAAGACAAAGACCGCCCACTGAATTGGAGGCATTATTCGAAAAAGATTGTTGTTAAACTCAAGAAGAACTTGCAAAATCATTGGAAGTCACTCAAGCAGCAATTTCAAATCGTTTGCAAGCAGCAGGATTCATCCAAAAGCACTATTTTGCATGTCCGAAAAAAAAAATTTTTACATCGATGAAAAATGGATCTATTACGAAAACCTGAAGCCCAAGAAATCTTATCCATGACGTCTGTATTTTGTGGGACCAGAAGGGTACCATCTATTATGACCCTGTGGAAAACGGATCTATTACAGGACACGTCACGTGACTGGTGCATTGGGACTTTAACATGGGCTTGTTATAGGAGGGGGTGAATTGCGCTCTGTGATATGTCACAGGACTAATGCAAAAGAACAAATCACAGGAGTAACGCAAAAGAACACGTCACAGAACTAATGCAAATGAAAAAACATGTCACCGGTTTTAAAATTTACCAGTTTTAAAATAAACAAATTTTGTGTAATTAGTAGGTACTTTAGAATTCAGCTAATATTATTTTAATATTAATTTTTCAAGTATTTTAATTTCAAGGACTAAATTTCTTTTAACGAAAGCTGTGTTTTCGACTTAACTATATCTGTTAACTCACAAAAAAACTCAAAATGCACAAAAACGCGTTTAAGATGAAACTAACACATTACTTTTCATATGCACGTTAACTTTCAACACGGATAATTATAAAGTTGTTTTTTTGAAAGTGTTATTTATTTTACAAAAATTATACACTCATAGAAAGAAATAAAGCTGTAAAAATAGGAGAAAAAGCTGCTAAAAATTATGTAATTAAAAATGACCTTGCAAAAAAACTGCAGATATTAGCAGATTTTTATTTTGCTAAATACTAGTAAGATAAGAACATAATAAGAAATAAAACTGCTAAATTTACAAAATTTTAGTTATATTTAAGTTAACTTTTAGTTAATTAAAAATAACAAATAACCGTGATAAAATCCGCAAACAAATTTGCAGCATATTCGTAGACAAAAAATATCTTTTTCTGCAAGGTAATTTTTAACTTATTTTTAGTATTTCTAATTAAAATGTATACAGCATTTTTCTGTTAGTGTAATAAAAAATATATTTCGTAAAAATTTGATCAAAATGGATTTTTAAATTACAATTTTTTAAATACAAACGAAATTGCAATATTTACTTTTTGGTATTTAAAAAAAATACTTCAAGAATTACATTTTTATTTTGAATTTTTAAATTTCCATAAAATTTCATTAAAAATTAATAGAAAATTAAAAAAAAAAATTTTAATCGTTTCAAAAATTGAGTGCACAAAAATAAAAAAATAAAAATTTTACATTGAAAACTACAAAAAATTATTAATTGTGTAAAAAAAGTTACAAAAATTTTTTCCCACCTGGTAGGATTCGAACCCGTAAGCCTCTGATTTCTGTGCCAGCACGTTCCTGTGTAACCCCCATACAAAATATTAACTTCTTATCACCCATGAAAAACAACTTCTGACTAGCATATATTCATTGCAGCATTAGATGTTGTGGAAAACCCATTCCTAAGGGAGTAATTCTTTGTGATGTAATGAAGGAATTGACTCATTTAGAAGTCATTCCAATTATTTTTGCTGGGTAGTGGCCTACGTTTTAGTATCTTAAAATGTCTTTAGTACGTAAAAAATTGTATTTATTGCCTAAAGTTTTGCAAATGGAAACTTTTTTGCTTGACATCTTGGGACATCTTGGAAAGATATGCTGCCATACAAAATTTTTGAAAAATCGCGATTTTAACGTATAGGCCGCTATAGATGAATATATTTTTTTTTATTGAAATATATTCCTTTTAATTGCTTCTTTACTAAGCCATATCATTTATTAAGGTCGATTTTGCTTTCAGCGATTCCATTGGTTAAAACTTTAAAAAACCGTAAAAATCCATCTAAAATGCGAACAGTGGTTTTACTATCAAGTTTTATGCATCAAATTTTAAGCCTAAATATGAATGCAGGTCCTATATCTACATTTCACCATGAAAAATGTATTTTTATTGCATTTCAAAATTTTTGTATATAAAAAACTAAATGGAAAACCGCCAAACTTTAAAGATATTTATCGAAAAATCTGTACCATTGATCGAAAAATAAAGTACGCCATTGTAATCAGCATGACCGAAATATATAGAACTGATGGTCAGTAGACTGTCCCTTAAAATAGCAATTTGTCGATTTTCGTTCAGTACACCCCCCACCCCCCCCCCCCAGTTTTATTATAAATGGTCCCAAATGGGAGAATACGATTTTTTTTTTCGGAAAACGTTAACCCGTGCCGAAAGTTGGACGAAAATGGCCCATTTTGGAAAAACAGTGTATAACTATTAAAAACTCCCAAAATTCGAAATTTCGAAAAAAATTATTTTTTATTCCATTTATTCCTTTGATATAGTCAAAATGATTCAGACATGGAATTTTGATATCATTAACCCACTTTAGCCTGGAATCCAAAATGACCCACGAATATGATAAAAATGCAAAAACGTGTTTTTTTTACATTAATTTTTAAGATTTTTTAAAATGCCTAATTTGGAGATGTCTATTACTATTTGTACCACATAATAGTTTATATTAAAGAAAAAAAAAATTGAAAAATTATAATTCGAGTTTGTGTTTGGAGCGACTGCTTTCCAGGACATTTTACAAAAATTAATCATTTTGTCAAAAATTAAACAAAATTTTAATGTTTTCATCAAATTTTACACAGTTTTCGGAAAGCTTCACTCACATTTGGTTTGACTATAATTATCTTTACATTTGTTTAAAAAATATTTAACCCTTAGTGGCCTGGGGTCAGAAAAGACCCATGAAACTTAATATTAATTATGACTACGAGATTGTAAAGCCATGAAATTGATTAAAAAAAATCTCAACTGGATAAAAATAATTATTTTGCGTAACGTGATCTATATGGGTTTAATTTTTATACTTTTGGCCAAAAACGCCCCACTAGGAAATTTACAGAATAACACCTTTCATAATTTTCGGAAAAATATCACTTGGAATGAATAAAAAAAAATTATTTCCACTTGATAAAAATTATTATTTTGAGTAACTTGATCCATATAGGGTTAAGCTCAAACTAATTTGAGTGCGGCGAAATGAGGTATCGTGAAGTAGAAATCTATTTTCAATAGATTTTCTTACCTCAAATGTACTTCCAAACTAAATAGTTGTATATGCTGTCCCAGCAAAATATTGGTAATGACACCTCATTACTATCTACATTACCAAAAATGATATATCATTACCTTTTAAAAACAATGACTTCTTAATAACGGCCTATTGTATTCATTGTTTTTCAATATAAAATAATTACTTACTCGTAATAGTTTAAATAAGTACTTTTTACACAGTTTATTATCATGGATGGTAACCGAAACGAATGCGGTTATCGTTAGGTTAACGATATTTTAGGTTATTTCGGTAGCGGTATTTTAAGGGTAACGCTATTTCATTTATTTTGGTATCGGTATTTTAGGGATAACGGTATTTCAGTTACTTCGGTAACGGTATTTTAGGGTTAACGGTATTTCAGTTATTTCGGTAACGGTATTTTAGGGGTAACGGTAGTCAGCTGAAAGGGTTTTGAATCGATAACGGTATTTTAGCGGTATTGCCTGCCAACCCTGTTTATTATATGGAAATATCCCAGGTAGAAAATTACAAAGTGGCCAGCACTGGCAAAGCACCGAAATGGTTGGTATAAGTGCTTGTTAAGAGCGCTTTTCCAACGCCCAAATGATAACACCGTTCCACGGTGGTGCCAATGCTTTACCAAGCCCTGGGAAAGCACCCATAAACATAAAAATCAAATGCTTTGCCAACGCGCAAATAAAAAAATCAAAGTGCTTCCCTGACACCCAAATGATAACACCGGTCTTTTAATGCTTTGCAAAGTATTGAAATAGCACCAAGAAACATAAAAATCAAGGGTTTTCCCTGCCACCAAATTATGAGCCCTCATCACAGAAGAATTTTAAATTACTCTAAAAATATACGATTCTTGGAGTTATTGTATTGTGGAGTCAAAAATTATTTAAATATTCACATTTTGGAGTTTCTTTTTCAAAAACAAAATAATGTTATAGGAAAACAAGCGCTGGGAATTCACCCTTTTAAAGCGTTGGGAAGGCGTCCAAATTTAGTGCTTTGCCAGTACTTCTTTTTGTAAGACCGTGGTCTACTTGCGCTTTGCCAGTGCTTCTTTTTTGTGACCACACATAATTTCCACCTGGGATGTTTTCTGTTTAAATTTTTATGATGAGTCCTAAAATTACGCACTAGAAAAACTTAAATTTTTCTGAATGTATTTCCTTAAACTAATAGTATTTGTGTAACTCCTTATTTTTAAGAATCAAGTAAGCAATCGAATAACCACTTATAATTTAACGTTTTGTAAGTATGTGTGTAACCACTTATTATTCAAAATTTCATAACTACTATTTCTCATTTTTTCGTAAGCGAGCGGGTAAGCGTGACTACTTATAAAAACTACCAAGCCAAACAAAAATGATGCGTTTAGACGCCAAAAAATAAGTTGTGTGGAGCTATGAATTTCTATTATATAACCACTTATTTGGTAATGAAATATTTTGCTGGGGTCAATAACTAAAAGTAAACAACTGACACGATACTTTGATAAAGTGAACTTAAATATTTGTTAAGATTTTGCAAATCCGATTAAGGGATTTTACTAAATTTGCAAAATAGGAAAATAAGTGAAGTTTTCATTTTAATTGCAATTATATCCTAGATCCTTGACTTACTACTTTCAGACCGGTCCCATTTTCACCAGTTTCATAGTTGGTTCTTTCAGACAGGTCCTGTTTACACCGGTCACAGGACAGGTCACGAGATGGGTTCATTCGGATCGAAATTTTGCCTCAAGTCTTAAAAATGCGGGATTTTTGGCAAATTTTGTGCATTTATTGTGAAACATTGATACAATATTAATTTATTCAAAGTAATATCGTACCAATAATAAATATTAATTTATTTCCCATCATTGTGGCAAAATATGGATTCCGCCCCAAAAAAAACTTCTCATTTTTTGAGGCCAAGAACGAATCAAGCCAATTTCGGATATCATGTTCTGAAGTGAAGTGTCTTCCAGTGAGAGCGTCCTGCATCGATCGAAACAAATGGCAGTCGTACGGGCCACGGTGTGGACTATAAGGCGGTTGATGAAAAACTTCCCAACCACTATTTTCTAAATAGTTTTTAACCGGTCTTGCCACATGGGCCTAGCGTTGTCATGATGAAATATTACGGCTTCATGTCTGGTCGCATATTCCGGGCGTTTTTCAGCCAATGTTCGCTTCAAACGAATCAATTGAGTGACTCCCAATGATTTTGCAAGTTCTTCTTGAGTTTGACAACAATATACATGAGTAATGCCTCCAATTCATCATCTTCGAACTTTTTTTCTGATCTGGGCGGTCTTTGTCATCCGTGTTAAAATCACCTCTCTCACGTTGAAATCGATGAAAGATATCCAGGATAAGATTCGGTGAGGAATCGATATGCTTCAGCTGCACTTTTTTTAAAATTGAAGAATAAAAGTAAGCAAATGATGATTTGTTGGCACAAAATTCGTTATTTTCGAAAAAAAAACATTGTTGTTTACACTATTTCTTTCAATGTCAAATTGTAAGTGAGAATAAATGACAGATGTTTACCATCCAATATGCCATATAAGTTACTAAAGATACAAACTATGTGTAGAAGATACGCCATCAATTGTGAATCCAGAATTTTTAAGTTATCCACCTTGTTAATTAAAGTTTGCTGTTCGGTTTAATTCGAAACTGTAAACCGCGGATTTTCAAGCCTCAAAATCGAAACCGAAAACCGACAAAAATAAGCCGGTTTTTCTTAAATAATTTTAACTAATTAAAATAATTTAACAAATTGTATCGGAGTGTACAATTAAAATCCGGAAAGATTTATTAAAGAGCCCTAAAATCTTCCCAACCCATGTGAAAATCGAAATATATATGAACACACATGATCATACATTGACTTGTATATGATCATGCATGGGCATACATTGTCATATACGTACATGCATAGTTCAATGTATGACCATACATGCTCTCATATATTTCCATATATCTTTGGATCCAAAATTTGAGGGTATATGACCGTACATGTTCATATATGACCATATATGCTCACATATGATTCATGTATGCTCATATATGATCATATATGGCCATATACCTCCATATACCCTCAAATTTCGGATCCAAAGGTATATGGAAATATATGAGATCATGTATGGTCATACATTGAACTATGCATGTACGTATATGACTATGTATGCCCATGCATGATCACATACGAGCCAATGTATGATCATGTATGCTCATATATATTTCGATTTTCACATGGGAATGCACTTTTGTGACTCGTAAAAGACTCCGAATAATGAGAATTATTGGAAAATTTATAATTTTCTGAGCCATTATGAGTCATTTGTTATTAATTTTTCAATAATGAAAAAATTTTGAATGCACTCATAAATACGAGTCTAATATGTTTCATTTATAAATCCAAAATTTGAGCACTCTGAAAAATTTTTAATGCACTCATAAATACGAGTCTAATATGCTTATAACTCCAAAATTTTAGTGTTTTACAAGTCAAAATTTCTGGGCGCTCAGAAAAATGTCGGCTGGGATATTATTGAATTTCAAAAAGGGCTCAGCTCCCATATTACAAAATGTTGTATTTAATTGTAATTAACATTTTCTCCATTAATTATTACTTAAAAGTATTTTTTAGTTTTGTTATTACGGATAACATATACTGAGGCTTATAATTTTAGAAAAAAAATTGCACCAAAAAGTCAAGTGGTTTGAGAGATATTGAGTTTTATATATTCAATTTAGATTTTAACCGTATATTTTTTAAAAAGTCCTTTTTCGTAATCCGCGAAATTTATGAAATTTTATCTTTATAGTGTTTTAAATAAATTGCTAAAATTTAAATTTACTGTAGGGTGAATATGGTTCGGCTTAAGGTCATTAGTTGCTAAAAATTCTCTTTGTTAAATAAAAATTTTCTTATAAATAAATAAAAACGCATGGTTTTTTTAATTATTTTCTTTAAATCTTTATATAATAATGTTCACTCCAATATATTTCTATCAACTTTGTTCATCATCATCAGGGATCTGGCAAATAATTACAAAAATACACATAATTTTATTTAACAAAAATTATTTAAAAATATATATAATTATTAAAATAACTTTAAAAACAAATTATTAATTTGTTTGAGTCACAACAACTAATGACCTTAAGCCGAACTATATTCACCCTACAACATTAAAACAGGTCAACAAAATCCATTTTCAACATTTAAATTTACTCTTAAAAATACAGCTTTAGTTGCTGAAAAAAGAATAAAAAAATTTAATTCATAATGGTTTTCCGCGTTTTTTTTTTCTTCTCCCGCAAAGCCCTCGAAATGGCGTTATTGCTTATATTCGAATGAGAAATTCAATTGAATTTTATGTAATGAGTATATTGTGCGTTTTAAACTATTTATAATAAGTATAAAAAAAACGTATTTACTTATTTTAAAACAATTCTATTATTAGCACTAGAAAACCGAAAATTAACCGAAACCGCGGTTTTTATAATTTTGAAAAATCGAAACCGCGGTTTTCAGATTTTTCGGTTTTTAGCAAACTCTCTTGTTAGTGGTACTTTGTATAGTTTTTTGTTATTGTTGTTTTTTGCATCTCTTCTTCATTAACCCATTACAAAGTACAACACATGATTTTGGGACTCAATTCTTAGAATTGCACGTGAAAGTAGCCCCAAAAATAAGAACTCCTGCATCCAGAAGTTCTTATTTTTGGAGCTACTTTTACGTGCAATTCTCAGAATTGAGTCCCACAACAATGAGCTGAAAAATGTTGTACCTACTGTGTTATGAAATGTTGAAGTAACTGCATTTTTTTATTTAAAATGTGTGTAAAATATGAAGAACTCACCCGGGTGGGTTTCGGTACACTGCGTATGAAAAAGCTTTGGGAGTGCGAAAGTTAAATTAATCTCCATTTGACAATTTTCTAAATTTTTACTTAAGAATAAGAAAATGAACTTTAACCCCTTACAACTTCGGCCGTGTAAAGGTTAAGACCAAAATTTGTAGCTCAAATTAAAGCTTATAATCTAAGCTACAAATACTGCATATTGGACTTAGACTGACCTTTTAGTTTACAGATTAACGCAGAATTTCTTTTAATTCGCCTCTCCGTCCGTGCGTCTGTGCGTGTATTCTTGCGCGCATACTTAGGTAGCAAATATTAAGATATTTGGATGAAATTTTGTACATTGAATTATGTCGGCCTGAGGTCAAAGAATGTTAATATTAGATATAATCCATATTTGGGCGTAGCGGCCATATGGAATATTTTTCCGAATTTAACTTAAATACCCAATATTATTTACGCAAAATCAAAATTTCTTTTATATAGATTTATGCTATATTAAGAAATTTTACAGAAAAAAACGATGTTTGATTGAAGTAAAAATTGCAAATATTTCACACTCGAGATTTGTATCCTAAAATCTATCAGATGTGATGCATTTTAAATGTTGCGTTTTTAATGGAAAGTTTCCGTCGCCAACTTTCGATCACGTTCTGATCAAGTGTTTGTTTATAAACTTTCAGAGAACTTTCAATAAAATTAAATTAAAAAAAGTGTAAAAACATTCATTTTTATGTGTTTAAAATGATTATTTTTAAACATTTATGGGTAGACACTAATAATGACATACATATGTGGCTTTCCACACCAACTGCCCCGCTACTGTAAAACATATGTGGTATCAATGTCAAATTTTCGATATATATACGTCTATGTAGCGTGAAATGGAATCCGTACTTGTTTTTCTACTTTTCTACAAAGTGGGCTACGTAGGCGTGGTCAAATGTTGAAAAAATTTAAAAGCATTTTTAGTTAACAATTTGTTAAAATTTTTTGAAATATGTCGAGAGCCTAAAATTAAACACGTGCTATTTTCTGAATGAAACAAAACTAAAATTTTCAGAACAAGTTTTGAATTTGGATTTTTTGTGTTCCCATGTGAAAATCGAACTATATATGAACATACATGATTATACATTGACTAGTATATGATCATGCATAGTCATACATGATCATATACGTCATTACATAGTTCAATGTATGACCATACATGATCTCATATATATCAATATATCTTCGGATCCGAAATTTGAGGGTATATGGAGGTATATGGCCATATATGATCATATGTGAGCATACACGAATCATATGTGAGCATATATGGTCATATATGAACATGTAGGGTCATATACCCTCAAATTTCGGATCCGAAGATATATGGAAATATATGAGATAATGTATGGTTATGCATTGAAATATGCATGCACGTATATGATCATGTATGCCCATGCATGATCATATACTAGTCCATGTATGATCATGTGGGCGCTGTGGTGTAATGGTTAGCGCGTTGGACTGTTACACGTGAGGTTGCGGGTTCGAGCCCCAACCAAGGCAACATCAATTTATGGGAAATAGTAATATGTATGAGGTTTTTCTATCCCTCATACATATCGCAGCGTCCTCCTTCGGTGTTCCCATAGCACTTAACCCCACCGAAGTAAAATAATATAACAGGGCTATGAACTAAAAAGCTTCAACAAAGTTCGCCAACTCACCATCAGATGGCGCGCAACAACTGTTCTAAAAAATTCAACATCTCGCGCAATTACAGTGTTGCCATATTTGAAGCCCTTCATCTTTCACCACCTTTCATTTCTTCTCTATCCCCTTTCCAAAGGAAGCAACACGTTAATTAATAGGAAGAATTTCCTGAGTGTTGCTTCTCTTTAAAAAAAAAAAAAAAAAAAAAAATGTACGTTTATATATATTTCGATTTTCACATGGGTTTTTATGAAAAACTCAATTTATCAAAAAACATCCTACTTTTTTTATTTTTTAAATATTATTAAAAAAATCTCCGGATAATTTTCTATTGGTAAGAAAAAAATTGGAGATGTGCTCGTTTTCGAGATAATTTACATTGAATATGGTACAAATGTAGTTGTACAGTAGACCGTACCTCAAAAAAAAAGCTCGCCGTACACCCTCCAATATGAAGTATTTTTTAAGGCAATTTCAAAAAAAATTTTTTCCCTAACGTAGGTTTCGCCTTTTTCAATTTTTCGTTATAGCTTCGGCATTTAGTCTGATATATTGATTTTATGCCTCGAGCAAACCAGTGTTTTACTATAAAGGAAAAATCCAATGAAAATAAATTTAAAAAGGCGACCCCTACGTTCGGCAACCAATATATACAAAAAAATTATACTGGGCTTATCGAAAAACTTCATTAGCAAAAGTTTAATTATTTTTTGCGAGCTTTAATTTTCTGATATTAGGGTTGTAGCAACTGAGATCTGGTGGGTAACTACTAAAACGGGATACTTGAGGTCAAAACACTGGTCTCCTCGAGAGAAAAACATCGATGTATCATACTTTAAGATCCGACCGTAAATGCCAAAGATATAACGAAAATTGTAAAATTGCGACCAATACGTTCGGCAAAAAAAATAGATTTTAAAACTCCTTGCAAAAATACTTTTTATTGGAGGATGTACGGCGCCCTTTTTTTTTTGTTTCCCTGTAAGGTGGTACGCTCTATTGTACAGTATTTGGGAAATTTGTGCCTGGGTGCGTATGAGTAATATATAGGGCAAGGAATTTCATGCAAATGCATGTTTTTTCTCGATAGTCCAAAACTAATATGGACTAAATATTTATCCGAATCATCAAATTTATAACAAAATGGCATCGATTTGTAGTTGCATATTTTGTGATAAATGTATATTTTGACTTTAAATGCATATTTGATGCCTTTTTAATGCATATTTTGTGATTTTTAATGCATATTCGTGAATATTTTTCATTTTTAGAAGCATTTTTTATTTTGTAAAAAAATATAAAAAATTGATACATTGTCATATTTTGATTCAATCAAAATAAACATTCTTAAAAGATTTCCATAGGTCAATACTATGGGAAATCTTCAAGTTCTGTTTGTGTTTGCAAAATCTTAGTGAAATATATTTTTAAGTTTTAAGGTGCATTTTTTTGCAAAAATAATTTTTAGCGCATATTTCTTATATTTTTAATGCATATTTTTCTTATTTAACCGCATATTTTAGGAGCATATTTTCCATGAAATTCCTTGCCCTATTAATATATATGTGGTATATAATGTTAGCGATAATAAATGTATTTTTTTCGAAAATTAAGCCGAATATCACTCTAAAAATGTTTAAACCTATAAAAGATCATGCCGATGGTCTTATGTAGCCAACCTTTTGCTGACGATATATTCAGAATTTGATATATATTATGTGATAAAAGGAGTAATATAAATTCCCAGCAGAAATTACTGCTTGCTTGGAAGCAGTTTTGTCAGGGAAAGTTGAGCAGTGAAGCGATTGCATTATTAATGATATCATGCCTGATTTTTGTTCGAGATAGCTCGCGTGAAAGCACTTGTTTCGAGTTCCAAAAAGGCATGAATTCACCGCTTTTAATTAGTGCTTCTGTTTTTCTTTTAATATGTCGATAATTCATGCCTTCTCAGAAGTGCATATTATAAAGCTTTTCAACTATTTAAAATCATGCCTTTTCAAAAGCACAATATTCCTGAATATTTTTCCGTGAAGAGAAAATGCCTCTTTTTTTAGTAAAACCTCTTATTTAATTTAAAATAACTTTTTTCGGCATTTTAAAAAATTTTGATAAAAGAACAGCAAAAATATTTAAGCAATCAAAATGTATTGCTCATTTCATGCCTTTTTTAAAAGCACAACAAAAAGCGATGTAAACAATTAATCAACTTAGGCCTTTCATTAGTGCTGTTTTCGAAGCTATAAATTTTTAGAAGCGGTAAAAGTAGCAGAAAGGAAGCAGTAATCGTTTTTACTGCTGTAAATATATGATAGGGTTATATATGATAGGGAAGCCGCTTGGCATGCTCTTAACTAATTTTAGGTACGAGTTGTCCACTTATGACAATCTGTTTTTTTTTATTTATGAATATTTCTTATAAGTACACACAGAAAAAACATTGCTTAGAAATCGGCCCCAACAGCAAAAAATCAATAAGGAAAACATAATTTCTTTTACAGTCCTTAACTCTTTAACGCTGCATTCGATTTTTAACATTCATTACAAATATAATATGTACAACTGTAATAAAATGAAAGTATTTGCAACCAGAGTAGGAAAATAAACTGTACTCAACATGTAGGCTAGGGTACGGCTAAGGAACACATACCGTATCTATCGTTTTAGCGATTGTGTGTTTGTACACAAACCGAATGCGGTACACTACGCTTGTCTGATGAACGCAAACGCTACGATTATATACTGTACTTTCAAGACATATTCACACCCGTAGCGTACCGAATTCGGGTTGTGTGTATAAACACAAATACTAATTACAGAGAATGGCGTATGTGTTTTCTACGCAACCAATATGCTTGTGTGCTGTGTTCGCGATGTGTGGTACGCAACCCTAAAAGTACGGTTCGTTAGAGTTTATTTTCCTACTCTCTTTGCAACAAAAAAATTAGTCCTTTTAGCTATATAAGATATTGTTCAAATTGATTAAAACATTTAGGCCCGTTAATTTATCTCAATTTATGCCCTGGTTAAGACCTATACTAGCCTTAACCACTGGTAAACATATTTTTTGAATAACTTATCTAAATTTTAACCAAGTATTTCTTCTAACCAATGCTAAAATTTAACCATAGAAATTTCTGTGGTTAAGAAACTTAAACAAGGCTATTCACCCTACATAAGATATTTTAATAAATTAAACTTGTAATGATGATTATTAAAAAAAAATCTAAAGTGCAGCTTTCACCAAACTTCGATTAAGAATCGTTTATGATGCATATAAGTATTTTCGGTGTGCATTTCCCCACTAAAATCGTGCACAAATTTTTGCTATTTAGGATTTAGGTTTCTGCGATAGCTTACGGAAATTGGCCTCATGTAAGAAAATTGGAAAAATTTATTTTTTCATGGGTTCAAGGAGCCAAAAGTAATTAAAGCCAAAAATGGTGACCAATATTAGAATAATTTGACACGAATTAAACACCTCTACAAAATGAAAAGTCGCTGCTGTTAGAAGCTTGATAAATACTTTTAGTATTTTACTTGCTGATTCCAAATCTCTATTCCAAATTCGTCTCTCGTCTCTCAAATTTAAAAAAAAATCGTGATTAAAAACGCGGAAAATAGCTTTTTTTACCTGACATATGTATTTTGAAATACTGTACAAAACACATCCAAATAGCTTAAGACTTTTTGTTACGATGGTAGTAAAGAATGAATTTTGTTCTCTAAAATACATAGGACAAAATTTTTTTTAATTTGTGTACCGTTATAGGAAACAATTCTTTTGAAAGCCACTCTCAGAAAAACAATTATTCCATAAATTTTGGGTAACTTGCATTTAAGGATTTAGAATCGCGTATAAAATTCAAAATGAGTCATGTATCAAAGCTCAAATCGCTGAAAGTTTGTTGAGGTACACGTGAAGTACAAGACTACTGAATTTAATTCTTAGATATACAAAAGCGCATTGAAATCACTCGCGAATTAACGAAATGTCAACCAATCATGTTTTAATATTCTAAAAATATGTGAAGAACCCCTGGACAACCCACAGTTTTGACTCGCAACTACAAAAAGTTACAAAATCATGCACAGCGAACATTTTTCTACTCACTTTGATGTTCTGATCATATAAATTGCCTTAGATTAATAATCTATCACAAAATTTCCACTGTTTTTTTTTGTATTTTTATGCGCGAATCTTTCCGCGGTTAAGCACGAAATACTTTCTAATAGTTCAAATAAATCAACTTTTATTTTATAGACTTACCAAATGGATTTAATTAAATCACCTCACGTAGTATGCAAAAAGACACACTCATTTTATAGTATTTAGCGACCGCGAATCTTTAAAAAAACGACATGTTCAAGTGTATTATTTTTTTTATGACCAGAAACACACAAAAAACCGCGAGAAAAACTTTTAATTTTCCCGTATTGAAAAAAAAAATTTTTGTTATTAATTTTTGTTTTTTCTTTTGTTTTTATTCTAACATTTCATACTAAGGTTAAGTACCCAGAGTTAAAATATTGATAAGTTATTATGGTTAAATTATCCTAGGGATAAATATTTAGTATTGGTTAGTTACCTATGGTTAAGTTAAAGTTAACTGCTCGAGAAAAGTTAATGGGCCTTAATTGATATAACCAAATTTAATATATGATAAAATCATTCAATCCCAAATATTCGGCTTAATTTTCGAAGAAAAATACATTTATTATCGCTAACATTATATAGCACTTATATGTATATTACTCATATGCACCCAAAAATTCACAAATACGGTACAACTACATTTGTACCATATTCAATGTATATTTTCTCGAAAACGAAGCCGAACGCATCTCCAATTTTTTTCCTAAAAAATAAAAGAAGTAGAGTGTTTTTTGATAAATTGAGTTTTTCATAAAAACACAAAAAATCCAAACTCAGAACTTGTTCTGAAATTTAAAATTTTTTTTTTTCATTCAGAAAATAGCACGTGAGAAACTCCATAGATTATGTTTAATTTTAAACTTTTGACATATTTTAAAACTTTTAACAAATTGTTTTTAAATTTTTTCAAAATTTGACCACGCCTACCTAACCCACTTTTTAGAAAAGTAGAAAAACAAGTACGGATTCTATATCCCGCTACACAGACGTATATATACCGAAAATTTTGACATTGATACGACATATGTTTTACAAGCTGGACATTTGGTGTGGATTGCTTCATATAAGTAGTTTCTATTCTCTACCTCAAACAATAATAATAAAGTCTCGGTCGTCCATTAGTTGTTGGCTGCTGATAACAAAAAAAATAAATAACAAAAAAAATAATCAACCGATTCCTGAAACGATAGAGAAAGAATAACACTGGGTAAAAATACCAAGAGTTTTTTATAAACAAAAATAGGTATAATCGTTACTTTATATTCGTTCAGTATCTTGTTCTTATTTATCGTATGATTCTCAAATATTAGTGATGGGAGTTTTATTTGTAAATATTTGTACTGTGTAATTATTCTATAGAATGTTGTATCGATATATGCCCTACGGGAAATTTTAACAAACTGTCACGGAACTGACCCCTTTATATGAAATAGACTGATCACTTTTACATGGCGTTGTCATAGGAGGGGGAAATTGACCCCTTGTGACTTGTCACAAGACAAATCCTAGGACATGTCCCTGAACTTTGTTTTTTTTGAGAGTTCAGCAGTAACCTGTCCTAGGATTTGTCTTGTGACATGTCACAAGGGGTCAATTTCCCCCTCCTATGACAACGCCATGTAAAAGTGACCAGTCTGTTTCATATAAAGGGGCCAGTTCGGTAACAGTTTTTTAACATTTCCCGTAGGGTGTAGTTAGGAGATAATATTATTCGTTAGTTTCTTCTGAAATATAGCGATTATATCTTAAACAATAATTCTTTATTTATAAAATGGATAATCAAAATAATCATATTTTATGTTTGAAATACGATTATTGAAATAAAAATACAAAACAAACTGAAGAATAGATTAACCAGAGTTGATAAAAACCATAGATTATCCTCTTCTTCTTCTTCTTCTTTTGTCAACAAACGCACCCCAACAAAAACATGGTAATGATAGGCCATATGATTTACCAAGTAATGATAAGTCACTACATTTTGCATTACTTTAAATACAAAATAATAACTTACTGATACTAAGTTGTAGAGGTACTTATATATTCTTGAAAAATCATCACTTACTATTAATTGATTAACTACCCTACGGGGAATGAGGAGTCAATTGCCCTCCAAGGACCTATCCCGTGACCGGTCAACCGAAGGCATATTACTAAATTAGTACAAATATGAACAATAGAAAATGAATTAATTTTCTAAGTATTTTCTGATCCGTTATTTTCACTGTTGCTTTTAAAAAAACTCGACCGATACCTAAATAAAAACAAAATTCGCGGCATATTTTTAAAAATATTTTTTATTTTACTCTTTTATTTATTTTTAACTTTATTTTTTCACGATTTGCTTATTTTAGCTCTTATTTTAAATTTCTATAATGTTTTGCTAAGAAATTTTAAGTTTTGTATTTTCAACGTTTTTTTAATGTTAAAGCTGTTTTAGTTTTAACAATTGGTATTTCATTTAACTTTTCTTTGTAACTTAAGGGGAATTTTTAAAATTTTTATTTATATAGTCAGAGGTTTTGAGGTAATTTTCTAATTTTTAATTGATTTTTTAATTTAATTATGGCCAACGCAAAAAACAAGTCAACTGCCATTAAGGGACCTATCCCATGACCGGTCAATCGGGGGCATATTCAAGACACTTCCACCATATTTGTGTGTGTGTTAATGTCGTTTTATTTTCTATTTTTTTTCTTGTCCATGTTTTTTTATTTGCTGTGTGTGTTTGTTTTTTCTTTCTCTTTTTTATTTGAACAGAAACGAAAAACATAACTTAACCATCAGCCAGCCATCACGCATAAGCACCCTACGGGGAATGAGGAGTCAATTGCCCTTCAAGGACCTATCCCGTGACCGGTCAACCGAAGGCATATTACTAAATTAGTACCAATATGAACAAAAGAAAATGAATTAATTTTCTAAGTATTTTCTGATCCGTTATTTTCACTGTTGCTTTTAAAAAAACTTGACCGATACCGAAATAAAAAACAAAATTCGCGGCATATTTTTAAAAATATATTTTATTTATTTTACTCTTTTATTTATTTTTAACTTTGTTTTTTCACGATTTGCTTATTTTAGCTCTTATTTTAAATTTCTATAATGTTTTGCTAAGAAATTTTAAGTTTTGTATTTTCAACGTTTTTTTAATGTTAAAGCTGTTTTAGTTTTAACAATTGGTATTTCATTTAACTTTTCTTTTTAACTTAAGGGGAATTTTTTAAATTTTTATTTATATTATCAGAGGTTTTGAGGTAATTTTCTAATTTTTAATTGATTTTTTAATTTAATTATGGCCAACTCAAAAAACAAGTCAACTGCTATTAAGGGACCTATCCCATGACCGGTCAATCGGGGGCATATTCAAGGCACTTCCACCATATTTGTGTGTGTTTTAATGTTGTTTTCTTTTCTATTTTCTTCTTTGCCATGTTTTTTTTATTTGCTGTGTGTGTGTTTGCTTTTTCTTTCTCTTTTTTATTTGAACAGAAACGAAAAAAATAACTTAACCATCAGCCAGCCATCACGCATAAGCAACGTTAGCTCAGACGGTAGAGCGTTTGCCTTACAAGCAGAAGGTTGTGTTATCGAGCACTACTTCAACGCCAAGTAGATTATTTTTAATTCTTAATTTTTTATTAGTTTATTTGAAAAGCTATTTTTAGACACACCACCTTACTGCCACAATGTGTCTAAAATGTGGCAATTGGTCATTTCCAATGACAACGCCATGTTAAAGTGATATGTCTGTTTCAAACAAAAAGACCGATCAGCGACCGGTCTCCGCCCCCTTGGGACCTATCCTGCGTGTCATCTGGGACCGGTCCCTTTCCCCGTAGGGCAACGTTAGCTCAGACGGTAGAGCGTTTGCCTTACAAGCAGAAGGTTGTGTTATCGAGCCCTACTTCAACGCCAAGTAGATTATTTTTAATTCTTAATTTTTTATTAGTTTATTTGAAAAGCTATTTTTAGACACACCACCTTACTGCCACAATGTGTCTAAAATGTGGCAATCGGTCATTTCCAATGACAACGCCATGTTAAAGTGATATGTCTCTTTCAAACAAAAAGCCCGATCAGCGACCGGTCTCCGCCCCCTTGGGACCTATCCTGCGTGTCATCTGGGACCGGTCCCTTTCCCCGTAGGGTAAGTACTGATTTAGTCTTTTTATACCCTCCATCCCACTGTGCAGGAGGGTATATATCATTTTGTCATTCCGTTTGTAACTCATCGAAAAAAAAATGGTATTGTTGTAAGGATAATGGTATTTCGTTAATTTCGGTACTGATATTTTAAATGTATCGATATTTGAATCTATAATAGTATTTTAGCTATAGAGCCTACCAACACTGCTTCAATGTATGTAATTACTTTTGGCTTATGAATGACTTAACATCTAATTGTGAAGTTTGCATAAAAATTCCAATATCTATTTTTTATTCATACGAGTTAATGAATTGATTCACAGCGACTGATCATCCACGAATTAAACCGATACATCAGGAAAGTGTGTTAATCTATACATGCTTTGAAATTCTCTCGTTATACAAATAAGCTATTAACGTACACAAAAAACTCGTTACCAAGTAAATAAAAAAATTTCAACTAATAAAGTTTTATCGAATAATTTATTATATTGTGTATGCCACAAAAATATTATTTTAGTTGAAGTGCTCCCAATTGCTTGCCAAAGATTTTTTTGTGTGTATTTAAAAACGCAAATAAAACTTGATTTTTGAAAGACTCTAAAATAAGATTATTTTTAAATCGTTCACATGTGATCATAACTGACTCTTATTTACAAGCTTTTTAAGTGTTTTGTTCTAAAGTTAATTTTTTCTCTAAATTTTATGAAGATTCATATAAGACTCAAAAGTTCATCATAAATGCCGCATATTTAAGGAACTTTTCTTTGTAATAATATAACGCCCAGAACGATGGGACAATTGAAATGGCCAAATCACTTTTTTAAGTTTACTGATGAAGTTATTACCTTTTTTCGGAGTTCAAATTGTAATAATATGTTAATTGAAGTCATTTATAATTTCATATTTTTTGGGTAATTTTGTCTACACTTTTGGGAATTTTGAATCTTCCTTTTTGATTAACCCCCCGTTTCCACATGCAAGTGCAAGTTCGAAAAACTCAATACACTCACACTTTTTCACTAATACAATCACACTTATACGACTTGCGACTCAACTTGCAAGTAAATTTTGAAGACAGTGGATTTTTGACACTGGCAAGTGAAATGACAGAATAAGGAAAACAGTGTTGCCTAGAATGTTTTCTATTAATTTACTAGTCTTTGCTAAAGTAAGAGTTGTAATGCAACTGATTTTGTATTTATTTGTAAAAAAAAAAAGTAAAAAAGAACACAATGACATATCTTAATGGTAATTTCAAATATCAATTTTACAAGTTTTTGAAAAACAAATTGTTAAGAACAAATTTTTTTCCAGCTTTGTTAGAATATTGAATACTTGGCAATACTGGAGTCTTATTTAGTGACAACCTATGCCTTCGACGACATTTTAAAAATGAACTTGCAACAAGTAGGTGGACACATGTGAAATTTTCATGTTTTTTTCGGTAATTTTCGAAATTTTCGCTGATAATACGTATTCTCTACTTGCAACCATTTACTTGCTTGTGGAAACGGGGGGTAAACTGAAATATTTACTTATAGTGGTGGAAAAAATCATACACATTTGTTGCACAGTGGATTGACCGAATACAAAATGGGTAATAATTCATACTTGTTTGTACTTAGTAGAATCCCCGAATAAAAACACCAGGATGGAGGGTATCTAAAGACTCGGCACAGCCGAATTTAATCTTTGGTTTGTATAAGTTCTAGGGTTGCCACATGGCCTTGAATGGCCTTGATTGTCAAGTTAATTCAGGTCTTGTCAAGTGCCAAGGTCAAATTTATTTTGTCAAGTTAAATTGAATTTTTGTCGTATCAGTAGTTAAAAAAAAACATGCAGAATTACAAAACTCATGAAATTTATTAGTGTTTAAATTTTTTTGAGTAGCATTTATTTCTAAACAATAACAAAAGAAAGATGAAGTCTGCAGGAAGTCGTTGAAATTTTCAAACTTTAGGCCCAAAAAAATATATAAATTTTTCATAATTCTCGCAACGCCATTTTAAAATTTTAGCATATTTTCTTTTCTGAAACGTAAAAACCAACACTTTTTTTCATAAATTTATTAAATTGTTGACATATTATTAAAATAAAATGGTTTTGGGAGCGTGAGTAGAGATTTACGATAGACGCTTTTCCTTAAAAATCGGTAAACAATAATTTTACTAGGACAAGAATTATTTTGATTATATATCAACCATTTAATAAATTTATAAAAAAAAAAAAAGTTTTGGGTTTTTACGTTTCAGAAAAAAAATATGTTAAAATTTCAAACTGACGATTCGAAAACTATGGAAAGTTTATATATTTTTTGGCCTAAGGTTTAAAAAAGTCAACGACTTCTTGCAGACTTCATCTTTTTCTTCTTATTATACAGGAATAAATGCTACAAAAAAAAAATAAAACACTAATCAATTTTGTCAGTTTTATTTTTATTATTTGGTCTATTTAACCCATATGTCCAAACTTCAATGGCTGGTAGCACTATCGAGTTTGTCCCCAAAAATTCAAAAAAAAAACTGAAATTTTTTTTATGAATCTTAATAAAATGGCGAGTCCCAGCAAAATCTTTCATTACCAAATAAGTGGTTATATAATAGAAATTCATAGCTCCGCACAACTTATTTTTTTGCGTCTAAACACATTATTTTTGTTTGGCGTGGTCGTAAGTAGTCACGCTTACCCGCTCGCTTACGAAAAATTGAGATGTAAGTAGTTATGAGATTCTGAATAATAAGTGGTTACAAACATGCTTACAAAAAGTTGAATTATAAGTGGTTATCTGACTGCTTACTTGATTCTTAAAAATAAAGAGTTACACAAATACTATTAGCTTCAGGAAATACATTCAGAGAAATTAAAGTTTTTGCTAGAGTGTAATTTTAGAACTAGTCATAAAAATTTGAACACAAAACATATTTACATGTAATAAATATAAATGTATAAAATTTAACTTTGTAAAAAGTACTTATTTAAATTATTGCGAGTAAGTCATTATTTTGTATTTAAAAGCAATGACTACAATAGGCCGTTATTAGGAAGTCATTATTTTATATTACAAAATAATGCAAAAGGTAATGATATATCATTATTGGTAATGCAGACAGCAATGAAGTGTCATTACCAATATTTTGCTGAGGTGTATTCCAAAATTATAAATTTTTGTATTAGGAATTACCCTACTGCACACATATGCACATTCAATTTTTTTTATTGTCAAGTTTTTTTTTTAAATCAAGTTATTTTTTGCGAAGTGTCAAGTTATTAGACTTTTGCGATATGGCAACCCTAATAAGTTCCCAGTCACCTGGGGACTTATTCAAATCATCGAGCGGGCTTTAGCCCGCTTGTTTATATTAATATTTTATTTATTAATTTGTTTTGAACATTTTTTCAACTCAATAGAAAATTTTCCAATGTAAAAAGTTATTTTGCCAATATGGCCAACTATTTTACAATGTAGGTTAACCACTCATTTCCTAACTTCTGAGTAACCACTTAACCTAGCTTTTTCAGTAACTCCTTATTCTTTCACTATAGGTAACCATAGTGTTAACTCATTACTCTCACTTTTTTGTAATCGTGATGGTAATGACCACCCATGAATTTTTGGACATAGTGAAAGTATAAGTGGTCACCCAAAGTTAGGAAATAAGTGATTACTAGGGCAAGGAATTTCATGCACTTAAAAATGGAAAATATGCACCTAAAATATGCGGTAAAATAAGAAAAATATGCGTTAAAAATATAAGAAATATGCACCAAAAATTATTTTTGCAAAAAAATGCACCTTAAAACTTAAAAATATATTTCACTAAGATTTTGCAAACACAAACAGAACTCGAAGATTTCCCATAGTATTGACCTATGGAAATCTTTTAAGAATGTTTATTTTGATTGAATCAAAATATGACAACGTATCAATTTTTTATATTTTTTTACAAAATAAAAAATGCTTCTAAAAATGAAAAATATGCACGAATATGCATTAAAAATCACAAAATATACATTAAAAATATAAAATGCACCAAATATGCATTTAAAGTCAAAATATGCAAAAATATGCATTTATCAAAAAATATGCAAAAATATGCAACAACAAATCGATGCCATTTTGTTCTAAATTTGATGATTCGGATAAATATTTAGTCCATATTAGTTTTGGACTATCGAGAAAAAAACATGCATTTGCATGAAATTCCTTGCCCTAGTGATTACAATGCATTGTAAATGGTTACATTTACATTGTAAAATAATTTGTTGCTAGAACTTCGTGGAAAAATATGCTTAACTCTTTAAATAAATAAATCTAAAGATAAATAAGAACATCTAAAAAACATTGGCCTTTTTAAAGGGACCCTTCACAATCTTAAAAAAAAAAAAATCTTGGAAAATTTTCTATTTAGTTGTAAAAATGTTCAATTTAGTTGTAAAAATTTTTAAAACCAATTAATAAATATATTAAAATAGAAAAAAATATTAAGTCGGTAGTTATTTAATCAATTACCAGTAAGTAGTTATTTTAATAAAATATGCAAGTACTTCTGTAACTTATTTTTAGTAAGTCATTATTTTGTGTTTTAGTGTGATGTAAAGGGTAATAACCTATCATTATTTGATAATCTGTACGGTATTAACCTGTCATTGCTATATTTTTGCTGGGTACTACATATAATTTTTGTATTTCTTGATTGTTTACTCTGGCTATTTTGACACATTGGTAGATTATGATTGCTTAAAAAGATTATATTTAACAAATATAAAAACATTTTAGGCGTTTCTGGCTTTGAAAACCGCTAATAGAGTATTTTACTGTAGACATAACCTTGTTTAAATAAGATTATGGCAATAATATTGTAAAGTTTGCGAGATTACCCATACAAAATAAATTTAATAACCTGGCAGATTATAGGATAATCTCCAATATTTAAAAAAAAATTTCAATCTTATTTTCTCGCTTTTTTTAATTAAAGATTTCTTTATGAATTTAGTCGGAGTGAAATGCTGAACTCAACCAAAAAGTTTTGTAATGGCTACTGAAAATTTTGCTGTTATTACGGGAAATTTAACTGTTTTGAGGCCAGCGGTATTTCTTGTTAATTTTAGCAACACATGTCTACTGATTTGTAGTACAATAAAACTAGAAGAAAAAATTAGTAGAGGCTACTTAATTTTAGCAAAATTGTTGTAAACTGCAATTCAAAATCGATTTGCTAAAATCAGTTACAAAATTTACTAAATATCAATAATTTTAGCACAATGAAATTAGTATAAGTAATTAGTAGACGCTACTAAATTTCAGTAAATTGCTGTAAACTGCAATTTAAAATCAACCTGCTGAAATTAGCCAAAAAGTGTACTAGAAATAAACAAATTGTAAAATCTAAACAAAAAAAAAATTAAAATTAAAATCAAATTTATTAAAAAAAAAACTTTCATTCGATTGTAACAAATGTATAATTACTTCATCATACTTGAATTTTCGGGTAGAAATTGTAAACGGTTCTCTAGTTATTACCTTTTTTATGCATTATATATATATATATATTCCTCTAACTCCCACTGGAGCATATGCATTAGAGATACAATAAAATCTTCTGAGTTTTATTTCCAAACTAAAAAGATATTAATAATAACCAGGGCAGCGACTTTCATGCACTTAAAAATTGAAAATGTGCGCTTAAGGGGTTACATGACATTCGCGGCTGAGAAAACAGACCTTTTTTTAAAAATTTATAACTTAGTCAAAAACAAGAATTTTTCCAAAAATGTTTTGTATTATTGTAGAGAATTGAACAAGTTACAAGAAAAAAAATTCAAAAAAATATATTTTTCACTCCAACATGGTTTTATAGAGCTCCAAACTGGCGGAACTCTATAAAAAATGGAAAAATGTTTGTTTTTGACTGAGTTATGAATTTTTAAAAAAAGGTCTGTTTTCTCTGCCGCGAATGTCATGTAACCCCTTAAAATATGCAGTAAAAAATGCAAAATATGCATTTAAATGGAAATATGCACTAAAAATCAAAAAAATATGCACTAAAGATCCAAAAATAAAAATCATATTTAGTACGGGAAAGCGTTTGGTTAAAGATTAAATATAATATAAATGTCAAAGTAGATGACAACTTGATGTTTTCCTTCTAGTTAAGGTTTCCTGCGTTAAGGTTTACAAATTTTTCCTTTTCTTTATTTTTCATTAAATCTTATTTTTATTTCCCGGCTAAAAATCTACATATATGTATCATACAGGTTTAAAGCGGAGAATACACGAAGGAACATTGAGTAGGGAACAAAAAATATCAAAATATTTTGTAAACACGAATTGCACGATGTCAACACGCACACACACACAAACACACATGCACAAAAAAAAAGGAAAATTTTTCACGAATGTTCCCACGTGTATTCTCCACTAAATGTAGGTTCTTGCATGATGATAACCATTAACGTTTTTTTAATTTTATTGGGATATACATTAATTGCATTAAAGGAATTAAATGTGCTAAAATCCCAAACGTATTTAACAAAGTGTGAAAAATAATCCGTTGTAGGCATGTCCCTATTCGGATTTTATTCTTGCCTAAGGAAATCGTCGGGGGACGACGTTTTTAGAATTTCTGGAAATATTTGTTAAGTTAAATTACAAATTCAATGAGAATTTCTTGTTCTCGTTTAGGAGCGTTATTAAACATTTAAAATATCAAAGAAAATTATTCCTCAGGCGGAATTATTCCGCTCGCTTTATAAAAACAGGGGGTAAGTGATCAGAGTGTGTTGGATTAATATAAAATAACATTTTTATGACTGGTCCATCTTTTTTAATAATTTTGGGTATTTTGATAATAAATATAAAATGGCGTGATCGGATCTCGAGATTTGGGACAAAATGCTCGAAAAGTATCCTCTTTTTTCTCCACACAATGTTCGGAAAGTATCCTACTTTATATTTTTTGATGTATAAAAGAATATTTTAGCATAAAATGAAATATTTAGTTAAAATATTCTTCTACCTCAAGTCCAAATTCTAATATGATATTGTCATATTAGATTTTGCTTTCAAAAAGGAGTTGATTTATAGCTGGTTTTACCAGATCAGACAGTTCATATACGAAAGTACAAAATTCTCGTCCCGTTGATTTTTTGTACCTTATGTAATGTATCGGTTGGTTTAGTAAAGCTATCATTTTCTTATTGCGGACAACTGATGGCTACGAAACAATTGTATTGTCTATCAAGAAAATGATCAACCTTTTTTGAAACAACAAACAAAATCTAATATGACAATATCATATTAGAATTTGGACTTGAGGTAGAAGAATATTCTAACTAAATATATGAAAATATAGAAAGTCCGAAAAAACAATTTTTATATTTTTAATGCAAAAATTAAAATAATTGTTGATAAAATTAAATTTAATTTTATTCTAAAATATTCTTTTAATACAACAAAAAATATACAGTAGGATACTTTTCGAACATTGTGTCCCAAATCTCGAGATCTGACCACGCTATTTTATATTTATTATCAAAATACCCAAAATTATTAAAAAAGATGGACCAGTCAAAAATGAAAAAAATTAAAAACATTTTTTTTGAAAGCTCGACTGAAAAATGAAAAACGTGTTTTTTAGCAAAATTCAAGTAGCAATATTTCAGAACCCTTTCGGCCGATTAAAAAATTTTTATTTTTTTTGGATTCAGCGAACTATAATTTATTAGAAATAATATATCATAAAAACAAATATTTTTTAACAAAATTTAAAGATTTTTTAAAACTTTCCGAAATTTCGAAATTTCAACCACTTTGCGGGGACCTTGAACGTGAACGGATTTTCAACATTTTAATTTTTTACTGTTTACTGGACGCATACGCAACTTGTCCGCAACCCCGTTTTTGAAATTCGCCATTCGGTAAAGTTTGGCCCACTCTAATGTGCATGTATGTGATTTATCCATCCTTGTATGGAGGAGCATGCATGTTTATGATAATGCACTAACATACATTAAACCTGTATGGATCCATATATGTCTATATTTACCTGGGTTTTTAAAAAATATGCAAAAATATGCAATTTAATGAAAAATATGCAATAAAAATCATAAAATATGCAAAAAAAATATGCACTTAAAAGCAAAATATGCAAAAATGTGCATTTATAACAAAATATGCAACAACAAATCGATGCCACTTTGTTGCAAATTCTTTGATTCCGAAAAGTATTAGGTCAAAATCATTTTTGGAAACATGCATTTGCATAAAAGTCGCTGCCCTGATAATAACAAATATAAACTAAACAAGAATTCTAAAAAATCAACGAATCAAAAAGAACTTATTCTTGGTCAAGGTCAAAATTTTTCTTTTTATAAATTATTACAAAAGGGACTTATTTAAAAACTAAATTATCTACCAGTTCCCTCCCCATCATCTTTTTTCTATACAAAGTTTGGCAATCATGCACAAACAAACATCAACAAAGTGAATAGCAGATAATATGTTTGCGAAATTTTTTTTGGCAAGAAAAGCTAAAAATAGAAATATTTTTAAAGCCATTATTGGTGTATTTATTATCACTATCGGTAATATAAATATGTACATATTTGTATTTTTGTTACTCTTATTTACTACCCAGCGAAAACTTAGTAATAAGTGCTTATTTCTAATTTCTAAATAATAAGCAGTATAATGAGGGACTTCTTTATTTGTTTTATAAGTCACTTCTACAATTCAAAAGTGATTATGCATATGACCCTAAGTGTTTACAAGTTGTTAAATAATAAGGCTTAATCATATACTTATTAGTGGTTAAAAAAGAAGTAGTTAACAATATCGCATTATTTTTGTAATTATATACACTTAAAATAATACGTCAGTAGAAAAATCTGTCAAACCGGTTTCAAATCGATTTGACTACTTTTTAACAAATTTTTAGTTGAAACACTGATTTAAGCAAAGATTTTAGTTATCTTCATTTAACACTATACTAAAAATCCTCAGTACTTTAACTAATTTTGAGTGTTAATTTTCAAAATTATTTAAAACTAATTTTTAAGAACGCATTCGTTAAATTTAACAAAATTTATTGTTAAAATTAAATATTTTCATTTAGTAGGTTTGAGGTTAAGAAGAAGAATAAACGTTCCTCAAAAGTTATAAACACATTAAATTTGCAAATCAGACTAGATATAGTTTTTGCTTTTTTATGGACTTTCTTCATCAGTGATCTTCCATTAAATTGTATTATTGTTTATATTTTTATTGTCAGATTGTCTCTATATGAATAATTTCAGAAGTGATCAAACAGACATATACAAACATTCTACTTCAGATTTTCTCTGTTTATCTTCTTATTTCCTCCGTGTCACCTTTTCACAAATATTGCCACATTGACGTATGGTTTGTACGTACAAGTGCAGGCAATTTGTGTATATTGGAGACGGACAGCCAACAGGGCATTGTTTATTTTTTATAGTAAAATGTTGTTTTTTCAAACGCGTCGTATAGACCAAATACAATTAATATTGTCATTAATACGTATTTTTATTAATTCTAATTTAGTAGGTTTGAGGTTAAGAAGAAGAATAAACCTTCCTCAAAAGTTATAAACACATTAAATTTGCAAATCAGACTAGATCTAGTTTCTGCCTTTTTATGGACAGGTTTCATCAGTGATCTTCCATTATGTTACTGTTATTAACCGGTAGATGGCGCCACCAAAGTTTTAAAGATGGCGTTTTTTCTTTCTCTCCCGATGTTTTAAAATGGGAGAGATATAGAACAAAATTTATGAAAATTTCGACTACCCTTAACCATGTACTACCCCAGCGAAAGGGGTTATCTCTATCCAAAAATGGAGCTTGGCGGGGCTTTGGATTTAATAAAAAAAATTTAATAAAAATTCATAAAATGCCCCTTATCTCGAAAGAGCAAAACGTGCAAAATGTTTGCCCCATACGCCCCCACATGATATGAACTAGGCCCGGGGAGGGTCCCGAGACCCAAAATTTTAATAAATTGTACGACTCGATATAATTACAGATAAAACTGTAGTTTTACAAATTTTTTATTTAAATTTAGATTTGTTAAATTTAACAAAAAAAGTATTAAAATCAATCAATTTTATTTTAAGCCAAAAAATCAACAAAAAAAATTAAATTTAACAAAAAAAGTATTAAAATCAATCACTTTTATTTTAAGCCAAAAAATCAGGAATAAATTTTGTTTAAGTAAAAAATTTTTCTGTTCAGCCAACAGACTTATTATTTTGACTCCTCCTCACCTGGTATGCCGCAGCTAAGGCATCGCATAACCCGCGCCCGTCCGAGTCTGTTACCATATCTACCCAACAGCCAGTGTCCGGTCAGCACGGCCGTTACCTTCGAGACGCCCTCCTATTCCTGCAAATGAGAGATTTAGTGCGCCCCAGATCATAGTCAGGCCTCGTAGGTCTCGCTGTCTTATAAGTGTCCAGTCCAGTCCATCTGCCCCTCGCCTTTTGGAGGTAGTGTCCGAAGATGCCACCCTTAGACATTCAGAGCAGAATCTGCCTTTTCTAACTTGTCTGCCCGCTCATTACACTAAAAGTCCCTGTGGCCAGGGAGCCATAACAACGTAATCAGGGACTGACGACTTAGCCTAGACAATTCCTCTCTACGCTGCCTGACGAAGAAAGAAGATATAGTGTAGGAGCTCAAGGACATAAGCAAAGATACCCACAGTTCCTTGAGCCCCGACCGCACACAAGAGCCTACAGGCTTCCCTGATAGCCAGAATATACAATTACTTATTTAGTAATGAAAGATTTTGCTGGGTATCTTTTTTAGCAGACGAATAAAATAAAAAAATACCCCGTACAATTATTATACATAGTTTGTTTAGTTTTTATTTATTAACCCTCTCAATACCCTTTTACACTTCAGTGTATACATCTTTTGAAAAAAATTATAAAACACAGACAAGGTACAGTCAAAATTGTTAAGTAATATCCCTTAATTGCAACATGTTAGGGTATAATACAGAAAACAAATAATCGTATAAAAGTTCTTTGCTTTCGTTATAATCACTATAAATATAGAGAACTATAATAGCTTTGTTAAAAACATGTTATTTTCGTTGTAATATAAAATAAATAAGTAAAAATGTTTGAGTTTACTTCTCCATTTGTTTTACTTTTACGGTGGGTCTCATACTTCAGGTTTAAACTTTAGTTAATAGTTAACCCAAAAATTTGTTGTTGTTTTGTGTACATTTTTTTGACATTTTCTTTTGTTTATAGTTAAGTTAAAGTTAAACCTGCAGTATGAGACCCACCGTTAAAGTTTACATATATACAAAAACTAAAATGCACATTAAAACCTAGAAAGAACCCCATAAAGACAATCTGATGGTAGTGTTTTGGTTACACTTGAAAATGCATTAATTGTGAACCATTGGTTCTAGGAAAGTTTTTTTTTTTTTATAAGTTTTTCTCTATTTGGAATTTGTCATATTTGATCTTTAAATCCGAACAAAAATAACATCGTATAAATAAACTGTTCATATAGGCAATAAGTCGAGATATTTGTTTAAGAACTCAAATTTTTTTAAATTTGCCATAATCTCGGCGAAAAGAATGTAACTAAAGTCATAATAATATAATAATTATACACCCACAAACAAAAATTCGGTAGTGAAAGGGTTAAAATAAATAAAAATAGTTTTTCGACCTTCAATTGCACAATAAAAAAAATAACTTATTTTTATTAGATCTTTAAGTGTTTAAAAAAAATTAAAATTATAATCGAAAGTATGACAATCTTGAAAAAAATACTCACAAAAGATAAATAAAAGAAATGGTTTATAAATGAAATTTTCCATACAAAATTAATCCTACTGATGGTTTTTCAGTTAACTTTGAGTCAAGAAAAATTTGTTGTTGGTTTATATATAATTCTAGACATTTTTTTTTTGCAATAGTTAAGTTAAAGTCAGACCCGGCGTAGGTATTTATTCATTAAACCATGCGCGGCTCCAGGAAGGGGGGGGGGGGAATAGGGAAATCCCCCCCCCCCCCCCCTCAGCGAAATCGAAAAAGAAAAAAAAAGGGAAAAAAAAGGAAAAAGAGGGAAAAAGGAGAGAAAAAGAAGAGAAAAAAGGAAAAAGAGGGAAAAAGGAGAGAAAAAGAGGAGAAAAAAGGATAACGTGAAAGAAATACAAATATGTTATGAATAATAATATGAAATATAAAATTTTTCCTTATTTTCATTTAACTAAGTCGTCATTTATTTTCAACCAATTAAAATATTTGAAAATGTAAATATTTCTCTAGGATTTTCATACACAAAATAAACAAAGCCGTTTAAATATAAAGTCGACTTTAAAAGCAAAATACTGTTTGATATTAAAGCACCGTAAGTTGTTCGGATTTCACGTGAAAAAATTGCTATACTCCTCCATATAAAAAAAAATGATAATTTTCCACGACAATGAATTTCACGTGAAAACTGAGTAGAGATTGTTTTCACGCAAATTTAATGTACAAGACTATTATTTTTCTTGGGGAAAAATCACATATTTTTTGTATACTGTGATTGTGTCTTTAATATAAAATTGAAAAATTGTTCATTTTTATAATTTAAATTAAAGTTTGAGTAAAAATAAAGTTCGAGTAAAATTTTTCCATGTGAAAAACCACTTACTGTGCTTTTGGGGAAAAGACTAAATTTTATTTTGAATTTTTTTCATTAAAATTGCAGAACTGAACTTCTACTATATTTTAGAATTTTCTCATTTCGAAATAAAAAATCGAAATTTCTCTTAAAATTTTCTCAATATTGTAAGAAAACAATTAATTACCGTTAGTTTTGTTCAGATTTAAGATCAAATTTGACAAATTCCAAATAGAATTCACAATTAATTTCACTTGAAATTCTCCAAATTTCATTCGGAAAGATATGGTGGAGTTCTTTTTTAGGTCTTTCCAAAGGATCGTATTGAACTTATTCCAGTTTGTCTTTCGGAAATCCTGAGTATACATGTTGATATCGTAGAGTATATAGTTATGTTCCTGAAATAATTTCTTTTGAAATACTCAATTTTTGATTGCCTGCGAGTAATTGACTAGCGTTAGATCCTGCACTTCCTCCTAACCTGCAAAGTGTTTTAACTTTAAAATACGGAATGTTGGTGTAGCGTCAAAGCAAAATTGGCCAGTAATTCTTTTTGTTAATAACGACATCTGACTCCCACAGCTATACCAAAACCGATATGAAAATTTAATTTTACAACCCTGCAAGCATTTGGAAGATATCTTCCAAGAAGATAATTAAGCGATATCTTCTATTTTTCATTTGAATGAAAATAATCAAGTAGTATTTTAAAATTATCTTCCTTTTATCACTTGGAAGATAATGCGGTGATATTTGGAAAAAAAAACTTCAAAAATTGAATATTTTGTCATAATCTTTTATGATAATATTGCGGCAATGTTACCTTTTTATCAGCCGGAAGATATAGAAAATTTGTTTGAAATACTTTGTCATTTTGGAAAAAATTAAAACAAAAAATTATACAAAAATAATCAACAGATACATAGGAAACAAATTCCTCGAAAAAATCAATATTTAATACGCGTAAAAAATCGGCTACGATCACATCAAGATAATTAATGTGTTGGTTAATGGATTATGTATGCAGATGCTCTTTTTCAGGCTTAAATTTAATAATGAAAAAAATAAATCCTTTATTTTTAACCGCGGAGTTTATTTGGCGATATCACCTTTTTATATAACAGTTGTTCCCGACGGAGGGAACTTTCGCAATACGAAATTTATATTGCCGGCAATAAATGTTTTCTTCCTGGCAATATAATCGGGGAATCTTCTTCGTATTGCCATGCTTGCTGGGAAAGTTACCCAAATGTTGATCACGAACCCTTGAGCGTCCCTAATCGCATCCGAGGAGGTCTGCGAAACATTCCGAAAAAATAATTAAAAATAATAATTTTTTAAATATTAGAAATTTTTAGTTAAAATTTATAACTGAAGTATAAAAAATCAGCTTCTAATAAATAAAGTGAATATAAAAATAATGAAAATAATTTCAAAACTTTTCAGGAACTATTAACTTTTTGTATTGTTGTTAAAAAGTAATCTCTGAGTTAAATCCTTGTAATCATCTCAATCAAATTTTGAGGACTTTTCAGACTCCGGCGACGTTTTTCGTAAAATTTTCAAAGTTTAATTTAATGAAATCCGCGATTTAAATCGTCATGTGTATATCGAAAAATGGATTCTTTAAAATTTTTGAAAAAATATATGCGGTGTGTTCGATTAGTCGAAATTCTTACTACTTTTACTACAATTGGAAAGTTTTGTTTACTTTTTATATTGAAATTTTGCAGCTGTAGTAAAAGTAGTAACTTGTAGTAAGTAAACGAACAAGCTTATGTTGTTCCTCATTACTGTATTTTTGCCTTTACGAAATCTTATACCGGCACCCTTATTGGGTCTTTTTTCATACAAATGCTGAAAAATCTAACTGTTTTTTTATGTAATACTATCCCAACGGGAAATTTTAACAAACTGTCACCGAACTGGCCCCTTTATATGAAATAGACTGGTCACTTTTACATGGCGTTGTCATAGGAGGTGGAAATTGACCCCTTGTGACATGTCACAAGACAAATCGCAGGACAGGTCCCTGAACTTTGTTTTTTATGAGAGTTCAGTAACCTGTCCTAGGATTTGTCTTGTGACATGTCACAAGAGGTCAATTTCCCCCTCCTATGACAACGCCATGTAAAAGTGACCAGTCTATTTCATATAAAGAGGCCAGTTCGGTGACAGTTTGTTAAAATTTCCCGTGGGGATGGGAAACAAATTCATTGAAAAATGAAGATTTAGTGCGCGTAAAAAACCAGGTATGATGGCAATGTAGTTAGTTAATTTTTTTGCTGAAAATTTAAAATCCTTCGAATATTATTTAGGAAACTTCCTAAAATATAAAAATGTCCAGACTTCCACATAAGCAGACAATTCTAAATAACAAAAAAGGTTATAAACTACGGCTTTTATATTATAAAATCCTTTTTCTTAAAAAAGCTACACTCACAATATATTTTCCTTAACTGATTGAGGTTTATTTAAAAAGTAATAGGTAAAGTTTGTTTTCAATTGAAGAATCAATTAAAATACATTGAAACATATTGCTTAACTTTTTTTTATCAGTTAATAAAATACAAACTACTAAAAAATATGTATCGTCTGTACGAGTTGATATTTTCAGTCAAATATTCTATTTTTAGATTTCTATTTTTAGAAAAAATAATTTAAATAATTTCGTTGTTTTCTGTTTTAAAACAAAAAATTCAAATATTTTCGGTTTTCTTTTTTGTTAAAATGGTTTCTTTATATACAAAATTATTCCTATACAAATTACAAGAAATTCTTTACTCATACACACAAACGTAGCAAATGAAAATATAAACGTGTGTGATGTGCATGAATTTTTGAAAATTCAAACAAAAAAAAACTTTCAAATATGAAAAAACAAACCACAAAATCGTTTTTTTTTTACGTTTTGTCAGTTAAAAATTGATGATTGTTTTAAAAGACTTTTCAATTTTTTTTACTTCTTTTATGGATTTTTTAAACAATGTTTGAAAATAAATGGCAAAATGGTTTGAATATAATAAAAAATCTATAGTCCTTTTTTTAATTGTGTTTTCAATTAATTTAATATGTATTTTAGGTTGTTTTTAACGATATAATAGTGTGAGTGTACTTTCACAACATATTACCAAAACGGGTGAAAAAAATTTTTGTCCTTGTATTTCATATAATCACTGTTTAGAAACATTTGTTTATACATTCACATTCTTATTTTCATTAAATTTAAATATTTTATTTTGTCTAAACCATATTTTGTTTATCTGCGCCATCTACATCTTGTCTGTCTGGTTGTTGGTCGCACTATAAATGTGTTTATTTTATTTTGGTTGGAAAATAAATTAGTAAAACATTAGTTGAAAATTAGTTTAGTGCTAAAAAAATATAACTTAAACTTTTGCTGAAAACACAATGTCAAAAAAAAATTTGCTGAAAACTATATACTTGATATACAAGACGTTTTACTAATTTTTCTACTAACTTATTTTTCTTTTTTGAGTGTAGGATGTAAAAAAAATAAAAATTTTCAATTTCAACCTGGTTCGAATGCAAAAAATTTCTTCCTAATTGAAATACTTAGACGTGAAACTTAAAATTTTTACGATATCGTTAACATGTTCTAACGTGGATTTACAATTCCACTATTGGTGCATCTTTAAAAAGTTTTTTTTTATTTATTAAAACAATATGAGAAAAATGCTTAAAATTGTAGTTAGAATTTTATAAATTTTTTCTGTGTAATGTTAACTACTTATTCTGATGTTTTTGAATTTTTGAACAACTTGTTCTATTTTGGCTTACAACCTATTCCTATGAGTACCTCAATATACTTCTTCAATCGCTTTCCCAACATAGATTTCTAAGAAATGCGACCACTCTATATACTAGTTGCATACACTTGTTCTTCAAGTGATCGTTGAATGACGTAGACAGTCTTCTGCTGTTTGCAATCAAAATTTTAGTTAATATTTTACAATCACTTCATATGCATACAACTCTTGCAATGGTTGCGTTGTGTATGTTCATAAGTACATATAACCAGCTTCAAGAGCTTATGTATTCCATAAAGAGTATGGTAAATTGAACGAGTATGAACAAAAATGATGATAATGCTTAATGTGTCAGTCCTAGAAAAGCCGGTTAACCGGCTAAAGTAAAAACGACAATAAAAAAATTAAAAAAGAAAAATGTTTTAAAATAAACAATTTAAACAAGTAAAAAAAATTTAGTTGAGCAAGCCCGATCATCATATACCCTACACCACAGTTTGATTCCGAGACTAGACCAGATCTTTATTATATGGGCAGAAAAAAATTGATGTCATATATTATATATAAATGTTTATTTATTAATAACTACGACTTCACGCATAAAAAAGTCAGTACAAAAGTTTGTTAAACGCCTCCTGATTAAAGGAATTAAATATGCTAAAATCCCAAACGTATTTAACAAATTGTGAAAAAAATAATCCGTTGTAGGCATGTCCCTATCCGGATTTCATTCTTGCCTAAGGAAATCGTCAGGGGACTGATTTAATTGAATTAATTTTTGTGTCATCGTATTTTGTTTTAAAATTTAGGATTGATTTAATATTTTTTGTAAATTCAATTTAGCACAATTTTAGCTAATTTTAACCACAATTACTTCCAAATTATTATATTTTTGTGTCCATATCACAAATAGATGGCACTATAATTTCATATTTTTTATTGTATAATCATAAAATATCTTATATCTCGAAAACTAAGCGAGATAGAGCAAAATGGACAAAAATTCGTTACTCTGTGCTTATCCAGCAAGAAAGAAATAAGGGTGGGTAACCTCTTACTTTTCTATTACTAAAGATATTATTTTAACAAGGGCATGTCCTTCGAGGTAACTCCTTTCCTAGTAATATGGTATTCTAAATTTACATGTTACGTTTACCTATTACCTCTAGGTTACAAATAACCTTAAAATAATAGGTTTTTTTCTTAAAATTTCGATTTATTTTATATTGAGTATTAAATTAAAAATTACATATTTTTAACAAAAAATTTTGGAAACCTATTATTTTAATAAGGGAATGTCCATCGATGTAACTCCTTACCTAGTAACATGTTATTCTGAACTTACAGATAAGGAGTTTTTAAAAACATTTTGTTTAAATTTTAATTTTTTAAACCGAATATTAATTTTAAATTTGCAGGTTTTTAACAAAAAATAGAATTTCTAAAAATTTCTAGAAAAACGAATTATTTATACCAATACAACATTCAGACATATGAATTTGGTATTACAAGTAATGCAAGGGTAAGAGGTTTGATATATTACCAGGTAATATGCATAGTAATACCCATATACTTATTACCACGGTTTTGCTGGGTAATAATCCTTATAAAGCACCTATACTCCCAATAATAAATATGGGCCTGTCTCGGGTCAGATCCGGAAAGTCCAAAAACCCAGTTTGTAAACAACCTTTTAGCAGAAATTTTCAGGTAAAATTTCTGTGGAATTTAGCTCAAATTTCTCAGACCATGATTCCTGTCATTAAAAATTCTGCAGGCACAAATACAGGCACTATTTCCTATTATCTTAGCAGAATTTTTAACTATTTGTGCGGGCTTTTTTTATGAGTCCAGTTATAATATCGTAACTAAAATAAGAAATATACATATCGGTCATTCCATGAGAGATCGGCAATAGGCTGACCTTGGGTCTTTCAAATATAAAAATAAATATATTGCAGAATGTCTTTTAGCTACTTCCGTTTGCAGTTCACGAAAATTGTAACGTATAAACTCGCGTTTTATTTCGGAAATCAATAAAATGATGAAGGTACACAGCAAAAACTAAAAACGAATTTTATATCAATTAAAATTTGAATTGATTTTGCACCTATCACTCAAATGATACTATTAACTACTAAAAATTGTATACGATTAATTGAAACAAATTTCGATTAAAGTAGTAATAATATCATTAAAACATTAATTGAAAATAAAAAATAAAAAAATATGGAATTCTAAAAAAGTGTGTGTATGTCAATGTTTATATATTTGGAGTACTGCATATGTGTTTGTTTTGTTTGTGAACTGCAAAGGTTTTGGTTCTTATACTATATATGCATACAGTTTAATAAAAAATAGTTTGGGAATTATACAACACATAATTATGTAACAAATATTTGCAAAAATATTTAAAAGTCAATTAAAATATTAATTGATTCAATTAAATACTTGTTTAGAAACAATTTTTATTTTTAATATATATTTAATTAGATATTTAAGGTTAATAATTTTTTCTGTGTAGTGAATTTTGAAGAGACGTATTTTCTAAAGTGGACGAAGTATTTAATATAAATATAAAACCATCTAAAGACTCTGTTTGTGTTTTTCAACATTTGTAATTCAATAATAAACGATTATTATAAAAATGCATTTATGATGCAAATAGTGCAATGATGCTTTTGTACGCACTCCCCCTTCGTTTTTCCAAAAACGTTAATTTCTTAAAAATATAAAATTTTTAGTACCCGAGTAAAAAAGTTTTGATATAATAATATATTATTTTATGTAATTGCATATAGTAACTTATAGTTACATATGGCCACATATGCTTTTAAATTCAAGCAGATATACTTTTATATAGTCATATGTTAGATATTTTTTCCTCAAAGGTTTTAATATGGAGACATGTGTGATTTTATATTATTACATATTGGCCTACATATATATGTATGTGCTATATATAAGTACATAAAGTAACATATAAAAGATATAATTACATGTGCGTTTATATATAAATTAGTATGACACTATACATAATAATATAAAACTATGTGGATCCATATAAGAAATCTTTTATAATTTATGTTAGTTATGATTATATATTGAAGAATATGAACCCATATATAACTTATAACATTCTTTATAAAATCATCTATAATGATATATCATCCCACATAGGCAATTTTTTCAAAGTGATTTTATATAAAAATATATAAGGTCCATATAAAAGCGTATTGTATTATATTTGGTTGCATGTTATCAATGATTTTGAACTAGTTTTAGATTTAGTAATTACTAGGGATTGGCGCGTGACACGAAATGTTCGTGAGTCACGTTATTCACACGTGATCGTGAGTAATAATAACTATACTTAAGTGATTCGTGCGTGAGTAAGAATAACCCGTGATTGATTCGTGTGTGAGTTTAGTTTTTGCATCATATGTTTTTAGTAATTTTTACTGTTTTGCGTGAGAATTTTCTGATTGTAAGTTTAATAAATAAGTTAATATAATCATGTGTGCTGAGTAAAAAACGAAATGCTCGTGCGTGAGTAATTTTTTTTTTTTTGGTTTTTTTTTTTTGAGCATGAGTCAAAAATGGCTTTAATACAAAATTCTCTATACTATAACGTACACTTGACTGATTTCTTATATCTTGGTTGTATATCATAATCCTATTAACTTTAAAATTTCAGTGTTGTTAACTTTATTTTAAAATTACTAAATTAAAAGAAATTTTTTTTCATGTTTATTGCACTGTCATGATAAATCCGGATAAAAGTAATGGAAGATTTATCGAAATTATAAGATCTCCAGCAGGCCTGAGGTTAATCATTACATTTTGTAATTAATTACACATGCAATTACACAATTACATGTAATTGTAATTGAAAAAAAAAACTCATCTATAATTACATATTCGGCCTTATTACGAGTGTCGTAGTCGTAGTCGAAACTAAGTCGAATTTGCTGAAAATTCACTAAAAACGCAACTTTTGAACAATTTTTCAATTGGATTTACCATAGCACTCAGATTTAAAAAAATCCAGCATCAGAGTTTCATTTCTTTATAATTTCCATTATATACAAAATCATTTTATATGGAGTCGAAAATTTCGACTACAAATTCGACACTTGTAATCAGGCCGATTATTTGTAATTACAATTCAAAAAAGAACAATTACAATTACAAGCAATTGAAAATTTTTTTTTATTTAAAAAAATTATTTTTGTATGTATATTGTTAGATATGGTCCTATGTAAAGTATAAGGTTAATATTTAGATATAATTGTATCAAACTATGTCCACTTTTATAACATTTTATATAATTTTATACAAAAAGATATAATTTGATGTAATTGGATGAGGACAAAATTCGGATACAATTGTATCGAATTGCATTAAATTGTATCAAATTGTACCAAATTGTATACAATTGTATACAATTCGATACAATATGATACAATAAGACGTTCTCATTTTTCGGATATAATTATATCTAATTACATAAAAGATTATATATAATTAAATATAATTTCATATGGCTCCATATCAATTGGGTATAAAATAAAACTTGAATTTTTTGGGATTACAACGCTAACTCTTTTTAATGATTCTTTTGAAAAAAGCTTTTTTTTATTTAAAAATGAATCGCCTCCCATATCTTCTAAAGAATAACGTGACTCACTGGCTCAATATCGCCTAGCCCAAACTGCTGGACCTAGGAACTTCAAGTTTAGTATGTTGGTTCCTTCTCTTGCGTAGACGTCCGCTAGCAGGGGATTTCTGGAAATTCCTGCGGGAAGTGCCAAAAATGGCAAAGAGTCCCCCTTGGCGGCCTGCCCAAACTCCTTTGGGTGGAAATCTAAAATTTAAAATATGTGTTCCCTGGAGTAGAGGCTAAAGCCCTTATTACACTAGCTTTGTTCTTCACTTTTTCTTGACTGTGTTTAGTCTTCTTCTATTCCTTTTTAACTTTCGCATATTAACAAAAACCTTAAAAACTTCAAGAAAAAGTGAAGAAAAAAGGTAATACCAAACGGCTTTAACGCATTAACAAAATACTTTTTGGAATTTTGGTCAGGAATGTGGTAAAAAAGGGTGCTGAAAAGGGGAAAAGTGCCCCTAACGGCTAGAGCTAGGAAGTTAAATTTTGGTATGAAGGTTCCACCTCTCTAGCAGACATCCGCTAAGATGAGAGTTTTGGGAACTCCTATGGGGAGGGGCACAAAGGGAAACAAATTCCTATTTGGCGGCCTGCCCAAAACCGCTGGAACTAGGAAGTTGAAATTTGGTATGTAGGTTTCTCCTCTACCGCAAACATTCGTTTAGACTGGATTTTAACATCGATAAGCCAGGGGCTTAAAATTTTGTATGTAGATTTTTTCTCAATTGCACTGAGAGAATTATCTGCATGATATTAATGAATTTTTCCATTAAATGAACGAAGTTTTGCAAGAATTCGTCCATTCAAACTTTTCATTAAATTAATAAAGTTTTTCATAAAATTAATTAGAAATTTATTAATTCAATTCGAGGCCAATTTCCTTACTATGAATTAACATGATAAGTACTTTTCTCCAAAAACTGCTATTTTTCTTCATGAGGATGCTCTGCTGACAAATACTTCACAGAGTTTTTGCTTCCAAAAACCTCTACATTTTCAGCAATGAAAAGACGATCGTTTCGGGGATTTTCCAGGTCCCCTTCATCAGTTTTCTTTAGAAAGTGGTGGCAGTAGTACAACGCAATTTGAAGCATCAAAATTTCATATTAAATGTAGTCTGCTACATTAACAAAATGGGAATGGAGCAAACAATAAAATATGTTTTCGAAATCTTCTGCAAAGCATAGCCAACAATAGAAATATGGTATGAAATACAAAAACAAAAAACTTTGAACTTTTTGAAAGCAAAAACTGTGAAGTATTTGTCAGAAGAGTATCCTGATGAAGAAAAATAACAGGTTTTGAAAAAAGTACTTATTATGTTAATTCATAATAAGGAAATTGGTCTCGAACTGAATTAATAAATTTCTAATTAATCAATTAAAAAAATCAAAAAAACAATTTTTATTTTTTCAATTAGAATTAAAAACCAACGTTTTTCATAAAATTTAACGAAAAATTTCATTTTATATAAACACATATAAAAAATTTCATACAGCGAATGAAATGATTTCATTAAAAGTAGTTTCATAATAATATTGAAGCTTTTTCATAAAATTAAGGAAATTTTTAATTTTTCATTCACTTCAAATATCAAATATTTTGGCTTAAAATAAAATTTGTTGATTTTAACAAATTCGTTCGTTAAATTTAACAAATCTAAATTTAAGTAACAAATTTGTAAAACTACAGTTTTATCTGTAATTATAATGACTCGTAGAATTTATCCAAATTTTTGGTCTCGGGATGCATATATGGAGATTTTTGTATCCATGTCTGATCATGAATGCATGTTTATGAGCATGCACGTACGTACATTAAACCTGTATGGATACATATACAATGAACAAAAAAAAAGTTGGACACTATATAAAATAAAATGAACAACCATGTTATTTGAATTTTTTTTTCAAACAACATAAGCACATTGTACGTAAAATTAACAGTAAATTTATGCTCTTTTATATCTACCTCTAAAACGAATTCTGAATCCCCGACTTTTGACCCGTAGGGTCAAATTTTGAAAAAACCCACTTGACCCATTTAGAGTGCCCCAATCGAGTCCAAATGTATGACCGACCCCCACTAACTTTGGAGGGCCGACCGATCCATGCCAGTGGCACACCCCCTAGAACCCCCCTGGGGGTTCCCCATACAAACATTTTTTCATGAAAAGTGACAAAAATGGTGATTTTTTGAAATGTTTGTATGGGGAAGCCCCAGGGGGGTTCCAGGGGGTGTGCCACTGGCATGGGTGGGTCGGCCCTCCAAAGTTAGTTGGGGTTGGTCATACATTTGGACTCGATTGGGGCACTCTAAATGGGTCAAGTGGGATTTTTCAAAATTTGAAAGTCGGGGATTCAGAATTCGTTTTAGAGGTATGGTTCCTCGGGAAGAGTTTCTTATTTTGATCCCTAGAATATGATTTTCCTTGTCACTTGAGCGATTTTTTTGCCTCCCTACAAATCGACCCGCACTGTTATATATATATATTTCCAAATCAAAGAAAGTCGGCAAAAATTATTTAAATTATCTGTACTTGTTTTGAGTTGTTTGACGTCGTTTAAATCTTTTAAAAACACTCTGAATAGATTTCACTTTTAAATTAAAATTTTGTTAAAAGTTATTTAATTTGCAGAGAAATTAAATAACTATTCCGATGTTGTTTCGAAGTAAAATATTGTGGTGTGAATTTGAGTCAAAAATGCCGAAAAAAGTTTTATTATTCTCTTTTGAAAATTTATAAATATTATAATTCCTCCAAAGGGAAAATGGTCCCAGCAATCACCTAACTCAAACTGCTGGAGTTTGGTACTTAAAATTTTGTATGTGACTCTACCTTTAAGCACCGTAAGTTGTTTTTCACGTGGAAAAATTTCGCTCAAACTTTAAAGGCCTCAAATTGCAATTTAAAGTATAAAAATTAACAATCTTTTAATTTTATAACAAAGACACAATCACAATAAACCAGTAATGTCACTTTTTCACTAGAAAAAGAATAGTCTTTTACATTAAATTTGCGTGAAAATAAAGTCTACACAGTTTTCACGTAAAACTCATTGTCGTGAAAAATCATTTTTTTGTATGGAGTATAACAGTTTTTTCACGTGAAATCGATACAACTTACGGTGCTTTAACGTAGACATGCACTGAGGCAAAATATTTTAAAATTTTTATGGGGAGGTAAGAGCCCCCTTTAAGCCAGAAATCTGAAACTTAACATTAATATAAGTGTAGGTTAAACAAAATCATTAAAAAAGTAAAAACCCTTACAAAAAGTATGCAATTTTCTTCTAAATATATTCTGATTTGCAAAGCTATCGCTAACGAAGTAAGGGGACTTTAAGCTATCAGAGTTAACTTTCTAATATTTTTTAAATTCAGTTGATTTGTCTGGTCTACCTTCACATAAATTGCAATTAAATTAAGTGTACCCTACTTCCAAAATCAAAGAAAATCATACGTCAACGTACAAAATTGTTGTTGTGTCACATGCTATTTTTGTCTAATTTGACACTCGCCTAACAACATAGCAGGTTTTGCACACCAGTGTTGTATGAATATGGATTTCTTCTTCTGAGCACCAGACCAAAGGATGATGCTTCATAATTAATCAATTGGCTATTGTCTTTAACTCTTTGGCGTAGCTAGACAATATTTCTGGGAGGGGCAGGAGACCCATCAATTTTCGAATATTTGCAGTAACCTACACCACTAACAAGGGAAGTACTTCATCCTAAACACCCCGATTTTTGGATATGTGATACAGAAAAAAATCTAAGAGCGACATGTCTCAGCTTATCGGCCACCTCGGGATTTAAGGGTCCAAAAAGGGGTTCAAAATGGGTCCTTTTGAGATTTTTTTTGCTTTTTAAGATATTTTGATCAAAGGAACCATATATTGCTGGAAGAGGATTTTTGAAAACTTTTCACTAGTATATTCTTTTTTGGTACTTTTTTGCTCTTTCGAAATTTATTCATTCATGCAGTACATATATTATTCCTTGTTAAATTTAAGCGGACATGTGAGTTTGCGTTTTTCAATATTCGCACTACATATGGTTTGAACAAATTTTTTCCAAAACACGTTTTTTTGGTACATTTTTAAAGAATTTAGGCCCATTTCTGTGCTAAATATAGAAAATATGTACATCAAACTTCATATTTTGACGGATACGTTAATTCTGTGATAAATATACTATTTTTTAATTTCGTAAATTTAAAATATGCTCCCATACAAAAAGTTTCAAAAAAATACATTTTTTACATATTCCGTCTTTTTTATATGACATTTTATGCTTATTTCTACATAATGTTATGCTAATTTCTATAAGCTATTCAGTGATATACATATTAATCCTTATAATATTTAAGGTATTTTGACTTTTTCGATATTCGGCCTACTTCGTGTATGAAATGAATTTTCCCGAAGGTCTATATTTTTGAAATATTTGGGAACCTCTGACTACTTAACATAGGCAATATTGTCATCAAACTTTTCCTTTTAGAGAGTAGATTCCCGTTATGCAAAAATTATTTTAACTTTAATAAATTTCAGACATGTCGTCATACAAAAATTATGAAAAATGGAGTTTTTCCTAAATACCAAGTCTTTCTGCATCCACTAATACAATTTTCAATAAGGAAGTAAAATTGCCATATTTATAGTAGGTGTACAGTTTCCTACTATAAGTTAGGTTAATTTGAAGAAAAATTAAATAGAGTACACCCAAACACATTCCTTTTAAAATTTCTGGGTTAACTTTTGTGTAGGCAGAGCTTCAGTATTGGGTATGAAACCAGCATTATAGTATTTTGCAATATATTTCTGACAAAAGTTTTAAAAAATTTATATATTTTGTGATTTTTTCTTTAGAAAATTTGTAATCTTTTTTCACAAAAAAAACTCACAGAATGCAAATAATTTTAAAATTTTAATAAGAATAAAAAAAATATTTGGTATTTAACTAAATATATGTAAACAAAAAATATCTTAAAACTTTTTCAATTCTGGGCACCAGCAGGTCTGGGGGCCAGACAGATGCAATATTGCCGAAGTGTTTGGTTCGAGCCACTGATATATGTGACGCGCAAAATAGAAAGGGACCTAAGGGTAAAAACCGGTTTTTTTTCAGGAGAGCCATTTTAAAGATTTAAATACGTGTATCTTTGGTGTACCATCACTGAGCGTGTTGGTATTGGTCTCATTTGAAAGCGACACATCTCGTGACGTCAGGAACGTGTTGGTCAACCTTGAAAACGCGCGTAGGTCGTCCCTACCTCTTGTTTTGTGTAGTTGGTTTTTACTGTTTTCTACCTAGCGCGCTGTTTCCATGAGTTTGATATCAATTTTGCTCGCGGTTTTTCGAATCCAGCTTTATTTTCTGAAATTATTAATTGTGAATTATAATAAATACTCATTTATAATTCTTTTAAATCGTGAATATCACTCTGTTAGTACGAAAATTTTTTTAGAATCGTCGACTTCACTTTTATAAAACGCGCATATCTCTGGGAGGGAACACTTTTGGGGCATGGGATCGGTCTCATTCGATGCTCAGATGTTGTCCACATCAAAAAAAAAATTGATTTTTTTACCCTTAGGTCCCTTTCTCTATGCGCTGTCACATATGTGTTTGTGGCTACAGAAGCAATAGCTGTGTTTTCGACTCAACTACATCCGTTAACTCATAAAAAAACTTACATAGAAAAAAGAAAAAAGTACATACTCGTAGAAACGTGTTCAAGACGAAAACTAGCACTTCACTTTTCGTTTACACGTTAACTTTCAACGTGGATAATTATCAACGTTGAAAACTCAGCGTTTATATATTTTCACATCTAACTTAACTTTTTCTCGTTACTTCCTAAAAAATTTTGCTCACGTACGTTATGAACATTACGTTACTATTATGAACATTACTTGTGTAAAAAAATGTATACTTTAACGGTGGTTCTCATACTGCAGGTTTAAACTTTAGTTAATATTTAACCCAAAAATTTGTTGTTGTTTTGTATACATTTTTTCGACACTTTCTTTTGTTTATAGTTAAGTTAAAGTTAAACCTACAGTATAAGACCCACCGTAATCGGTTTAACGTAGATTTGCTTTAAATACTTAACGTTGATAGGTATGTGCGAAAATACAGCTAATATATTTGAATTGTATCTGAAGCACATTTTTTTTAGAAATATTTGTCAGTCATGTGATTTATGCGTGAAGCACGCGTGATCTTCAGTAATAATAGTATAATAATAAAATACGCACATGATTCATGCGTGGGTTTAGTTTTTTCGTCAGATTTGTAGTATTTTATACTGTTTTTCGTGTGAATTTCGTGATAGTAAGTAATTGTTTTGTATAGTCACGTGAGCATGAGTAGGAAAAACTGTTAAAACTTGATTAATTTATTTTTTCGTAAGCGTACATCAGCGTGTGTCAAAAATCACCCATCTTTAGTGCATCCCCAGAATTATGCACCACATGTCCATAATTATTTTTAGCATTTGGTAGTATGATTGCTAGGCCTGTATATGGACCGATTCTAACCAATTTCATTAGGGTTTCTCCTTGGGGCAAGATAATCTTATAAAAAAAATTTCAAATATTTAGTTAGCGACCTGTAGTTTGATCAGTGTTGCCACTTTTTGAATAATTATTAAAAAACGGGACTGTTTACACATTCGTTGAATAATTTTTGAATAATGACATTTTTGTGTAGTTTTTGTGTAATTTCACTTTTTATAGCAATTTCCGTAAATTTTTAAAAGTCCCGGAGCTTTTTAATAAATTAATAAAAATTAGTCGATATTTAGACGAAACGAGTTTGTCAGTGAAACATTTACCACAAATCTCCATTTTTTGGTGAATTACTTTTGTATATTTTTTCAACACTAAACCCAATTTAGAAGAAATCAAAAATGGTGTTATGATATTTTTGTTTTGTTTAAAGCACCGCCTTTTGTTTATTTTTTGCGAAAATAATTAGCTTCTTTTAAAAATTCTCTTGGTTTGCAAGAACATTTAAAAATTCAGCGAAAGAGTGGGAAAGTTTGAGTTTGTTATGATTGTGACTTTCTAATGTCTGAAAATATTTTTTCCTATAGTTATCATGATACTGGACTTTGACTAGACAAAAATTTTGCTAACGCAGCGAGGTGGAGCAGAATCAGAATATTTTAGAATTCTGTAAATCCAACATGTTTCAGGTTTCAACAGAATCGTATGAAATTCTTGAAAAAAATGTTATATTTTTATTTTTTAAAAGAAAATTTGTTGATACACATACTGCAAAGAAATTTCAAAATTTTACAAATACGATTATAAATATTTTTAAAATTGTTCCTGTCTTGCCGACATTTAAAGCTAGGGTTGAACAGGGCTTATGCCATCACATTACGGACGCCATGAAGGATCTACTCCAGCTTTTTTTTTTAATTCCAACTTTAAACTCAGAAAAAAATTGGTTTAATTTAAATATAAACCGTTAAATTTTAAGGAATATGGGAGAGAATAATCAGCAAGTAAGTAATATATTTGCATGTAATGCATCTGAATGAAGTAGCCTTTCTGAAAAACATAAATACTTTATTCTGAAAGAAACTTTTAATATGGATAAAATAGCATTTTTGTAATATTCAAATTTAAAAGCACGCGGTTTGTAGATAGAAAAATTGCAAAACGTTGGAGTCGAATGGCATACCTCTTGCAGTTTCAGTCAACCAAAACTTGCAGTGTGAAATTTCATATCAGTCGGTAAGAAATGGCGAAAATATTTGTATTCTTCTCCACTGTGCCCAGGAGAGTTTATTTTGAAATAATATGAAAAATATATTTTTTGTGTAATTTCATACAGTTTTGGATAATTTTTGATCTACAGCTGTGCAGTTTTTTGCTTTGCTGGTGGCAACACTGAGTTTGATCGACTCAGAAAGTTATTCTGACAAGGGGAGTTATCTTTGGGGGAACCGACGTGTTTTATTGAAATTTGGATATACGATAGAGGGAAGAAAATTAACATATACATGCATTTAAACTCTCGTACACTCAAAAAAATAAGTTAGTAGAAAAATTAGTAAAACATCTTGTATAACAAGTGAACTAGTTTCCAGCAATTTTTTTTGCTGAATTTCCATTTCCAGCAAAAGTTTTAGTTATATTTTTTTAGCAGTAAACTAATTTTGAACTAATGTTTTACTTATTTTTTTTGCTACAAAAATTGTGCTGATAACCGCATTTACAGCGTGGACGACAACCAGATAGACAAGATGTAGATGTCGCAGCTTGTCTGGATGTAGTACAGACAACGGAAATGATAAAAAAGAAAAACAACTCTACACAATTTCTATATTTAAATTTTCAGCAAATACATTAACTAAAGGAAAATTTTCAAGTTTTTTTCAGTCTACTAATATTCAGCAAAAGGTTTAGTGATTTTAGCAAGGATTTTTTTCATTTGCAATCGAATAAGTGTTAGCAAAACTTTTGCTGAAGATTACTATTTTTTTTTTTTGGTAAAAATCAGCTCGCTGATTTTCAGCAAACCTTTTGCTGAAATTACCAACTTTTTTGCAAGCACGCTCCTGACTAAAAATTTGCTGACACAGCAACATTTTTTGCCTATAATTAATTTTAGGACTAAAATTTCAAAATACACCAGAAATACCCTTTTCTTTCCCCCATTTTACTCCGTAGCTATGAAATTGGGCCGCTAAAACAAGTGACATATTGGATTAGTTTCTCTCCTCTCATTTGTTCAGAATTTAACGCAATCGGAGTGTCGCCCGGGTCTATATCTGGGAAACGGGTAGTTTTAATCAGTTTACTTAGGCCACCATGAGAAATTTTGGCACTGAAATATTTACGAATATTCAAAAGAAAATAAGAGAATTTTTATTGACATTTACGACTTAAGTTCCCACTTCACTATTTCTCTTTTATAAAACTCGGGAATCTCGATCTGGCTCCAGTATTTTTGCTAGTTACAAACTGGGTTGGCAAGCAATACCGCTAAAATACCGTTGTCGATATCAAAACCCTTTCAATTGACTACCGTAACACCTAAAATATGGTTACCGAAATACCGTTCTCCTTAAAAGACCGTTACCGAAATAACTAAAATACCGTTACCGAAATAAATGACATATCGATACCCTTAAAATACAGTTACCGGAATAAATGAAATACCGTTACCGTTATTTTTATTTTTCTGCTTTTGGTAATTTCGCGTGGTTATTGAGTATTTTTCATACATTAAGTTTTTAAACTGGTTCTGTTTTTAATCTCGTTTGATTTTTGTAAAAAAAATTGCGGGATGCATCGAAATAACTAACTACCGTTATCCTCAAAATACCGTTACCGAAGTAACTGAAATACGGTTAACCTTAAAATACCGTTACCGAAATAATCAAAAAACCGTTAACCTTAAAATACCGTTGCCGAAGTAATCAAAAACCGTTATCCTTAAAATGCCGATACCGAAATTAATGAAATAGCATTATCCTTAAAATACCGTTACCGAAATAATCTAAAACAGCGTTACCCTTACCGATAACCTCATCGTTTCGGTTACCATCCATAGTTACAAAGATCAGCAGAAACTCATATCCTGTACTCTGTGCAGAGTGGTGTAGGGTATAACATAAAAAGAAGAAAGTGCTGGATCAGCACATACTTACATTGAACATGTGAGCGAGTTAAGACTACGGAAATATTTCAATTTAATAATATACTAGGGGTTTTCATTCAACATCGTATCTCCCTGTTACATAGTTTAAACCTTGTATTTAAATATTTACAACAAATGCCAAAATTGTTTATAAGCTCTTATAAATTGAAGCGCCTTTTTTATGTGTAAACTTTTTCGTATTTACATGGGTGATATAAAAAAATGTGATAAATAAGGTTTTTCAACTTTAATAGCTTATATTTTAATAATGAATGAAGCTAAACACTAACTGTAGGAATTTATATGAAGAGAAAAAGTAAAGCTTTTAAAAAAATTAATGCATTTTACAAACTTTTTCGTATATCTATGCTAACACGACTTCAATTAATTAATTTTTGATAAAAATGCATACACCTGAATTTTGGAGTTATCTATTAATTATATTGCAAAAAGTATAATATTATTTATACTCAAATGATCGTTGGATTGTAAATAATCATCTAGTATTACAGATTTGAAGTTTTTCTACAGCATGTAACATTCCCGAGATTGAAAAGTATGTCTTTAATAAGATTTTAAAAAATGTTGTAAACTCCGTTCCTAATTTTTACACCAAACTATTTAACGAATAAGAAAAAAAATGGCATATTTGGATTCACCTTGTAGGCATCATACGATTTTGTTTCGGAAAGAAAATTCTGACAAAGCGTTTATGAAAAAAAGCGAAAAAAGTAACCAAATGTAAACTCCGTAACTGTAAACTCCATAACCAAAATTGTTTGCATCAGATTGCATTCAAAAAAATGTAGGTAAATGTTTGAAATATTTAAAAATAACCACAAACAGAGGTTATTCAACTGATAAATATGCGTCAAAAGATGATTTAACTAACAATTTCCCGTCGAATCAAAGAACGTTATCAGTTTTTGTACCCTAAGTTTGTGCTGACGTTTGTAACACCAAAAAATATTGGACCTAGACCCACCTTATAGTATACCGATCGACTCAGAATCACGTTTTGTTTCCATTTAATGACGTCCGTCTGTCCATGCATTCTTGTGCGCAATACACAGGTCTCAAATATTAAGATATTTTGATTAAATTTGGCTCACCGACTTACGTCGGTCCAAGGACAAAGGCTATTGATTTTGCTTAAAATCGGTCCATGTTTATACCTAGTGCCCATATAAGGGCCCCCCAAAATTGGCTTATTTACACGCTGCAGGTCGCTAATAAGAAGATATTTTGATGAAATATGGTACACCGACCTATGTCGGCCCAAGGATGAAGCCTATTGATTTTGGTTAAAATCGGGCCATGTTTAGACCTAGTGCACATATAAGATCCCCCCCAAAATTTGTTTTACACGCTGCAGGTCGCAAATACGAAGATATTTCAATGAAATTTGGTTCGCTGACTCACATTTATCCCACGGACAAAGCCTATTGATATTAGATAGAATCGGTCCATATTTGGGCCTATCGCCCATATGGGCTACAGTGTGGAGCATTATTGAGTACATGTCAGTACTTGAGGAAACTTACAAGTGCAGACATAAAAATATCAGACAGGGGATTATAGTATACTTTTCTGAAAGCAAAAGGTTCGCTTAATCTAAATCTGGCCTCAGAAATGATCTTCTATTTTTTTACGGATATATCGTTTTTTAAAATTTGGGTCTTTTATTTTTTTTTTACAATTTTACTTTGAAATTGCGGTGAAGGCCCAAATTTCAAAAAACGATTATCCGTAAAAAGAAATGTTATCAAAAAAATTCAAAAATCATGTTAAAGAGGAAGAGTAGTTTATTCAGATGCCGTTACGAATCTTGTTAAAAATATTTTTCAAGAAAATATACGATTCGAAATATTTTGAAGATAAGTTAAATTTTTCCCATTTATATAGCTCGAAAGTCTGACATGAAAGATCATTTCTGAGGCCAGATTTAGATTAAGCGAACATTTTGCTTTCAGAAAAGTATACTTTAGTCCCCTTGTCTGATATTTTCATGCCTGCACATGTAAGTTTCCTCAAGTACTGACATGTACTCAATAATGCTCCCCACTGTATATTTACGATTTTCTCTTCTTTTATCATTTTATAGACAATTTTGACACAAGTCCCATTTTAACCCATTCGAATTTCGGATCCAAACATTAGTTGGCTTTTAACCAGACTGGTGTAGGGTATTGTATAGTCGGCATGCCCGACTTTAACTTTTTTACTCGTTTTACTCTAAACTGCAGAATCGAAAAACGATTAATTCTGCATCTCATTGGTTTTAATCGGTATTTCGAGTCATTACTGACCTTAGTTCGACAAATTAAATTTGTTTCCCACAATTTAAGAATTTTTGATAGCGAAATGGTACACACAGGGAATTACATATGTAGGTAAAATCAACTGCAAATGACAGTTAAAATAACTACATTTGCAGTTAAAAAGGTATAGACTACATTTTCATTTAAATCAACTGCAATGTGAAGTTATTTTTAACTGTTAAAAAATCAACTGACAAATGTAGTAAAAACAACTATAAATGTAATTAAAACAACATTCATGCAAATTATTGTATAACTGTACAAACAACTGCAAATGTAGTTAAAATAACATAAACAAAAATTATTTTAAAATTTATTAATTTAATACAAACAAATTTATGTAAATACTCTTAACTTAATTTTATTCCATAATAAATTTAAAATTGAGAAATCAAAATTTACACTTCATATCACTTTTATTGTTCATAAGATACTTTTCTAGATGTCCGTCTGTAAGGGATGAAATATTATTTGGCTTCCTTTTTATCTCCTAGAAATGGATGAAAATATAAAAGAACTGAAAAAAAATAAATACAATATTTTTTAATATTCACGTAAATCTCTATATATAAAAGAATAACGTGACTGACTGACTGACTGATTGACTGACTGACTGACTCAACATCGCCCAGCCCAAACCGCTGAAGCTAGGAATTTGAAATTTGGTATGTAGGTTCCTCTTTCGGCGTAGACGTCCGCTAAGACGGGATTTTTGGAAATTCCTACCGGAACGGGCAAAAAGAGGAAAAGTCTCCCCCTTGGCGGCCTGCCAAAACCCCTTTGGCTAGAAAGCTGAAATTTAAGATATGTGTTCCTTGGAGTATGGGCTAACTTTTCTGGAAAGTACTTTCTGGAATTTTGGACATGGACGTTGTAAAAGTGGGGGTTAAAAAGAGGAAAAAGGCCCCCCTTGACGGCCTGCCCAAACCGCTGGAGGTAGGAAGTTGAAATTTGGTATAAAGGTTCCTCCACTATCGTAGACATCCACCAAGACGGGAGTTTTGGAAATTTTTACAGGGACGGACAAAAAGGGGAAAAAGTCTCCCCATTGACGGCCTGCTCAAACTGCTGGAGCTATGAAGTTGAAATTTGGTATGTAGGTTCCTCGACCGGTGTAGACGTCCGTTGAGACGGCATTTTTGGAAATTCTTATCGGGAGGGGCAAAAAGGGGACAAAAAAAGTACCTTTTTCCAAAAAAGTACCTTTTCCCAAAAAAAGTACCTTTTCCCAAAAAAAGTACCTTTTCCCAAAAAAAGTACCTTTTTCCAAAAAAAGGACCTTTTTCCAAAAAAAAAGTACCTTTTTCCAAAAAAAATTCCTTTTTCAAAAAAAAGTACCGTTTTCCAAAAAAAAGTACCTTTTTCCAAAAAAAAGTACCTTTTCCCAAAAAAAGCACCCTTTTCCAAAAAAAGTACCTTTTTCCAAAAAAAAGTACCTTTTTCCAAAAAAAGTACCTTTTTCAAAAAAAGTACCTTGTTCCAAAAAAAGTACCCTTTTCCAAAAAAAGTACCTTTTTCCAAAAAAAAGTACCTTTTCCCGAAAAAAGTACCTTTTTCCAAAAAAAGTACCTTTTTCCAAAAAAAGTACCTTTTTCCAAAAAAAATTCCTTTTTCCAAAAAAGTACCTTTTTCCAAAAAAAGTACCTTTTTCCAAAAAAGAGTACCTTTTTCCAAAAAAAGTACCTTTTTCCAAAAAAAAGTACCTTTTTCCAAAAAATTTACCTTTTTCTAAAAAAATGTACCTTTTCCAAAAAAAAAGTACCTTTTCCCAAAAAACATACATTTTTCCAAAAAAATACCTTTTTCAAAAAAAGTACCTTTTCCAAAAAAAAAGTACCTTTTCCCAAAAAAAGTACCTTTTCCCAAAAAAAGTACCTTTTTCTAAAAAAATGTTCCTTTTCCCAAAAAACATACATTTTTTCAAAAAAATACCTTTTTCAAAAAAAGTGCCTTTTCCGTATTACGCATCTTCACTCTTTAGCGTTGTTTTATGACTAAAGGTATAATTAATTTGTGCGTAACGTGCCGTGACGAACCAGCTGATTTGTTTTTGTTATACGAAAAAGCATTTGAGTCATTAGTTTGTCTGTAACGTAACGTTCCGTGCCGGATGAACCTCTTGAAAACAGAATTTTTGTTCTCGGTTAAGTGACAGCGAGTTGACAGCTGAGATTTTGAGATCTGCGACGAATGATTTAAACCGGCTAAGCCGAGCCGCCGTCTAATTTTTGTCACCGCCGCCGTCGAAATTTTTTTTATACGAGAAAAATCTAAAAATAATAATTGCTTTCTTTTAATTTTCTTTTTCTACAATTAAGCCGATGTTTTGTATGTGTCAACTTAAAGTTGGCTAGCCTATCAGCTTTTGGCTGACAGTTAGCTTTAAGCCGCCGCTGTAATTTTTTTATTTAGCCACCGCAGCCGATTAATCTTGTCGGCGTAGATCTCTGCTAAGAAAAACAACATTAAACAGCTGATACGTTGTTCCGGAAAAGACTAACTACACAAAAGAGCTATCCGGCACGGCACATTACAAAAACGTCACGGAACGCAAAGACTAAACGGCGGATTATTTTATTATTAATGTGATGTAACTGTACCGTGCCGTAGCTAAAAAGTACACTTACCTATAGAATACCGTAAACGACATTACTATTTAGCATATATTTCATGTGGTTTTATATTTTATTCTAAGTTTTTCCATTTATTTGTTAATTTTTATTCCTTATTTGTTGTTTTAATCTATTTTCTTTATTCATTTTATATTTTTTTCGACTAAAATCATTCAGCTGTTTCGATGAAGGATAGAAAATTCTGATTTCACCAGAATGATCCGGCAAGTACGTTTACATTTACGCGTTAGTAACCATTTGTATACACTTCTTCTTGTGGTTTCGAAACAACTGATTCGTTACGGTTACGTTTACGGTTGGGTAACTCACCCTTAATGGAGCCTCAAGGCAAGAGGAAACATGTTCCTCTCATATTCTTTCATTGAAAATTTCTAAACAAGCGATTCGTACATACAGTCTTGTTTGTATCGTACACACAAACACTTGAAAATTGAAGCATGTGTAAAGCTACGGTCACATTAGGCAAATATTTGCCGCAAATATGTTTGCACATATTTGCTCAAAATTTTGTCAAATCAATAAAGAATTTATTTTGTGGTCACACTACACACATTTATTAGACTCTTTTTGTTTGTTCAAACAACTTTCAAATAGTCGAAAACATAAATGAGGGAAAACATGTTTGCCCTATGGTCACACTTGAACAAATATTTGACAATAAAATTTGTTTGATCAAACTGGCATAAAACATAAATTTATTTTCCAAAAAATTAAAAGCTATAAATAATTTGTTAATTAAAATAATGATGAAGGACGACGAACGTTTTTTTTTGTGCTGTGGAGCAGCATCTGCGGTACTTTTGGAAGAGGAAGTAGAGATATCTAGAGCTAGAAGGGAATATATAGAAGAGTTTTTATTATAATAATTAATTTAGGGTGCAGTTTAAGGACATAGCTCCGATTTTTTAATATTTTTTCTTAATGTAATACTTTTTGTGTAGATTTTTTTTATTGGCCACATCCTACTCACAAAAAAATTTTAAAGCTATGAGACAAATTTTAGAATGATCGGATTAATGCCCGTACACTGAAGTTTAGCTCTTAATTTGTATTCATGCATTTATGGTAAACTCACAATTACTGTCTGATTCAATTTCAAAATCAATATTGGAAGTAGTTGGTTTTATTTGCTGATCAGCTCGTTCTACGAAACCAATGGCATTAAAATATTTCCACTTTGGAGCTTCCGCAGCTCCCTGACCTGATTTTGTTTTGACTCTGCCAGCGTAGCCCCGAAATTGGATTCGAAGATTGGTCCATTTTGCATTAAGGCCATCTGTGGAACATTTTGACCCAAAATTTTCGCTAATGTCCTGCCAGGCGCTTTCACGTAATATTTTATTGTGGTATCCTTCATCGCTTGCATTACACAAATACGGCCAGTCTTCTACAAACAAAATTAATCTGAACACATCTTCATCATCCCAATCATTTACTACTTAAGTTTAACCTGGAACTAGAAAATCAACCATTCCATTTTCTATAACAATAAAATATACACATTATTTTCGGTTTATGTTAATACAATAATTTTACTTACTTGTTTTTATTTAATATTATTTAAAAATATTATTTTATTTTATATTTTTTGTGCGTCAAGTGACGAAACAGCTGTTTATTTGTTGATATTATTAAGGTATAGACAACTGGGTGCTATTTTTAACGACAAACGCGCAAACATTTTACTTTTAACGATTTATTTTGAAAGGTAAATCATATTGCTTAATTCTTTCCTACATTGCAAAATCGTGTAATATTATCTGTCTAAAATTATTCTACACATAAAAACTCTTTACCTAGTACTAGGAAGTATATCAACCGCAGAAGTTTTCTTACACTGATAGAAAAATTTTGTAAAAATTTTAGTTAAAACGGCTCAAGTCGAGTTTAGGGGCACCTCACCGATTGGCCCCAAATTTTTACCACTGATAGAACTCTTTTTTTGAGAGTCCTACGATATATTTTCTTTTTTTTTCGCGGAAACGCCTATGTCGGGAGTTATTTCGGTGCAAAGTTTGAAAATGGACTTGGCTATATCTTCGTCGTTTATGGTCGGATTGGGACAATATATATACCCTTGGAAAGGTAATAGAAATGTTTTTCGACGACATTTTTTTTTATTATTATTAACCCATTACGACCCAGCGAAGAAATTTTATTTTGCTTTTTTAAGACACGTTTTTATTTCATAAAAAAGCCTATATAAGAATAAAATTTGTACTTATATGTATATTGTTAAGACTTAAAGCTTTCATTTGAGATACATATCAAGTTTTTATCACATCAAATACAAAAGATATTTGGGGCCACACTTAACTCTTTTATATGTTACGTGAAAAACAGCCTGACTTAAAAGCCATTATACTGAAGAATTAACCCCTTGAGAATGAAGTTAAACATTTTTTTTGGAAAATTTTTTAGGCTATCATCGGTATTGAGATTTTTTCATTTAATTAAAATTTTCGAAGTATTTTTTACGATTTTTTTAAATGCAAATAAAAATCGAACATTTGGAAAACAGCAGTTTACAAGTTTTTTAGCAAATATTTCTGTTGATTTTAGCAGGATAGACTGCTATTTGCATTCAACTAAATTTAGCATAAAAATAACAAAAATGTTTTAACAGTTTGTTTTTGCTATTTTTAGTCTACTAGTAGATTTTAAATCAAAATATTTTTTTAAAAAAAATTTAATGAGTTTCAAACAAATAAAATCATTAAATTTCAATGATTTTATATATTTAGCGATTTTTTTTAGATTTTAATCATTTAAGTGTTAATAGCTGACAACACTTCTTGAGACAGCTGTTATTTGCCATTGTTTGCTCTTACAAAAATTTTGTAAGATCAAATAATTGTTTGCCTAAAAAGAAGGAAAATATTTGGCCTTTAGTGGTCACACTATGTTCACATTAGGCAAATTTTTGTTTGTAGGCAAATAATTTTGTTTTCCCAAAATCAGCTGTTTTGTTGTTTGCCTCTCAAAAATATTTTGTGGTCAGACTACGGCAAAGAAATATTTGACGTTTTACGTCAAATATTTGCCTAATGTGACCGTACCTTAACAAAATTCAAAATAACTGCAGAAAATAAATATGTATTACTACAATGTAGTACTTTTTGTAGTTTGTTTAAAAAAATAACTGTCAAAAACTGTCAAAACTATTCATTTAATAGCGAATTTGGACTGAGAAGTCCAAACAAAATTTTGTTTTTTTGTTTTTTATACACTTATAGAAAAAAGTCTGTCAACATTTAGTTAAAACTACTAAAAATTAGTTAAAAAATATGTTGCAGAAAAAACTACTGAAATTAGCAGATTATTTTTGCTATATATTAGTAAGATACCCTACGGGGAAAGGGACCGGTCCCAGATGACACGCAGGATAGGTCCCAAGGGGGCGGAGACCGGTCGCTGATCGGTCTTTTTGTTTGAAAGAGATATATCACTTTAACATGGCGTTGTCATTGGAAATGACCAATTGCCACAGTTTAGACACATTGTGGCAGTAAGGTGGTGTATCTAAAAATAGCTTTTCAAATAAACTAATAAAAAATTAAGAATTAAAAATAATCTACTTGGCGTCGAAGTAGGGCTCGATAACACAACCTTCTGCTTGTAAGGCAAACCCTCTACCGTCTGAGCTAAAGTTGCTTATGCGTGATGGCTGGCTGATGGTTAAGTTATATATTTTTCGTTTCTGTTCAAATAAAAAAGAGGAAGAAAAAACAAACACACACACAGCAAATAAAAAAAACATGGCAAAGAAAAAAATAGAAAAGAAAACAACATTAACACACACACAAATATGGTAGAAGTGCCTTGAATATGCCCCCGATTGACCGGTCATGGGATAGGTCCCTTAATGGCAGTTGACTTGGTTTTTTCGTTGGCCAAAATTTAATTAAAAAATCAATTAAAAATTAGAAAATTACCTCAAAACCTCTGATAATATAAATAAAAATTAAAAAAATTCCCCTTAAATTACAAAGAAAAGTTAAATGAAATACCAATTGTTAAAACTAAAACAGCTTTAACATTAAAAAAACGTTGAAAATACAAAACTTAAAATTTCTTAGCAAAACATTATAGAAATTTAAATAAGAGCTAAAATAAGCAAATCGTGAAAAAATAAAGTTAAAAATAAATAAAAGAGTAAAATAAATAAAAAATATTTTTAAAAATATGCCGCGAATTTTGTTTTTATTTCGGTATCGGTCAAGTTTTTTTTAAAAGCAACAGTGAAAATAACGGATCAGAAAATACTTAGAAAATTAATTAATTTTCTTTTGTTCATATTTGTACTAATTTAGTAATATGCCTTCGGTTGACCGGTCACGGGATAGGTCCTTGGAGGGCAATTGACTCCTCATTCCCCGTAGGGTAGGAACAGCAAAAATAAAATTCTTAAATATAGAGAATTTTAGTTGTAGTTGAGTTAAATTTTTGGTAATAGAAAATAACAAACTAACTTGCTAAAATCAGCAAAATATTTTGCTAAAAAATCACAAAAAAAATCAAAAATTTCGTAATTTTTTTTCTATTTTTTTAATGCAAATAAAAATCAAGCCTTTGGAAAAAAGCAATTTACAATTTTTTAGCAAATATATCTGCTGATTTTAGCAGGATTGAATGCTATTTGCATTAAACTAAATTTAACCTCAAATTAACAAAAAATTTCTAGTTATAACAGTTTGTTTGCGCTATATTTAGTCTACTAATATTTAATAAAATTTTCTGCAGATTTTACAGTACAATTTGTTATTTTCAATTAACTAAAAGTTAACTTAAATATACATAACTAAAATTCTGTAAATTTAAAATTTTTTTTATTGTCTTCCCAGCAAAAATTACTGCTTGTTTGTAAGCAGTTTTGTCAGGGAAAGTTGAGCAGTGAAGCGATTGCATTATTGATGATATCATGCCTGATTTTTGTTCGAGATAGATCCGAAAAGGCATGAATTCACCGCTTTTAATTAGTGCTCCTGTTTTTCTTTTAAAATGTCGATAATTCATGCCTTCTCGGAAGTGCATATTATAAAGCTTTTCAACTATTTAAAATCATGCCTTCTCAAAAGCACAATATTCATGCATATTTTTCCGTGAAGAAAAAATGCCTCTTATTTTTAGTAAAACTTCTTATTTTCAGTAAAATAACTTTTTTCGGCATTTTAAAAAATTTTTATAAAAGAACCGCAAAAATATTTAAACAATCAAAATGTATTGCTCATTTCATTCCTTTTTGAAAAGCACAACAAAAAGCGATCCAAACAATTAATCAACTTAGGCCTTTCATTAGTGCTCTTTACGAAGCTATACATTTTTAGAAGTGGTAAAAGTAGCAGTAAGGAAGCAGTCAACGTTTTTACTGCTTCCACATTTTTGCTGGGTTATTTTACTAGTATTTAGCAAAAAAATCTGCTAATTGCAGCAGTTTTTTCTGCAACATCAAGGAAAAAATTGCAAAGAGAGTTCACATATGTGAAGAGATTTATACAAAAAGTATTTTCAAGATGCAGAAAAAATGTCTATATCTTTTTTGTGTACCATAATGCGAATTTTTATTGAAGAAATGTCTAGAAAAGGGGAATGTTACATGTTTCCTTGATATATTTTCCACATTACATCTGTGAGTTTTTGTTGTAGGTACTTGTTTTCGTGCAGTGCACACAGGTATAGTTTGCCGGTAGCTATTACGCAAAATGTAGAATTTCGGAATTTTTTCAAAAAGATCTAATTTACTTATTTCATATAGTACATCACATAGATTACATAGAACTCTTTTTCATCTTCTTCTGTTAACAACAAACTCATTTTTTCAAATTCAATCAATTATTTTTGTATAGGTATAAAACCTTTGTGCAACACATTCTCATGAGTTATGTCCACGAATAGCAAATGTAAAACAATAAGAGTTCAATGTAATCTACGCCACATCATTTGAAATTTCTAATAGTTTTAAGCAGGGATGTCAACCGAAAAGAATATCGGTTTCCAATTATCGTACCGGCAAATAAACCATGCCAAAACAGTGTAAAAATTACTACACTTAAGATAATACGTCAGTAGAAAAATCTGTCAAATGGGTTTCAAATCGATTTGACTAATTTTTAATAAATTTTTAGGTGAAACACTGATTTAAACAAAGATTTTAGTTATCTTCATTTAACACTATACTAAAAATCCTCACTACTTTAACTAGTTTTGAGTGTTAACTTTCAAAACTATTTATAACTAATTTTTAAGAACCAAAAATACTCCGGCGAAAGGGATCAACTCTATCCAAAAATGGACCATGGAATTTCTTGGAACTTCGGGAATTTCTAATAAAAATTTTCCACTTCACGAAATGGCCCATATCTCAAAAACTAAGCGAGATAGAGCAAAACGTACAAAATGTTTGCTCTTCTGGAGTAACAATGTAAATTCAATATTAAGCCTACCCGTGAAAAAATAATTTAATTCAAAATTAATCAAATTTATTCAATTAGATAAAGTTTTATAATGGTATACTCGTTTTTTTATATATTCAGATCAAAGGTTTAAAAGGCTTAATTCTTTCATTCACTTTTTAAAAATTAATGAAATTTGAGTTAAATTTCATTCCCTAATAGCATTCTTATGGAATTAATTCGATAGCTTAATTCCCTATAGCTTAAAATTATATGAATTCATTCTATTTTGATTGAATTCTAACTGAATGAAACCCAATTTACCTGAATTCATTTAATAAAAAAGTGAATGAAAAATTATTTGTTTTCATTCACTTAATCAAATGAAAAATTTTAATTTGTATGTAATTGCTGAAATATTAGCATAATACAATGAAAAACGTTAAAAATTTATCTAACAGAAATAAATAGTATCGTATGCTTTGTTACAGCTTGTATGCTTTGGTTTTGATACATGTTAGTTTCAAACTACACTGCACTAAGTGAATGGTAATAAAATTTCTTCATTCAATTAGTAAAATGGTGAATGAACATGCGATTTGAATGATTCAAGTTAGGAATTCATTCAATTCATATTAAAGCTTTGGGAATGAAGCTTATGAATGAATTCTTTACGAATTGTTTATGGGAATGATACATGAATCTTTTTAAAATCTGAATTTAATTTTTAGTGAATTAAGCTTAAATTGAATTAAGTTTTTCGAAGCTCTGTTTCAGATATTGCTTATATGGTGTAACATGTGAATGCATATGATCATATTTAAATGACATAACTTATATATAAACGCATAAAAAATATCAATAAGATAAGACCAAAATCCCGATACAATTGTATCAAATTATACTCAAAAATATATGAATTGATATATTTAGACTTTGTTTTATCAAATTAAATTAATCCATTTTACGAATTAAATTGAATAACCTATTTTTCATTGGTATATAAAATTCGTAATTTTCTTCATGCAGTAACCAGCTAATTGCAAGGTGGTTATCGTTATAATACCGTTATTGCTAAAATACCATTTCAAATTGAATACCGTTACCAATACCTCCAAATAACGTTCTCGTTACGGATACCGATATTTTTATGGCTCTGTTGGTTGAACAGAAAAATTTGTTACTTCCCGTGTAAAAAAGATCAGATCTAACTAGATCTCGGTAGATCTGATTGTACCAGATCTGACGAACAATATATAACCAGATCCAATTTTATGTTGACTTTAAACTAAAATTAAAGAACATATACCTATAAACTGATCTTCTAACAGAGTTATTCTTCAAACAAAATTTGTTTGTAGATTTTTATTTTGGTGCCAGCACAAATGGATAAGATCTGATAACAGATCTGGTTTCAAATCTGGCCAGATCTGTTTACATCTGGTCATTTAAATCACTCAGTTTCCAAAATCACTTTAGATATGAACAGATCTGGCACTAGATCTGATCAGATCTGGCCGTAAAGTGTACCACACATGCCATATCTGATCATATATGTATGACCAAATCTGGCACCAGATCTAATTAGATTTAACAATATCTATTGAGATTCAAACAGATCTGATCAGATCTAATCTTTTTTAAACGGATTGAACAATTCTAAATTTAGGTAAGAAATTAGTAAAACTACAATTTTATTTGTAATTATACTGAGTCGTAAAATTAGTTTAAACTAAGGGCTCGGGACTCTCCCCGGGCCTAGTCCATACTCATGTAAGGTACTCCAAAGGAGCAAACATTTTGTCCGCTTTGCTCTATCTCGCTTAGTTTTCGAGATATGGGCCATTTTTTCAAGTGGAAAATATTTATAAGAAATTCCCGAGGATCCAAGGCCCCACTATGTTACGTTTTTGGATAGAGATAACCCCTTTCGCTGGGATACTATATGATTAGGGGTAGTCGAAATTTTCGTCAATTTTGCTCTATCTCTCTTAGTTTTCGCGATATGGGCAATTTTAAAAAATCGGGAGGGAAAAAAATAGCACCATCTTTAAAACTTAGGATACACTGGTGGCGCCATCTACATCTACAGAAACATGAAAATATATTTTAACAATAAATTTTGTAAAATTTAACGAACAGGTTCTTACAAATTAGTTATAAACAGGGTTGGCAACCGTTTCATAAAGTTAGTGATAAGTGACAATGTTATTTCAACAGTGTTTCGTTAGGTTATTTTAAGGTTATCGGTATTTTAAAATATATCGCTAAGTCATTTTAGGGTTAACGGTATTTTAAGTTATTTCGTTAGGGTATTTTAAGGTTAACGGTATTTTAGATAATTTCGCTAGGCTATTTTAAGGTTATCGGTATTTTACGTTATTTCGTATTTAGTATATTTTAAAGATATCAGATTATTATTTTTACCCTTATTAATAAGTTATTATATAACAAAATATCAGTAATATATTATTTCAAAGCCTCCAAAGAAGTAGTGATATTGGTAACTCATTATTTCATACCTCCCATAGAAGTATTTATGTATCACAATATTAATAACGTATTACTTTACGTTTCTTAGTAAAACCCCAGTGTAGAATCTATAATGACATATCATTATTTCTTGGACTACCAGTAATGACACTCACTTACCTTCTGCATTATTTTATAACATATAATAATGAGTTACTGATAATGACTTATTTTTATCATTATTTCAAATAGAAAATAATTTTCTTGTTTTTTTTTGAAAATTTTTTGAAATCTATTTTTAGACTCAATATTTTTTAAACACTGGTAAGGATATATGTAACCACATATTTTTTGATTTTTTGTATGTTGGCGAGTAAGCAGCAGGTCAATTGTGTTTTTATCTATTAAATATTACATGCCGATATAGCTCAGATGGTAGAGCTATTGACTGGCAATCTGTAGACCCAGGTTCGATTCCCGCACCAGCAAATTTTATTTAAAAAAAAAAAATACAATAAAAAATATTTTTATATAATTTATTTTTTTTGAACATCTATTTTTAAACTCATTATTTTTGTGAATACTGGTAAGCACATAGGTAACGATATATTTTATGATTTCTCGTATGCTGGTGTGTAACGACAACTCATTTTTTTTCGCGACATCACCATATAAAGGTAATAAGAAATGTAATAACAAAAGTAATTAGTTACCATTACCAAGTATGTAGTTACATAACCACATATCTGGTAATGATTTTCTACACTGGGACCAAGGTACCCATTGTCAGGCAATGAGTACCAGCAAAACCATGATAATGGTAATGGTTTGCTGGGTGATTTTGTGCGTTCCCGGTATTATGAGCATTTTTACCATTTTTTTAGATAATTATTTGTGTACTCTCATTTTACCAGACTTTACCCAAAATTACATCGAACAAACTTAATATTACGACCGTACGTATAGTTAACAATACCATTTGTTATTAATCAAAACAAACTCATAAAAAGTTTTTTTTATTATTTAATTTTTATATTTTTTAGAGAAAAAAAACCTAACGTAATTCTATTTCAGTTAAGTGTTTGTAACCGTCGCATAGGTCAATCGTAATTAAAATTAGAATTAATTACTAAGGAATTTCGTTAGGGTATTTTAGGGTTAACGGTATTTTAAGTTATATCGTTAGGGTATTTTAAGGTTATCGATATTTTAATTTATTTCGGTAAGGTATTTTAAGGTTAACGGTATTTTAAGTTATTTCGTTAGTGGTATTTTAGGGTTAAAAATAGATCGTTGCAAGGGTTTTGAATCGTTAACGGTATTTTACGGTTAGTGTTTGCCAACCAAATTTAACACTCAAAACTAGTTAAAGTACTGAGGATTTTTAGTATAGTGTTTAATGAAGATAACTAAAATCTTTGTTTACATCAGTGTTTCAACTAAAAATTTGTTAAAAATTGGTCAAATGGATTTGAAACTAGGGACGTAACAGTTATAACTTTTATTCAAAAAACTCATTGTTTTACAATTATTTCTTGTTTGAATATTTTTGATTTTCTGTTTATATCCTCTGTTTGATTTTTATTTTTAATTCAAACAAAAACAATCCAAACACGATTTTTATTTTTTCAAAAATAATAAAAGTTATTTTTTGATTTTTTTTCTTTATCAAAAATTAACAATAAAGGTGCGTTTACAATGATGGAGTACTCCAATCCGTAGCAAATTTAGTTGTTTTCTCTTTCTTTCTAATACATTTTTGTATTTGGCTATCTTTTTTTATTCCACTCCAAAGTTAAATTTGTTTAACTCTGGAGTACAGATTTGTTGCATTCTAGAGTTAACATCACTCTGTTAACTGTTTAACATGACAAATATAACTAAAAAAATACATCACTAATTTGTTCACATCTCTAATTGTCAACAAATTATAAAAAAATATTGAAAAATAAAAGGAAATAGTTTAAATTTGTAATAATTAGCGTTTTTTTAATCACCTGGATTTAGAATTTTTCATACAAAAAGTGGATTTTTAAATCCAAAAAAAAAAGCTGGACATAATAAAAGCACAAATATATGAAACAGCCTATTAATTTAATGTCAGAAAAAAATATGAATAAAAATTTAAAGAGAAACAAAAAAATTTAAAAACTAACAAATAAAAGGTTTTTATTAAATTTTTTTTTATGAAATATGTTTAGAAAAAAAAACTACACCTCACCAAATACATATTTTTAATCTTGGACATGGAGAAATACCTGAAATAGAAATGGCAATTTTTCACTCTACAGTAAGTTATTTAATTAAATCCAATTAGTGAATATTAAATATTGCAATGGAATTTTTCAATTGTTTAAAAATATAAATTGAAGTGATAAAACTGAAAAGGCAGACTTTTTGTCGCTGTTTTATATACACTCTAATTAAATTCTGTTGAAATTTACCCAACTTATAGTAGGAAACGGAACTCCTACTATAAATTGGGTAAATTTACTCTATGTGCGTAATTGAAAAAAAATACGCACATTGTGTTTAAGTTGGTGCACAAATAATTTGTAATTTTACATTGAAAGTGCGTAAAAATTAAATGAAATTTTGAAATTAGTGTGTCAATTTACTAAATTCGTGTGTAAAAAAGCACGTTTCACGTGTAAATGTACGCATAAAATGCGTGAAAATCTACAAAAAATTCGCAAAAATCCACAGAAAGTGCGTAAAAATCCCATAAAATGCGTACATTTACAACAGTTGTGCTATTTTTTAAATAAAATAACAAATTCATTTTTAGTACGTATTTTAGTAATAGTAATATCCGAGTCATTCTCGCGTAATCGTTATGTCCAAATTAGTCGTTGTGGGATCTTAAGGCATTTGTATAAAATTCATATAAAAATTTGTTATAACTATTGAATGGGTGCAATGACTCCTGCTCAACAAAATGCCTTCTTTGAAAGGGAGGCAGTAACCGTCAACAATAACAGGAGAAAACGCCTTAAGAGAGATATGGCCTACGCAGGAACAACTGGGTGCAATGATTTCTGCTCAACAAAATGCTTTCTTTGCAAGTTAGGCAGTACTCAATCAATACTGCCTTTGTTGAGCAGGAGTCATTGCACCCAGTTGTTTTGCGTAGGCCGTATCTCTCTTACGGCGTTTTCTCCCGTTATTGTTGACGGTTGTTGGTTGACTGCTCCCTTTGCAAAGAAGGCATTTTATTGAGCAGGAGTCATTGCACCCAGTTGTTCCTGCATAGGCCGTATCTCTCTTACGGCGTTTTCAATTTTGAAATGAGGTTTAGGTTACCACATGCGTTAACAATAATTACCAAAAACATTTTCATGCTTATGTTGCTATTTTCAGACTCTACTGTGTTTGTGGAAATGTTGTAATTCACAAAAAATAATCCGTTTTAGCTTTTTCTTTTTATTATTTATAATTTTTTTTTAAATTTTTTCCAATTTGAAATGTCAATGTTGTAATTCCAATTTGAAATGTCAATGTTGTAAATTAAATTTTTTCCAATTTGAAATGTCAGAGTATTTATTACTATTACAGGATAGTATATTTACCAACTTTGTGTGTAAAAATTTTATTTAACAAAACAATAGTAATTTTAGGCACAATGTGTTTATTTATAAACACATAATGTCTAAAAATACTTTGTGTGTGTATTATTGTATATGGAAGTGTGTATGAAAAAAGTTTACGCATTTTTTGTTAATATTTACCAAATTTTCGTAAAATTAAACAAAATTTTACCCATTTTATAGTAGTAAATTTACAAAAATTTTTTAGAGTGTAAAATATAATTAAAAATTAAAAGGTAAAGTAAAATCCTTCATCATCGAATTCGGTATTAAAAATTAGGGTGAAAGAAGTGTCGGACAGAAAATTCTTTTTAAAATAGAGAGAATCTAACCCCATATGTTGAGCACTTTTAGAAATACTTTTTGGATTTATTAAATCCAAGTGATTAGAAAAAACGGCTAATATATAAAATAAAAAATTATTTTATAATAATTGCAGTGAAAGCCGTGCCAAGATATTCGCAAAAACTGCATAAGTACTTAAACGTCACATATTTTTTTGAAGTAACTCTACTCTGCATTGTGAATAGTGAACATTTGAATCTGTGTTGCAGAGTAGAGCCACCCCATCATTGTGAAAGCACCTTTAAGAATATAAATCAAAAGCCACAGAACCAGGCACCCGATATTAATACTTTTAAAACGTTTTATTTTGTTTTTTCCTCAATAAAAAAAAATCACTTGTGTACAAATGAATTTATTTTTCTTGATGGATATTTTGTTTTCATCAATTTTTTTACTTTTTGTTTTCTTTTCGAAAACAAAATTTTAAAAATATCCGTATTTATATGTTCAGGAAAGTTGAGAATTATTTTTATTTTTGTACTGAGGAAAAAATAAAAATAAAACGTTTTTTTGTATTGAGGAAAAAACAAAATAAAACGTTTTAAAACGTTTTTTTTAGTTTTTTCTGATTACAATTACATATAAATTTTGTAAAAATTCTTAAAACAACATTCATATAGACACATTTCTGCATCCAATGATATATACCTTTGCGTTATTAAAAAGTAATAAAAATTTCCGCCGAAAAGACTTCTACAAAGCATGATAATCAGCGATTAACATTCTGCAAGCAAATATATTGATGCAAAACTATTCCTTTTTGCAAAATTTTTTGTCGTGATTTTTTGTTTTTGCAATCTAACTAGCTAATTTTGGTATAGGATATATGTATTATAGTCCCTAGATTATGGATTTTAAAGAACCCCACTTAAAAAATTGCAAACTAATGGCGGAACGCGAAAAAAAACTTTATGGTACAAAAAATGAATTAAAAATTGTTATCAGAAATTTACATTCTGCAAACAAATACACTGATGCAAAAAATTTTCTTTTCGGAAAATTTTTTTCGCGAATTTTTTTTTGCAAACTAACCACCTAACTTTGATATGAGAATATTGGTATTATAGTCCCAAGATTATGAATTTTAAAAACCCGCACTTAAAAAATTGCAAAAAAATTGCGGAACGCGAGAAAAAGCTTTTTGGTACAAAAAATAAATTAAAAAAATCAGTCAGCGATTTACATTCTGCAAACGAATATGTTGATGCAGAAATTTTCCTTTTTGCAAAATTTATTTTTCGCGAAATTTTTTGCGTACGAACTACCAAACTTTGGCATAAGATATGGGTATCATAGTCCCAAATTTATGAATTTTAAAAAACCGCACTCAAAATTTTTTAAACTTAATCAGCGATTAACATTCTGCTATACATATGTTAAATACATATACATATGTATATTGATGCAAAACTATTCCTTTTTGGAAAATTTTTTTTACCAATTTTTTTTGTTTTTGCAATCTAACCAGATAATTTTGGTATAGGATAGGTTGTGAGTTAAAAAAAACCGCTCTTAAAAATTTGCAAAATAATGGCGGAACGCGAAAAAAAGCTTTATGGTACAAAAAATAAATTAAAAAACTCAGTCAGCGATTTACATTCATTCTTCAAAAGAATATGTTGATGGAAAAATTTTCCTTTTTGCTAAATTTTTTTTCGCGAAACTTTTTGCATACTAACCACCAAACTTCGGCATAAGATATGGGAATTATTGTCCTAAGGTTAAAAATTTTAAAAAACCGCACTCAAAAAATTGCAAAATATTGGCGGAATGCGAAAAAAGCCTTTATGATACAAAAAAATAGTTAAGAAACCTAATCAGCAATTTATATTCTGCAAAAGAATACATTAATGGAAAAAAAATTTTTTTCCAAATTTTTTTTTGGCAATTTTTTTTCTGCGATCTAATTACCAAACTTTGGTATGAGATATGGGTATTATGGTCCCTAGGTTATAAATTTTAAAAATCTGCACTTAAAAAATTGCGAATTAATGGCGGAATGCGAAAAAGGTTTCATGGTGCAAAAATTTAATTAGAAAACTTATACAGCGATTTCATTCCGAAAATGAATAATATTAGTGCAAAATGCTGGTCAATTGGCAAACATTTTAGCAAAAAAAAAAAAATATTTGCAATATATGTTTGTATGTATATATCGCTCAACAGTTCACTCCAGGGTATTACATATATGATTTTCTACAGATATGAAACCAAAAACCATAATAGTATCTCCACCATAAAAATAAAACAAAAATTTTAAAATTCTATTCATATTTTTGTACTTAGTACAAAGATGAAAAACAAAAAAAAAACGTTTTTAAAACGTTTTAAAAAGTTTTATTTTTTTATCAATTTTTTTATCTTTGATATTTATACCTAAAGATATTTTTCGAATTTCAACTTGAAGGATATTTTTGTTTTAAAGTACATTTGAAATTTTTTGTTTTCGATTGAGAAATAAAAACATTTTGAACTTTAGTGATATTTATTTTTGATAAAAACAAAAAAAAACGTTTTCTGGGGCCTGCATAGAATCAATGACTTCAACAATTATAATATCCTGATAATGTCAGCTAGTGTTAATAAGAGATTCCACTGTGATTTAAAGTATATTCCAGAAACCTTCCGGCATTCAATTTAGGTCAATTTTATTTTATTATCAAATAAAAAAGTTAGTGCTTAATTTTTTTTAAAAAAAATCATTCTGTAACTTTTATAAAAAGTTTTAAAATAAAAATAAAAAAACAACACAAATTTATAGAATAAAATATAAAAATTGAAAAAATTAAAATCTTTGCCAAACTTTGTGATTTTTTTGTGCAATATGATTTATAAAATATAGTGCATTATTGAAATATTACAAATTAATAAATTTGGGTGGTGACTTTTTAAGAAATATAAAAGTTATTTTGGGTCTCTATTTGAAACCCGTTTGACAGATTTTTCTACTGACGTATTATTTTAAGTGTAGTTACCGGTGTTTTACCGGCATTTATTAAATTACATAAAAACTTCCAATTTTATACATTTTTTATAATACAGTAAAACTCGCTTAAGACGAACTCCGGGGGACCAAACAAATAAGTTAGTTATGACCGAGGTTCGTATAACCGAGGCAAAATTTTGTTTAAATTTTTTGAATTATCCACAAACTATTTAATAATCCTAAAATCAATTTCAAGTATTGTAAAATTTTTTAATTTGATTTCTGAAATAACTTGTTTCCAATATACTTAACAAAAAATGTCTGTCTGTTCGGTTTAAAATTTGTCAAAATACACAAAAAATATATATAAAAAATTTGCCAAGTTTTGGAGAGTTCGTTTTAAAAATGGAAAATATTATGAAAATTTGTTTGTGGGGCCATCATAAACAGTTCGTTGTAAACAAGGGTTCGTATTAAGCGAGTTCGTATTAACGGATGTTTTTATATTGAAATTGTTGCCAAAAAGTAGGGATTTTGAAATTAGTTCACATTAACCGAGAATTCGTCTGTAATTTCACTGTAATTTAGAGTTTTTTTATATAAAGATTTAGAGATAATAATTTTAAATGAATTTTTTTTAGTTTGACTCTAGATCATAAATTAATATCACTTTCTGTTTAAATTATTTTTCAAATTAAAGAAAGATGATACAATTTTCACAAGTAAATTACAAAGAATAAAAAATTTGAGGCCAGCAAGACAGAATACGTATTTTCGGTTTTCGCTACAAAGCCATCATCAGTGTCGTTTGCCTTGACGGGTTAAACTTTGATAATCGTCTACTTATGTGAAAGTTGAAAGCAAATCGAATATGTTAACAACTCAACTTAGACTAACATCAACGAATTCTAACAATGCTACTTTTATCCTTTGTTACTATTACTCTTTTTTTTGCTTTGAACCTTGATTCTTAAGGTATCTGAGCTGGTTCTATTCAACTCTGTGTATGAAAACCATAGATTTTTTAATTACAACGAACCGTTAAACGGTTGGGGTTTGTACTTTTAAAATTCGGTTTTTAGAATTCTGCCCCTCACTATGTGGCATAAAGTATTTAAAATGACTGTTCTGATTTTTGTTAGTCCAAAAATATTTGATCCAGACCAACTTTTTCTTACACCTATTATTATATACTTATTTCTCTTTATTTGTTACATCGTTTTTTGAAATTCCCCTTCCTGAATTTAATCCACTTCCCGGAATATGACCCACATCGTACAGTGGTATAGGGTTTTATATAGTAGGAATGCCCAACCTTATTTTTTTTACTTGTTTTTATTTTAAAAGTTTCAAATAAATCAACTCTATCTGCTAGGGATGCCGAACGGGACTAGGGATCCCGATAAATTCCGAATCTCGGGATTTTTCGGGATTTCGGGATTTTTTTGTTTCATCATTTTTTTAATTTTAAAAATAAATAGCTGAAATAAACCCTACAAATTAAAAAAATTTATTATAAATCTACGTTTTATTTCTTGTATCAAGAAATAAACAAATTAAGCCGTAAGCACAATGCTGGAGTACTCCACGCTGCAGAGTGGAGTGTGTAAAATAAAGATAGCATGATACAAAAAATATGTACATAAGTGCAAAAAAGAAAGGAACAAAATCCACTCAAACAGAAACTACACTCATAGAAATAAGTATGTAAAAATAGCAGAAAAAGCTGCTAAAAATTAGCAAAAAAGGTTCCACGATTAAAACTACTAAAATCAGCAGAACTTGTTTGCTAAATAATTGTTAAATTTTCGAAATATAAGATATATACTTATGAGTTAAATTTAAGCAAATTGTAAATTACAATTTACCTCTGAAGAAACTACAAATTTTTAGTTATATTTAGCTAAAATTAATTGAATGCAAATACAAACTACTCTGATGAAATCATCAGAAATATTTAGTGACTATTATTTTTTTTTAAATCAACTAACATAAAATAATAAGCACATACCTCTGCTGATTTCAGAAATGCAAATTGTTAGATTCCCGACTAAAAAAGTTTTCATATAATCTTATATGATTTGATATAAAGTTAAATGTTTATATGCGTGGCTTTATATAACCATATACATTTATATTAACACTTTGGTTTTATAAATATGTTTGATATAACGTTATATATAATCATATGCGATTTGGTCTCCAGCCATATATTAAGAGATCTGCAAATATAGTTCATACATAATTATATATAATGGCATATAAGCTTTTATAAACAATCTTATATCAAAATATATACTTAACAAAGTTAATAGAAAATTGTATTAATTTTATATATAATTATATCTGACATGATATCTAATTATACAAAATTTTATAAAGTTTAATTGCAATTTTTAAATTTAAAAATAAAAATTAGAAAAACACATGTTGAAATAAATATGGTTTAAGTTCAGTTATTTAATTCTGAAAGTTATTTTTTTTTATTGTAGATTTTTAGTTGATCTGAAGATGTTTTACAATGAGTGTTAGTGAGTGGTGTCACTTGAAAATGCATTAATTGTCAACCATTGGTTCTAGGAAAGTTTTTTTCATAAGTTTTTCTCTATTGGTTGTAAAATAAAAATTGTAAATTCTATTTAGAATTTGTAATATTTGATCTTAAAACGAACAAAAATAACACTCATTGTTATTTTTTTTATTTTATAAGACACACATTTTATAAGAAAGACCAAAACTCTAACCTAGAAAAAGTTGTTCCGACAAATTTTTGCAATGTTTTATTTTGTCAGCTATTTCCAAGTTTATTAGCAAAAATTTTTATAAACATTAAGCATTAGTACCCGACTAAAAAAGTTTTCATATAATCTTATATGATTTGATATTATTATAAATGTTTATATGCGTGGCTTTATATAACCATATACATTTATATTAACACTTTGGTTTTATAAATATGTTTGATATGACGTTATATATAATCATACGCGATTTGTCCTCCATCCATATATTAAGAGATCTGCGATATAGTTTATATAATTATATATAATAGCGTATAAGCTTCTATAAACAATCTTATATCAAAATATATAACTGACACGATATCTAATTATACAAAATTTTATAAAGTTTAATTGCACTATAACAATGAAGAAAACAAACTTAGAAAGATTTTTTTTTTATTTTATAAGAAAGACGCATTTTATAAGAAAGACCAAAACTCTAAACTAGAAAAAGTTTTTCAAACAAATTTTTGTAAAGTTGAGTTAAACCGAAAATTTACTTTGTCCGCTACTTCCAAGTTTATTAGCATACATTTTTCTAAACAACTTTTTCTCGTTTTGAATTTTGCTTTTTATTGAAATTCAATTACAAACTGCGTTATTCTAAGTTTAAGGACAATTTGCGTCCTAAAAACGTCCTAAATCGCATTCAATCCTCATTTCCATCAATACCAAAGATCGACCAATACCCACTTTGTTAGCCAAACTGTTCTGTCGGTCATAAGTATTTAATACGAATGAAATAAGTGATCTCAACAATATGTACTAAAATTTTATTTGAAAATCTTCACCAAATTATATGTATTTATATATAATTTGATGCAGTTAGATAGACCCATTTTTCGGATCAAATTGTATCAGGTTAGATAAGATGCTTATCTCGTTTGATATAATTATATATTCCAATATTCGGATCAAATAAGATATGAACATATATATGGGTTTATATATGGTGATATATGATTATATAACATCTTTTTTAGTCGGGTATTTAATATGAATGAAAAGTGATCTCAACAATATTTACTAAAATTTTATTTTAAAATCTTCATCAAATTTTATGTATTAATATATAATTTGATGCAGTTAGATAGACCCATTTTTCGGATCAAATTGTATCAGGTTAGATAACATGCTTATCTCGCTTGATATAATTATATATTCCAATATTCGGATCAAATTAGATATGGACGTATATATGGGTTTATATATGGTGATATATGATTATATAATATCTTTTTTAGTCGGGTTTTTCTAATTTAACAAAAATTTGCAAAAATTGGCAAAATTATTTTGCATGAAGTTATAATTATAATAATAATAATAAAGCTGAATTGCGATTTTCAAAAGTTTCACAGCTGAATAAAAGTTTTTTAAATTATTAAGGTTTTTATTCAGATTTATTTAATATATAATCTATTTTAATCTATTATTTATGAATGGGAAAAATTAGTTCTTTAATAATAAGATATTATGTGATTTAGGTTTTTTTGGCATTTGCCATTAAATGCCATTTTTGCCATTTTTCACTTATTTTGTAAAAATACCATTTTTACAAATCCTAGCCAAAAAAAAAGCCATTTTGTCTATTTTTTTTAGACTTTTTATTATTAAAAATGCTATAAAATTCAGTAAATAATTTTTGGAAAAAATTAAAAAAAAACGATATTTTTTTAGAGTTGATTTATAGAAAGAAGAAGAAAACATTTTTATTGAAAAATTTAACAGACACAAGGGAATCATATTTAATAAAATTCCAGATTTTTTTTAAATCATACTATTAGCCGGCGAATGCACTTTAGCAGTTCAACTGTAAATTCCTTCATTATTTTATATTTGTTAAAAACATTCAGAAAAACACTTAAATCAACCATTATCCTTTAAAATTTATGGAACAATCGTGCCATTTTTGCGTTTTTTGTGCCAATTTTACTATTTTTTCATGCCATTTTGCCTGCCAATTTCAACTTTTTTTGTGCCATTTTAAACTTTCCCTGGTTATAACAATAAAAACAAATACAAAAAGAGATAAAATATGCCAAATAATGAAATCGGAAATCCCGGGATTTTTTCAAGACCAATCCCGGGATTTCTAAATCCCGAAAATCCCAGGGTTTTCGGGATCGGGATTTCGGGGTCGGTATCCCTACTATCCGCTATAGAATTAGGTCATTCCCAATTTTTACTTGGATACTAAATAACAGGAGAAACATGTTCAAGCGGTTTATTGAACTCATTTAGTATGCATACTGCATAATACCAAACAAATGTGATTTATCTGCGTTTTTATTTTCTGATTTTTTAAGTTCCAAATATAAAAACTGTTTATTTTGAAAGTGGCATAAGTCCATTTTTCTTTTATACGGTAAAAAATCTAAGTATGGCTACAGAAGTGGATCCTTTTTTCAAAGTTCTCTCATTTCTTAACCAATAATGCTTAGTTTTATACTGACGGTTTGTGAGTTAACTGTTAATTAACCCAAAAAAATTGTTGTTTTGTATATAATTTTCTAATATTTTCTTTTGTTTAAGAGTTAAGTTAACTTCAGCATAGAACACAGCGTTTTTTCATTGGCACTGAAATTTTATTACCATATTTGACTACTGAAATTTTCTTGCATTAGAATTTGTAATAATAATGCTAATGAAATCGCACTAATGCCTTAAAAACTAATTATAATTGACCAGAAAAGCATTTGTTTACAAAAAAGGGAATGTTTAAATTGCTTTACATTGGCCTGTGTTTTATAAAAATTGATCCCTTGGGAGCTCTCCGGGATCTAGCCTATATGTATGACTGTGTTAGTACTCCATCCTAGCAATAATTTTCGAGATAATGTCCATTTTAAAAAGTTGAGAAATCCTTTTTATGAAACATTCACTGGGTGATCCATTTTTTCTATTTATGTGGTAATGGAAATTAATACACCCTTATCATTTTTACGAATACACTCATAGAAACAAACCTATAAAAATAACACTGCTAAAATTAGCAGATTTCTCCTAAATACTAAATATTAACATGAGAACAGCAAAAATAGCACTGTTAAATTTACCTAATTTTATTTATATTTGAGTTAACTTTTAGCTAATGAAAGTTATTATACTGTAAAATCTGCAGGAAATTTTGCAAAATATTAGCCGCAGTTTCTAATCACTTGGATTTAATAAATCCAAAAAGTAGTTCGAATATGCTCAACAGATGGGTTTAGATTCTCCTTATTTTAAAAAGAATTTTCTGTCCGACACTTCTTTCATCCTAATTTTTAATACCGAATTCGATGATGAAGGATTTTACTTTAACTTTTAATATTTAATTATATTTTATATAAAACAGCGATAAACAGTCTGCCTTTTCAGTTTTATATTTTTACAAAAAAGTATTCCACTGCAATATTTAATATTCACTAATTGGATTAAATTAAATTACTTACAATGAACTGAAAAATTGCCATTTCTTTTTCAGCTATATCTCCATGTCCAAGATGGAAAATATGTATTTGGCGAGGTGTAGCTTTTTTTCTAAACATTTTTAATATAAAAAATTTTAAGGAAAACCTTTTAGTTGTTAGTTTTGCAATTTTTTTGTTTTTCCTTTAATATTCATTCGTTTTTTTTTTCTGACATTAAATTAATAGGCTGTTTCATTTATTTGCATTTTTATTGCTATGTGTAAACCCAGATAATAAAATCCAACTATTTTTTGTTTTAATAAATCCACTTTTTGTATGAAAAATTCTAAATCCAGGCGAATAAAAACGGAAATTTTTTCTTATTTTTAATTTAAATTTAGTTCAATTCAGTCCTAAAATCAAATATTTGATAAAAGGTTGTAAACTGCTGATTTCAGAAGGCTAGATTTTTATTACAATTGAAAAAAATCGAAAAAAAACTTTAGAAGTTTAAAATTTTTTGGTGATTCCTTAATCTACTCATTATTTAGCAAAATTTTGTTTTAATTTTAACAGGTTATAACTAAAATTATGTGTATATAACAGTATTATTTTTGCTGTTCCTATCTTACGAAAATTTTGCAAAAATAATCTGCTAAATTCAGCAGTTTTTTGCAAGGTCCTTTTTAAATCATTTTTAGTAGTTTTACCTAAAATTTTTACAGGCATTTTTCTATTAATGTACGGTTTTTGTTTCCTGCGTCAAGTGTTCCACTTTCACTCTTTCCCCTCTCCATTCCATATCGTTCCAATTTGGGCCGCTGTTCCAATCCTTTATCGGAGTGTGTTAATTTGTTTTATTATATAAATTGTTAAAAGCAAAAATTATACAGGTCACCCAGTACTATTGTATAAAACTCGATCCCTCGGGAGCACTCTCGGACCTGGCCTATTTGTATTATAGGAGTGTACGTGGGTAACTATTTATATTGTGAGCCTTGGCCACTTTAAAACTTGTAAGGCGCCAGCTGATATTTCCACTAGAAAGTTTAACATTTTTTACCGCTTAGAACTTTTTGTCATTTGAGCATTATTTGTGTTGTTTACAAAAAAGTGAAAGTTGTGAGTGCGGGCAATAAATTATTACGATTTTCGATGTGGATTAACTAAATAGAAAGAGGGCATAGAAAAATTAAACTCAACTTTAATTGATGAAGCTCGATCCTTTACAACTGTGAAACGCTAGTATAATTCGTTCCAGAACGAATTTCGAGAAGGTCGTCCAAAATCAGTTGTGCCAGAAAACATTGATGCTGTGCAAAAACTGATAATACCGGATCGTCATGTGACATATTCTGATATCGGGACTATCTTGGGCATAAGTTCCACCAGCATAAATGAAATATTGCCTCATAACTTAACAACTGGTCAAGAACAAGCTCGGATCGATTGGTGCAAAAAAATGCTCAAGAAGTACAAAAGCTGTGCTTCAAAAGACGGGAAGAATCATGGATCCATGCATATGAGCCTGAAACAAAACAGCAGTCGACTGTATGGGTTCTTCATGATTAATGAAATTCAATAAAAGTTGTTCGCTCTCGAAGTACTTCGAAAAAAATTGTGGCCTGTTTTTTGGAAAAACTTGTCATGTGGCAACAGTGCCCTTAGAACAACATAGAAGAACAGTTAATTCCGAACCACGATTTGTTTGCCAGAAGTGTTCGGAGAAATGAGAAAAACCAACCCCCAAAAACGGATAACATGCAGAGTTGCCAGGTTTCTTAGGCAGAAAATCGTCAAAAATTCTGGAAAATATCGTCAAAATCGTCATTGCTTTTGAAAAATCGTTAAAAAAAAAAGTTAAAAATCGTCAAAATAATAAGCTTTTTAAAAATTATCCTTTTTAAACCATTTCGTGCTTGTTCAAATTAACATATTTACTAAAATGTTTATAAACATAATAGAAATTTGCCATATCCTGAAGTCGTTGTTTTAAACAAAACGAAATACCAACAAAAATTTACGATTTTAAAATATTTATTATGAATTTCACAGACATTCTTCCAAAAAATTGAGATTCGTTACAGTTTTAGGACAGAAGTTTTACACAAAAATTATCATATTTTTTATTATTTTTCCTGTAAGTTTTGTACATTTCAAAATACGTATCTTAAAGAAAAATTGGATTTTCAAATTTTTTCTAGATATAATTTTAATTAGAATTTCAATAGGAACACTTTTAATCTAAAATTCTAAAATATTTTTCCAATATCGTATAGATTTGCTGAATAAAAATTATCTGATTTTGCAGCGGTTTTTTAATTTGTTCCCACATTAATTTGCTTGCAATTCTGCATAATTCTAAAAACTAAATAATTGAGATTTAGAATTATAGATTGGAGAAGTATCGTAATTTGCACATTTCTTGCTATATTTCGTATTAAAAAAAATCGTCATTTTGAAGGAAAAAATTGTCAAATCATCATTTGACTATTTTAGATAGTAAAAATCGTCAAAATGACGATAAATCGTCAAAACTGGCAACATTTATAACATGAAAACGCGAACTCTCACACGTCGGCTCAAACAAGCAGGCTGGCCAGACTTGGGGTTTTGTCCCCAAATTTGGGGATATTTTGCTGGCCTTGGGGACAAAAATTTTCGTTTGAGGACAGGTGATTTTTTTGGGGATTTCAAAAATATTTTGGGTATTTTTAAGGGATATTTACTACTTTGAAGTTTACCCTTTTATACATTTTCGGTAACAATTCAATGCTTTCTAACACGAATAAATATTTTATGCCTGAGATTTAAATAGGATTAATGTCCAAGTATCTAAAATATTGAATGGCATTAAAATTCATTCATTTTATGAATTTATTTATTTTAATAATTGATTTTATCACTTTAATCAATGATTTAAATTGAATAAATTTAGGATAAGATTTATTAAAATTTGAATTGAATCAATTTTGATTCGATTAAATTTTTCATTTTATGATATAATTCGCGGACTATAAATCAGGGCAAACATTTTTGGTTAACTTGATTTGTTAAAATTGAATCAATTAGCTTGATTCTATGAAAAGAATCCGCAAAAATAAAACTGATTATTTGAGTAAGATATTTACTAATTGAAGTAGGAAATAATTCAATCAATAAAATGAGGTTTGCGAATCGCTTTGTTAAAAATTAATTCACATTAAAAGTCAAATTAAAGAATTAATTTTTATTTTTATTGTGGAGGCAAACTTGAAAAATTCGAAATTACGAATTCTTAAAAAAAGATACTTCAAAATCTTAAAAATTTGAGGAAATTAAATAAACTCGAGTACCTTTTTTAACATTTTTTCTAGTTGGGGATTTTTTGGGGATATTTCAAGATTTGTTTGGGGATAATGAAAAAAAGTATCTAGCAAGCCTGCAAACAAGTGACTTTTTAAACATTCAAAATATCGGATTAATGCGTCGTCCGCCGTATAGTCCCGACTTGGCACTTTTTCTTGTTCCGCACATCAATAATAAACTACGTGGAGGTGTCTCACGCGTAATGGAAAAAGGCCATTTTACAAAATGGCCTGGATGTCGAAAACTAAGCAAGCAACTAAGCGGGTGACTCATCTACAGGATGAATAATTTTTTTACTAATTTATATAATAACCAGAGAAGACAGAAAAAGCAAAATCCGGTGTGTTTAAGGCAAAAAAATATTGTAAAAAAAGCAAGAAAAAACCAAAAGTAAAAAAACTTGGAAAAAATAGTTTTTTTGAAAGAAAATTCAAAGTTGAGAGAAAAAATATTAAGTTTGTGAACAAAAAAAGTATTTTTGGGCAAAAAGTCTTTAAAAAAACAATTCAAAGCTCAAAAATCTTAAGAAAAAGCTATTTTAAAGCTAAAAAAACGGAAAATCCAAAAAAAGCAACAAGAAGCAAATTTGAGTAAAACAAGCAATAAAAAGTAAAAACAGTAATTTTGTCTTCTCTAATATAACACAATTCAACACGTTGTGATAATACAAATTCCGTACCACACCATTTCGATCCCTGTGTTAAGTGTTGCAATTTCACTTGTTCTCCATTCCATTCGTTCTACATATTTTATCTGGATACAAACTAGAATGAAATGGATAATATCAATAAATTTTATTTTGGCTCGATTATTTTTTTAAATAAGCATGAGCAAACATTTTCCATTCCTGATTTCTGCATTTTTTTCCATTTTAATGTTTTTCAAAAACTTATGTCAATTGTAATTATTTTATTGTAATTAATGCATTATTATTTACAATGGAATTTAAAACCATCAATGAAATCATATCAATTAAAATCATTATTTATTTTCTTGTTCGAAGCCAATTACTTCCTTATTATGAAATAACATATTAAGTACTTTGTTAGGAGAATATCCTGACAGAGAAAAATAATTGAGTTTTTGAAAAAGAATAAAAATAATTTCTCATTGCAGAATTGAAGGTAGGTCGAAAAAAAAACTATTTTTATTTTTAAATTTTAAATTAAAAATGAAACAAACATATATCAAAATCATTACCATTAATTAAAAATCGTATTGAAAAAATTTCATTAAAATTGATATCAATTCAGTGCTAATGAAATGATCAATTAATTAGTCCCTTGTAAGATTTTTAATGAATTTTTTAAATAATAGAGCTCGAGGTCATTTAGTTTTGAATATAAAATATTTTATTATTTTATTTTTATCACTGATATTTCATCATTCATTAAATGACAATTGTTTGTTGTTGTTTAAATAAACCCTCAGGATGACATTCAATGAATGACGAAATATCGGTGAAATATAGAAAATAATAAAAGATATTTTATATTTAAAACTAAATGACCTCGAGCTCAATCGTTTAATAAATACATCAATTTTAAAGGTCGAAGATTAATTAAAAATTTATAATTTCTTTTGAAATTAAATAACTACATAACCTTAATTTTTATTTTTATTAGAATGTTTTCTATTAGTTTCTTAAAAGATTTTTTAAGCAATGGAAAGCGGATAAAATTTCACCAAAAAATAAATTAGTTAAGGCAAGAAGTCAATATTTTTATTATTGAAATAAAAAACTTAGAATGAGTTTCTTTAAGATATAGGATTCTGTTTCAATGTAGTCAATAGTTTTATGATTGAAACTAAAAACTTAGAATGAGTTTTTTTAAAATATGTTATTAGATTCTCTTTATTCAATAAATCTGCACCATATCAAAAAAACAACAAAAAATTAATAAAATATTATCAAAAGTGTAAAAATCAAAACTATTAATATATGTGACCTTCTCCGAGAAAAGGGACCTAGTGTGTGAAAATGAAGTTAGTTGTACCTACATTTCACCGCAAAAAGTTGATATTGATTTCATCTGAAAATTTTTGTATATAAAAACCTAAATGGAAAGCTGCTAAACTTTAAAGGCATTTCGCGGAAAATCTGTACTTTTGATCGAAAAATAAGGTACTCCATTGTAATCAGCATATCCGAAATATATAGAATTAATGGTCAGTAATGCGATGCTCTAACATTCTTAACGATTTTATCGATTTCTTTAACTAACGATAATTGTCGGGTGTAACCAAGGCTATTTTAGAACAATTCACCCTACATAATATATTTTAATAAATCAAACTTGTAATGATGATTATTAAAAAAATCGAAAGCGCAGCTTTAACCAAACTTTGACTAAGAATCGTTTATGATCCCCACTTTACCAAAACTTACAAAAATTGCATCAGTACTTAAAATCGTGCACAAATTTTTGCTATTTAGGATATCGGTTTCTGCGATAGCTTGCGGAAATTGGCCTCATATAAGAAAATAGGAAAAATTTAACTTTTTATAGGTTCAAGGAGCCAAAATCTGCCTTGAGTTATTAAAACCAAAAATGGTGACCAACATTAGAACAATTTGACACGAATTACACACCTCTACAAAATGAAAAGTTGCTGCTGTTAGAAGCTTGATGCATACTTTTAGTATCTTACTTGCTGATTCCAAATCTCTGTTCCGAATTCGTCTCTCACCTAAAACATTTCGAAAAATCGTGATTAAAAACGCGGAAAATAGCTTTTTTACCTATTTTGAAATACTATACAAAACGCATCCAAATAGCTTAAGATTTTTGTTACGATGGTATTTAGTAAATAATGAACTTTTTTCTCTAAAATACATACATAGGACAAAATTTTTTTAATTTGTATACCATTATAGGAAAAAATTCTTTTGAAAACCACTCTCAGAAAAACAATTATTCCATCAATTGTGGGTAAATTGCATTTAAGGATTTAGAATCAGCGTATCAAATTCAAAATGAATCGTGTACCAAAGCTCAAACCGCTGAAAGTTTGTTGAGATGTGTTATCAAGGATTTGCTGAATTTTGGTACACGAAAAGTACAAGACTACTGAATTTAGTTATTTAATATAAAAAAGCGCATAGAAATCGAAGATAGAAGTAACGAAATGTTAACCAATCATGTTTTAAATATTGTAAAAGTATGTGAGGAACCCCTGGACAACCCACAGTTTTGACTCGCAATTACAAAAAGAAACAAAATCATGCACAGCGATTATTTTTCTTTGATGTGCTGATCACATAAATTGCCTTAATTTAATAATGTATCACAAAATTTCCACTGTTTTTTTTTGTAATTTTATGCGCGAATCTTTCTGCTATTGTCCCAATCTACATGAAATACCAATTAATAGTTCAAATAATCCACTTTTATTTTATAGACTTACCAAATGGATTTAATTAAATCACCTCGCGTAGTATGCAAAAGGACACAATCATTTTTTTTTATTTTTTTTTTTTTTTATAAAGAGAAGCAACACTCATGAAATTCTTCCTATTAATTAACGTGTTGCTTCCTTTGGAAAGCGGATAGAGAAGAAGTGAAAGGTGGTGAAAGATGAAGGGCTTCAAATATGGCAACACTGTAATTGCGCGAGATGTTGAATTTTAGAACAGTTGTTGCGCGCCATCTGATGGTGAGTTGGCGAACTTTGTTGAAGCTTTTTAGTTCATAGCCCTGTTACATTATTTTACTTCGGAGGGGTTAAGTGCTATGGGAACACCGAAGGAGGACGCTGCGATGTGTATGAGGGATAGAAAAAACTCATACATATTATTTTTTTTTTTATAAATTGATGTTGCCTTGGTTGGGGCTCGAACCCGCAACCTCACGTGTAACAGTCCAACGCGCTAACCATTACACCACAGTATTTAACGACCGCGAATATTAAAAAAGCGACATGGTCAAGTGTATTATTTTTTTATGACCAGAAACACACAAAAAACCGCGAGAAATACTTTTAATTTTCCCGTATTGAAAAAAAAATTTTTTTATTAATTTTTTTTCTGACATTTCAGAGTTGAAATGTTGATAAGTTATTATGGTTAAATTTTCCTAGGGATAAATATTTAGTATTGGTTAGTTACCCATGGTTAAGTTAAAGTTAATTGCTCGAGATAAGTTAATGGGCCTATATTTTAGTTAACGATATTATTCGCTAGAAAAAGTTACCGAAAAATTTCGGCAGAAATAAAAAAATGCCAAAAAATTTTATAGAACTATTTGTAAATAAAAAAACAAAATTAAAAACAATATTTGCATCAACAAATTTTTTTTTGAAAAACCGGCGAAAAATAAAGCTTTTTCGTGGTTTTTTGCTTGCTATCGGGCTTAAAAAATATGGAATACCGTTCCATAAGGTTTTTTTTAAATCGCGGAAGCCTAAATGCGTTAAATTTAAAGTGTATTTTTTCACCCTATAGCAGTATTTTAATGTAATCCATAAGGTAAGTGTATGTAATAAAAGAGACTGAAAATTTAATTAAAAGTGTCTTTAAAGGCATTAGCGCTCCACAGCGGTTCTTGTTTCTTTTTTTTTGTAATTGTGAAACTGTTGGATCGTTAGTGAAATTAAGGTTATGCAAGTGAATTGTACGTATTTCACGTTGAAATAACCGTGATTTTCCCTACTTTTCCATTTTAAATTTTTTCAGTGACTAAATTGTATAAAGTTGAGTGATACGGAACTTTTGCGGTTTGCATAAGTGAGATATTTTACACCTCTTTCTATTGATTACGCGTTGAAGTAAATAAATAAGCTAATTTCAAAATGAAAATGCACAAATAAATCGCGTTAATCGCAAAAATTTATCTTTAACTTTGCAGCTGACTCACGACGATTTTTTCAATCACATATACGCGCAACTTACTTTAATTTCACTAACAAACACAGTTCACCAATTAAAAATTAAAAACCGCGATAGAGCGCGTAACGCTTCACTTTTCAAAAAATTTAAAAAATAATAGTAAAGTGTTGTTTTTTCAAACGCGTCTTATAGACCAAATACAATTAATATTAGCTGTATTTTCGTTCATACCTATCAACGTTAAGTAGTTATAGAAAATCTGCGTTAAACTGATTGGAGTATCAAATTTTTTTAAATAGTGAGTGTTTATGATAGTTCCGGTATAATCGAACGTACGTCAGTAAAACTTTTTATGTAGTAACGCGAAGAAGTTAGGGTAGGTGTGAAAATGTATAAACGTTGAGTTTTCAACGTTGATAATTATCCACGTTGTAAGTTAACGTGCATACGAAAATTAATATGTTAGTTTTCGTCTAAAAAACGTTTTTATGCAACGGATATAGTTAAGTCGAAAATACGGCTATTGTCATTAATATGTATTTTTATCAAACAGACATATACAAACATTCTACTTCAGATTTTCTCTGTTTATCTTCTTATTTCCTCCGTGTCACCTTTTCACAAATATTGCCACATTGACGTATGGTTTGTACGTACAAGTGCAGGCAATTTGTGTATATTGGAGACGGACAGCCAACAGGGCATTTTTATTTTTTATAGTAAAGTGTTGTTTTTTTCAAACGCGTCTTATAGACCAAATAATGTTCAGTCGCATTTGTAAAACGCGTTACGCTAGCCGCGATTTTAAAAAATATGTGATCGAGTAATCTATATTTTTATTTTCTTGTTATTTTGAAAGGAAGTTTGTCCCTAAAAAAGCGTGAAAGACATTCATTCATAAATGTTAATTAATGTTAAAATTCATCCAATTGTATTGCAACGATCTAATTGGATTAATTTTATTTATGCATGTAGGGTGAAAAGTTACATTATTAATTTTAAGCACTCAGCTATTATAAATATTGGAAACTCTTATTTGAAGGAATATAGAATGGTATTCTATTTATATTCTATGAAAAAAATTCACTAAAATCCTTGTGTTCGCGATTCCTAAAATTGTGAATCGAGCTCAATGATTTCTATTTTATAAGAAATAAATTAGCTTAAAAGGATCTTCAAGTCGACGATAAAAGTGGCTAACCACATCACAATGCTCTAAAATAAAATATTTTAAATGCCAGTTCCTTATTCTTAATGCAAATTTTTATGAAATTTGCACTAAAATACATTTCTTTAACGCATGTTGCAATTATTCACATTTTTTTGCTCATTCGTTACCTTACAACTTTTTTTCTTTTGTTAACTTAACAATAATTGTCGGAGTTAACGATATTATTTAACGACAAAAATCGGTAGAAAAGTTACGGAATCAGTTTTAACGACAATTGTAGATAATTATCGAATTTTGACAATGTAACTACCGATTTTTGTCGTTAAAAAGTTAGAGAATCGCACTACAGAACTCTATTAATTTTTTTAAAATTAGGGTTTTTTCATCCTGTATATAATTTTTCCAAACTTTTAACTCTCTTATCATCAGAGAAAAATGGGTATGGTATAGCCCACACAGGCGAAGTATAAATCTCTATACTAATATATCAGTGAAGTTACTGTTTCCACCTCATCTCATAATCCTAAATTGTTATTCCTTTTTTGTCGTTTTTTATTGAGGTGAATGGATTTACGGCACTTTCAATATATTCAGTGTTAATTATTGAAAAATCTTCGTTCGTTTACTTACTACAAGTTACTACTTTTACTACAGCTGGAAAAATTCAATACAAAAAATTAACAAAACTTTGCAATTGTAGTAAAAGTAGTAAGAATTTCGAGTAATCGAACACACTGAATGTTTGAAAATACAAATATTTTTATAGGGTTTTTATACACAAAATGAACAAAACCGTACACTCAGGGAATTATGTAGGTAAAATCAACTGTAAATGACAGTTAAGATAACTACATTTGCAGTTAAAAAGGTGTAGACTGCATTTGTATTTAAATCAACTGCAATGTGAAGTTATTTTTAACTGTTAAAAATCAACTGACAAATGTAGTAAAACCAACTACAAATGAAATTAAAACAACGTGCATGCAAATTATTGTAAAACTGTACAAATAACTGCAAATGTAGTTAAAATAACATAAATAAAAATTATTTTAAAAATTATTAATTTAATAAAAACAAATCTATGTAAATACTCTTAACTTAATTTTATTCCATAATAAATTTAAAATTCAGAAATCAAAATTTACACTTATAACTTTTATTGTTCTTGATGTCCGTCTGTGAGGGATAAAATATTGTTTGGCTTCCTTTTTTTCTCCAGGTAGAAAGGGATGAAAATATAAAAGAACTAAAAAAAAAAAAAATAGCGTTGTTTTATGACTAAGATAAGAGAAAACATGTTCTTTGCATATTCTTTCTCTAGAAATTTATAAACAAATGCTTCGTACACACATTCTTCTTTACTTCGTACACATACACACTTGAAAATTGAAGTATTTGTAACGAAATTCAAAATAACTGCATAAAATATATGCTACTACAATGTAATAGTTTTTGAAGTTTGTTTAAAAAAATAACTATCAAAAACATTAAAACATTTTGCTCTAAGTTAATTAACTACAATTGTAGTTAAAATAATTACTATCGCATTACTACACAAATAACTGTCATGTAGTAACTGCAGAACTTTTCTGAGTGTATGATTAAAAATAAAGTCGACTTTAAATTTAAAATACTCTTTTATAGTAAGGGCCAATGTGTTTATTAAGGCCCAACTACGTTCAGCGAAGCCGAATTAAGGGAAAGAGCGATACGATGAAAATACATTGAAGCACCCATATTTATATTCATACTGAGCTCGAAAATCCATTAATTGAGTTTTCGTTTCAAAGCACAATTAAATGCGGTTTCATATATGTATGTGTTTTCATTACTAAACCCGAATAAAATTGATTTTATACTGAATTTAGACTAAGCAAAAACCAGCTGGTTTTTGTACAAACCTAATAGTGTATTTAGACTGGGCAAAAACTAGTAGTTTTTGGCGATTTTTAGTTTTCGAGCCGAAAACTACAAAATTAATATAGTTTTTCCATACAATTTTCATACAAACTGAAAACCAGATTCCACCTGGTTTTTGCCAAAAACCAAGTAAAAATATCTGAAATATGCATTTTTGATACACCCGGTATCTATTATAATTAATTTTCGATACACCATGTTACAACGAATATAGGAGTAAAGCAAGTGTCAAAAAAATATTTTTTAATTTTTTAAAAATATTTCTAGTTTAGTTTGAAATTGTGTGTTGTTATTCTTTTTTAAATGCATTAAAAATTTTTTTACATTAATTTAACAATAAAAAAAGAAAGAAAATTGTGTAGTAAAAAAGTGGTGTGACAAAGAAAAACAAAATAATCAGTGTAAATGACTTGGCTTTCGTAATTTAGTTTTGTAAAAAAACCAGCTGGTTTTTGCTTGGTCTAAATTCAGTATAAATTACAAAAACCAAGTCATTTACACTGGTTATTTAGTTTTTCTTTGTCACGTCACTTTTTTATTACACATTTTTCTTTATTTTTTTATTGTTAAATTAATGCAAAAAAATGATTAATACATTGAAAAATTAATAACAACACACAATTTCAAACTAAAAAAGAAATATTCCTAAAAAACTAAAAAATATTTTTTTGACACTTGCTTTACTTCTTTATTCGTTGTAACAGGGTGCATCGAAAGTTAACTATAAATGATACCGGGTGTATCAAAAATGCACATTTCATATATTTTTACTTGGTTTTTGGCAAAAACAAGGTAGAACCTGGTTTTCAGTTAGTATGAAAATTGTATGGAAAAACTAAATTAATTTTGTAGTTTTCAGCTCAAAACCTAAAAATGGCCAAAAACTACTAGTTTTTGCCAAGTCTAAATATACTATTAGATGAAAATATATTTTATAACATTTTGATCTAGCTTTATATGTGCTGCTAAATATAGAAAATATGAATCAATATATCCTTGTATTATCATAAAATGAGATCTAATTTTCACCATTTTTCACAATAGTTTTCATTGTTAATTTTTTCTTCCTTGGTCTTTTACCCTGGTAACCCAAGCAAAAAAAATGATATGGAGCCATATGAAGTTATATTTAATTATATATAATCTTTTATGTAATTAGATATAATTATATCCGAAAAATGAGAACGTCTTATTGTATCATATTGTATCGAATTGTATGCAATTTTATACAATTTGGTACAATTTGATACAATTTTATGCAAATTGATACAATTGTATCCGAATTTTGTCCTCATCCAATTACATCAAATTATATATTTTTGTATAAAATTATATAAAATGTTATAAAAGTGGACATAGTTTGATACAATTATATCTAAATATTAACCTTATACTTTTTATCATATTATATACCCAGCAAAAACTTGGTAATGACTGGTCATTACTACATGCATTACTTAGATCTCATATCTCATTACCCGTTGAATTACTTTTAAACTGAATGTAATGAGTTACCGATAATTATACCCCACACATTACTATTTCACAATAGCTGAAACCAATAATATATGTTCTAAATCATTAAAAACCATAGCTATGGCGTAGCCTAGTGGTTATCGTTTTTGCCTGACAGACATGAGGATCGCTGCTCAACTCGTGTTAGCTTCCATTGTTGTTTTTTTTTTGTAATTTATATTAAACATCTATTTATAGAAATGTTGATGTTCATTAAGCAGTATTTAATAACAAGTTTTGTGAAAAATAGATATGTATAACAGTTGCCACAATAAATGTGTATATAAATTAAAGCATTAAAAATCATAGTGATGTCGTGGTCTAATGGTTAGAGTGTTTGCCTGACAATCGTGGGGTACGCTGATCAATACGTGTCAGCTCCTATTGGTTTTTAAATTTTTATATTTTTTTAAATCTATATTCAACATCTATTTATAGAACATCTGATCAACTACTTACAGGTAACATCAGTGTAATGACTTTCCTCCAATGACATCACCATGTTAAAATAAGTAGTTTAGTAATTAAAAGGTAACTAGTGAACACTTAAGATTTCAATACCTAAAACTCATTACATGGTAATGAAAGGTTTTGCTGGGTAGGAATATATCTAACAATATACAAATATTATTTTTTTAAATAAAAAAACAATTTCAATTACTTGTAATTGTTCTTTTTTGAATTGCAATTACAAATAATATGTAATTGTAGATGAGTTGTTCTTCAATTACAATTACATGTAATTGTGTAATTGCATGTGTAATTAATTACAAACTGTAATGATTAACTCCAGGTCTGCTGGAGATCTTATAATTTCGATAAATCTTCCATTACCTTTATCCAGATTTATCGACATGAAAAAAATTTTTCTTTTAATTTAGTAATTTTAAAATAAAGTTATTCCCCCATTCATCTTAAACACATTGACACGGTGCAAAAATATAATTTAAATAATATACATTTAAATTTAAATTTAACGGTTCGTTGTAATTCAAAAGTCTGTGGTTATCATACACAGAGTTAAATAGAATCAGCTGAGATATCTTAAGAATTAAGGTTCAAAGCAAAATAGAGTAATAATGACAAAGGATAAAAATAGCATTGTTAAATTTCGTTGATGTTAGTCTAAGTTGAGTTGTTGATAAGAAATTCGATTTTCTTTCAGCGGTCACATAAGTAGACAATCATTAAAATATTAGCCCACTAAAGACGAAATACACTGATGATGGCTTTGCAGCGAAAGCTGAAAATACGTATTCTGTATTGCTAGTCTTATCGAATTCTTTCAAATATATTTTTATTCTTTGTAATTTACTTGTAAAAATTGTATCATATTTCTTTGATTTGAAAATAATTTAAACAGAAAGTGATATTTATTTATGATCTAGAGCAGTGATGTACCCCCTCTCAATTTCCAACCACGCGTGGTTACACAAGAAAATGCTGCTTGCGCTGCGTCAACACACGTACACTATAAACATCTTCGTATGGCTATCGATATGCATATTCGGCTTTTGCTTTGTTCTCACTGAGTTAAAAGAAAACAAATCAATTGTAGTTGAACCATTATTGAAGCAACATCACGCTGCGGAACACACAAAAAATACACGTACAAAAATGTTTGATGATGAATGGGAAAACACTTTTTTTATAGAGAATATGGATGACGATGCACAATGCTTAATTTGTAATAAAATTATAATAATAATATTTGAAATGAATTCTTGTACAGTCATAGAAATAAAAGCTACACTCATAGAAATAAGTCTGTAGAAATAGCAAAAAAAAGTTACTTAAAATTAGATAAAAATTACCCTGCAGAAAAAACCAACTAACTAAATATTTGCAGACTTAAAATAGCAAACAAAACTGTTGTATTAACATTTTTTTTTTTTTTTGCTAAATTTAGCCCGAATTTTGTAAAATGGAAATACTTGTAAATTGCTGATATAATAACGGAAGATTTATAATCGCATTAAAAAAAATTAAAAAACTTTAAAATTTTAAACATTTTGTTGATTTTATTTGTCTACAGATATTTGGTAATTTTTTTTATTGATTCTGTTGATTTAATAAAATTATCTGTTATTTACACTTTCCAAAATTCGATGTGAATTAAGCAAAAAAAAATTGTTAGTACAACATTTTTTGTTTTCTATGTTAAGTCTACAAATATTTAATTAAAAAATCTGTTAATTTTATTGTTATTGGGCCTGCATAAAGCCCAATTTTAACAAATTTTTTGCTATTTTTATAGACTTATTTCTATGAGTGCATTTGTACAGCTTTATTTCTATGAGTGTAGCTTTCTTTCTATGCAAAAAATCTATTTTTTTTAAATTCTAACAACATTTTTTTCACTTGAGTACACACACTAATATGATACAACGCGAAACTGTTTCTGAGCCATGGTGGTTCCCAGGAGCCCTTGTCCGCTTAAGCCAAAATAGAAAAAATATATATTTTTTAGTTTCAAAGGGGTTCATATATTAAAAAATATATTTTTATGAAATTCACTTTTTTCGAAAAAGAATCCTTTTTCTGCAATTGAAATTTTTCATCAGTGTACCGTAGATTAAACTTCGTTTTTTCGCTACTACACACACAAGTATAAATGCAATAGTGTGCGTAAAGTACATCACTGATCTAGAGTCAAATTAAAACAGAACATTCATTTACTTAAAAATAAGAGATCAACTAAATATTCCCCCATTCATCTTAAAGTTAACAACACTGAAATTTTAAAGTTAATAGGATTATGATATACAACCAAGATATAATATAAAAAATCAGCAAGTGTACGTTATAGTAGGTTTGTTTTTTTCGAATTTTGTATAAATATTCCATACAAATTTAAGCATTTATAAAATTTTTAAGTAGGTATAAATTTAGCTTCTTAAAAATTAAGTAGTTATAAAAATGCTACCAAGTCTTAAAAATTCTTGGCTTTTCTCTTTCTAATGTAAACAAAAACAACAAAAGCTAACAAATGAATTATGCGTTTGTTAGCAATGGTGGAGCAGGGCACACAAGATTATTGCTCCATTTCGCGTTCCGGCGAAGTCTTTGTACGAAAACAGCTTTTGTACAAAGGGGACTCCAAATGTTTAAATTTCAGTTGTTTACAAAAAATAAAAGAAAAGTCAGGTAAGTATGGATAGTCGTTTTTTTACAAGTAGTTATAGATATATATAAAATTCGAAAAAAAACAAACCTAGTATAGAGAATTTCGTATTAAAGATTCAGTGTTGTTAATGTTATGGGTGCGTAAGCCATTTTTGACTCATGCTCCTAAACATTACATTCAGAAAATTCTAACGCAAAACCGTAAAAACTACTAAAAACATATGATGCAATAAATAAACTCACACACGAATCATGCACGGGTTATTCTTACTCACGCTCACGCACGAATCACTTAAGTATAGTAATTATTACTCACGATCACGTGTGAATAACGTGACTCACGAACATTTCGTGTCACGCGCCAATCCCTAGTAATTACTAAATCTAAAACTAGTTCAAAATCATTGATAACATGGAACCAAATATAATATAATACGGTTTTATATGGACTTTATATATTTTTATATAAAATCACTTTGAAAAAATTGCCTATGTGGGATGATATATAATTATAGATGATTTTATAAAGAACGTTATAAGTTATATATGGGTTCATATTCGTCAATATATAATCATAACTAACACAAATTATAAAATATTTTTTATATGGATGCACATAGTTTTATATTATTATGTATAGTGTCATACTAAATTATATATAAACGTATATGTAATTATATCTTTTATATGTTACTTTATGTACTTATATATAGTACATACATATATATGTAGGCCAGTATGTAATAATATAAAATTACATATGTCTCCATATTAAAACCTTTGAGGAAAAAATATCTAATATATGACTATATAAAAGTATATATGCTTGAATTTAAAAGCATATGTGGCCATATGTAACTATAAGTTACTATATGCAATTACATAAAATAATATATGATTATATCAAAACTTTTTTACTCGGGAAGGTAACGAAAACTCCAAAATAATGTAATTTCGATGAAAACACAATCGAAAACCTTTACATTTTATAATACTACACTTTTTTGCAATTGAACAAAAAAGAATAAGGGAAAATGGAAGAACGTCAAAATAAAAAATAAAATTATTTTGAATTTATACAATTTTGTAAGTAGATGTTAGTTTATTTTGATTAAAAATTGTTTAAAATAAAAAAAATATAATCAGTTTCTTCCAAAAATAGTGTTAAATAAGAAATTAAATTTTTGTGACATTGCAATTTAAAACTTTTGATGCATCAACTTAGCGGTATGAACAGGTGAGTTTTTAAAATGTTTTCAACCGAAGAAAACTAGAAACTTTTGTCAGTGAGAACGCACTATACCTAATCAGTGAACTTTCGTAAAGTTCCATTTCTATTAATTTGATTAATTTTCTATCGAAACTCATCGTACCCAACGTAATCAAATTTAAAAAATTTTAAACCAACAAAAATTATAAAACAACTATTAAAATATAAAACAAAAAACATTAAATAAATTCCCAAATCTGGTGAAAATTTAAAAATTTCAGTAAATCAAATATGGGCGCTCTTTAATTTGGGAAAAAATTGAGCTAAATTTGGAGAAAACTTGACAAACAGTAAGTCAATTATAGCAGCAATAATAAACTACGAAAATTATGTCGATAAAATCAAGTGGAATTGCAGTTAAAAAAGTGTACATTGCAATTGCATTTAAAATTAACTGATAATGCATTTATTTTAACTATAATTCTTATTTTTAACTTTTCATTAAATGCAATTGCGGTGTACACTTTTTTAACTGCAATTGCGATGTAATATTAGCGACATAATTCTCTGACTGTGGCTTAATTAGATATTTTATTTGTGAAAAATACAAGAAAAATATACTGTTGTAAATTAAACCAGCAGTATATGCATTGATTATAAGCTAGGACTTAAGCCACTTTCAAAAGAAACAGTTCATACGTTTAAAGCAAGTCTTGGTTATTTCTTATAAAAAAAAATATTTATGTATCTCTGCTCTTAAAAACCCACACGAATAACTAAATAATGTCAATTGTTTGCTAGAGTCTACCAAAAAAAAATGCATTTCAAAACAGAAAAAATTAACTACAAACTATGGAATTGATATCTATCGTATACATTAGAGGTGTTCAGCGATGTATGGAGATATTTCAAAATAAATTTTAAGAGATCTGAATGGTCTGTTTTTTTTTTGCATATATTAGGGGAACTGCGACATATTTAATCCTTTAAAAGACTTGTTCACCCCCTACTATTTTAGAAAGTATATAACATAGAAAAATTTAGACTAATTTTTCTTTTATATTTTTATAGTTTCCTTTAACTTTTGTGATCTTACTTAGCAAATGCTTCTGAAGTTCCTAATTTAAATACAAACATTTTGGTTATATAATTTTAAATATCATTATGTAAGGTGTTATTCCACGTTTTAAAAAAATTCGGATTTCATCTTGTAATTTTTATTACGTCAAAAATAGAAAACTTACATTTCCTATACACTTGATCCCTTTTTTTAACACACTTGATACCAGGGTATTTGTTCGGAAAAATGGTTTTTATTAAACAAACGAATATTATTGCACAAATAAATTGTAAATTGTAGGCAAGGTTGGTTACCGAAACGAATAACGGTAACGGTATCGAATTTAGTTTGTTTCGGTAGCGATATTTAAGGCGGTAACGGTATACCTTTATCGAAACAGCAATACCGGTTTGTACCGGTATTATAAATTATTTTAACAACATATAAAAAAGTAAAAACTTACCCCCTAAATTCATAAACGCTTTGTAAAATTATATTATGTTTGCTGAACAAATTTTGTATGAAAATTTCGTTTTTTAAACCTCCTATAACTTTATAAAGCGTTTATGAATTGAGGGGTTAGAATATATGTACATCATTTTAAAAGGGGTGGGGGGGGGGGGTAAATACTATAACAGCGGGTTAACCCTTTCACTACCGACTTTTTGTTTGCGGATATATCGTTATTTCTTCTTGTTAAGAGTCCTCACATTATAAAAAACTATGTAAAATATTTTGCCCCCTCCCCCTCCTATCCACCAAAAATGACGTTCGAAAATCGATTTTTTGAAACTTCTAAGCCCCGTTTTACCCCTTAAACATTCGGGAGTAGCGAAAAATGCTTTCGCAACCATATTGCCATGTTGAACTGCTTATACATATAATGATTTTTATTTGAGGTCCAACTTTATCATTTACAAAAAGGATAAAGTTTTTTTTTCCATTATGAAATTTTATATATTCTTTTAAAGATGTGTACACTAGGGTTGACCTTATTATGTCAACTTGCGATTTGTGCCTTTGGGTATAAAAATACACCATGCAAAAAATTAAGGTGATGCATTTTTAAGCCAACCAGCGTTATTTATCATAAAAAATGGGTCATTTTGATTTATTTATTTTTCAGAAAATTCTTAATGGTTTTTATATCGATTTTCATGCCAAATGGCACTTTTTTACATTTTAAAAATTTGTGATCATTTCGATCCCATGTGCCTATAAGGGTTTATTTCTAATTTTTTTTACTATGTATAAAATCTGGTGTTAACAGAGTTATTTGAACAACTTTCACTAAACTCTGCAAGAAATAACACATTGTTTTGGTATACTTCCAGGAAAAATCGAAAAATTTCAAAAATTTCACTTTGACCTTGGTAAAGAAAGGGTTAACGTTGTCGGAGTTTTACAAAATTTTCGGAAAACAGTTTCCCGTACCAGAATTAAAAGGAATCGGAAGTGATTTTGTTACAGCTAGCTAAAAACATAAAAATTAATACTATTATCTAAATTATTGGCCAAAATCACACTTTTCTCTACAATTTTCAAATTTAAAACCAGGGTTGGCAGGCAATACCGCTTAAATACCGTTATCGATTCAAAACCCTTTCAACTGACTACCGTTAGCCCTAAAATACCGTTACCGAAATACCCGAAATACCGTTATCCTTAAAATACCGTTACCGAATAAACTGAAATACCGTTAACCTTAAAATACCGTTACCGAAATAACCCAAATATAATTATCTTGTAAATACTGTTACCAAAATAACTCAAATACCGTTATCCTTAAAATACCGATACCGAAATAAATGAAATAGCGTTACCCTTAAAATACCGTCACCGAAATAATATAAAATATCGTTACCCTAACGATAACCGCATTCGTTTCGGTTACCATCCATGTTTAAAACTCCATCACTGTTAAGTTAAAAGAGGGATATGTATAATTTTCAGCAGAATTATTCTCTAAGGTGTACTTAATAGAACCCTATGCGTTGACTACTTTTTTTTATATTTTGTTGAACAAAATTTTAAAAAAGTCAAAACTAGAGTTTTGCAAATTTATAAAAACAAATCCCATCTTTGGCCACACCTGGGACTAGGTTATCATAAGCCAAGAAATACAAAAATTTATATCTGAATATCTGTGGATCTTACAAATGAAACTAGAGTATAATATTGTACATTTTTGAAAGAAATATTTTATTTTTTACGATTTTCATAATTTATCTCATTTTAACCCTACAATGGTCTGAGGAAATTGCAATTACCAAAATATTTTCCAACCAATTTCGGATTTTTATACATTACCAGAAAGGGCATTCAGTCTAGATTATGATTCTATTTACATTTTCTGTAAATACAGTTATTTAATAGCCAGTATTTTCAAAAAAAAAAACCGAAAGAGTGATTTTTTCGCCTTGTAAATCGTATTTCAAACTTCAGGGACGATGTAGCACGTGTTCCCGTTATCCGACCACCTTAATTTTTTGCACGGTGTATTTTTATATCCAAAGGCAAATTTCTAGGGTGGGAGAAGGCCTTAAATCGCAAGTTGACATAATAAGGTCCACTCTAGTGTACACTATAGTATACAAGGGTAGTGAAAGAGTTAAAGATCATAATTGAAATTCAATAAATGATATTTTTGTAATTAATTTTTTTATTTAAACATGTTATTTAGACATGTTATTGCAACATTTTCGAAAATTATTAGTTTTAAATTTCCCTAACCAAAATCGCAAGGGTTGCCATTTGATTACAAAGGACAATATCTTAACTTTTAAAAATGAATAGAGTTCTGACCATTAACTCTATATATTACAGATTTTCCGCGAAATGCCATTAAACTTTAGCAGTTTTCCATTTAGTTTTTTATATACAAAAATTTTCAAATGCAATCAATTTAATTTTTTTTAGTGAAATTAAAAAAAATAAAAAAAACTACACTGTAAATAAATTTTCAACTTTTGTAGATACAGAAAAACACCGAGACACGTAAACTTAATTTTAGGTCGTAGAATCTAGTGGCATACTCCGTTTTGAAAATCAATTTAATAGTCAACAGTTCTACAACAGTTGTACAACTATCTGCTGAACGAATTGATCATTATTCGCTTAGGTAGCGCTGTCATAATTTGGTAGCGTAAAAAATATTTTCTACTTTTGATCTAAAAAATGTTTTTTTTTGTAAGAATGACAAATAAAAACATACAAATATAATTTTAAAAAAATTTTAAAGAAACCAAAGAAAAATATAGAAAAATTGTATTTAAAAACAAAACAAAGAAAATATCGTTTAGCAGAGTTAAAGGCGGATTATGGGACCGTAAACGTATATGTGATGTAACTGTACCGTGCCGTAGCTAAAAACTACACTTATAGATTATCGTAAACGACATTACTATTTAGCATCTATTTCATGTGGTTTTATATTTTATTCTAAATTTTTCCATTTATTTGTTAATTTTCATTCCTTATTTGTTATTTGAATCAATTTTCTTTATTTATTTCATATTTTTCCGACTAAAATCATTCAGCTGTTTCGATGCCGGATAGAAAATTCTGATTTCAACAGAATGATCCGGCAAGTTGGTTTACATTTACGTGTTAGTAACCATTCGTATGCATTTCTTCTTGTGGTATCGGAACAGCTGATTCGTTACAGATACGTTTACGGTTGGGTAACTCAGCCTTTACTAATCACAAAGCGCTACAATTCACCGGTATCAGTTTAAAGTTTCTCTGCTGAATGCTACCAATAATTTCGCAACAATATCAGCAGTGATTTAAGTCTGATGTTTTTAGAAAAATAAAAAGAATTCAGTAATAGTACAGAAATTTTTAGTACAGTAAAATATACATATATTTTTTTAAGTCCAAATTTAGTTACTAAAGGCTCTAAAATTGCAAATAATTTCTATATGCAATCGCTATATATAAAAGAATAACGTAACTGTGACTGACTGACTCAACATCGCCCAGCCCAAACCGCTGAAGCTAGAAGTTGAAATTTGGTATGTAGGTTCCTCTTTCGGCGTAGACGTCCGGTAAGACGGGATTTTTGGAAATTCCTACCGGAACGGGCAAAAAAGGGAAAAGTCTCCCCCTTAGCGGCCTGCCAAAACCCCTTTGGCTTGAAAGCTGAAAAAACCGCTGGAGGTAGGAAGTTGAAATTTGGTATAAATGTTCCTCCACTATCGTAGACATCCACCAAGACGGGAGTTTTGTAAATTTTTACAGGGACGGGCAAAAAGGGGAAAAAGTCTCCCCCTTGACGGCCTGCTCAAACTGCTGGAGCTATGAAGTTGAAATTTGGTATGTAGGTTGCTCGACCGGTGTAGACGTCCGCTGAGACGGCATTTTTGGAAATTCTTATCGGGAAGGGCAAAAAGGGGACAAAAAAAGTACCTTTTCCCAAAAAAAGTACCTTTTTCCAAAAAAAAGTACCTTTTTCCAAAAAAAGTACGTTTTTCCAAAAAAAGTACGTTTTTCCAAAAAAAGTACCTTTTTCCAAAAAACGTACCCTTTTCCAAAAAAAAATACCTTTTTCCAAAAAAAGTACCTTTTTCCAAAAAAAAAGTACATTTTCGGAAAAACAATTTACTATAGCCCAATGTAAAAAATCATTACCAGATATGTGGTTATGTAACTATATACCTGGTAATGGTAACTATTTACTTTTCTTATTACCTTTGTATGGCGATGTCGCGAAAAATAATGAGTTATGCTTTCACATCAGCATACGAGAAATCTAAAAATATTTTATTACCTTTATGCTTACCAGTACTGAAAAAAAGAATGAGTCTAAAAATAGATTTTCAAAAAAGTAAATTTTATAAAAAAAAATATTTTTTATTTTAACATTTTTGTTAATAAAATGTTCTAGGCTGGGAATCGAACCTGGGACTCCAGATTGTCAATCAATAGCTCCACCATCTGAGCTATGTCGACATGTAATATTTGATAGATAAAAACATAATTGACCTGCTGCACACAAGTCAGCTTACTCGCCGACATACAACAATGTTGAAAAAATATTGAGTCTAAAAATAGATTTTAAAACATTTAAAAAAAAATTTGGAAAATTACTTTTTGTTTGAAATAATGATAAAAATATGTCATTAGCAGGAACTCATTATTATATGTTTTAAAATAATGCAGAAGGTAAGTGGGTGTCATTACTGGTAGTCCAAAAAATAATGATATGTCATTAATAGGGCAAGGAATTTCATGCACTTAAAAATGGAAAATATGCTCCTAAAATATGTGGCTAAAAAAGAAAAATATGGATTAAAAATGTAAGAAATATGCACTAAAAACTATATTTTTGCAAAAATAATGAACTTTAAAACTTAAAAATATATTTCTAAAAAAATTAGTTATTTGCAAACAGGCATAGAATTCGAAGAATTCCCATAGGTCAATAAGGTTTTTAAGAACGTTTATTTTAATTGAATCAAAATATGAAAACGGATTAATTTTGTATATATTTTACAAAATAAAAAAAAATGCTCCAAAAATAAAAAATATGCACAAATATTCAATAAAATGCACAAAATATGCATTAAAAAGGCACCAAATATGAATTTAAAGCGAAAATATGCAAAAACATGCATTTTTGACAAAATATGCAAAAATATGCAACTACAAATTGACGCCATTTTGTTCTAAATTTTATGATTCGGATAAATATTTAGTCCATATTAGTTTTGGACTCTCGAGAAAAAAAACATGCATTTGCATGAAATTCCTTGCCCTAGTCATTACCGTTTCTACACTGTGAGATTACAATTCTTCACTGTTGCCAATTTAGCTATTTTCTCGTCAAAGCTAGCGATATTTCAACTCATTTAGCGGGATAAAATATGATCTAGCTATTAGCGGGAAAACTAGCGATTTTTTTTAAAACAATCTTAACGGTTTCTTAGCATTTTTTAATATTTATTTCCTTGACGGAATTTTTGAATCATTGGTAGCATTCGGCAGAGAAACCTTAAACTGATACCGGTGACTTGTAGCGCTTTGTGATTAGTAATTCTGCTGAACGATGTTTTCTTTATTTTGTTTTTAAATACAATTTTTCTATATTTTCCTTTGGTTTCTTTTAATTTTTGCTTTTAAATTATATTTGTATGTTTTTATTTGTCATTCTTACAAAAAAAATATTTTTAAAATCCACAACAACAAATGTATTACTAATTGATCAAAAGTAGCAAACATTTTTTACGCTACCAAAATATGACAGCGCTACCTGAGCGCTCAGACTGAGCGGTTAGGGATCAGGTCGTTCAGCAGATAGTTGTACAACTGTTGTAGAACTGTTGACTATTAAATTGTATCTGCCGAACGCACCCATTGTTATTCAGCGATTTTTCACAAAATTTTTATGGAAAACTTAAAAATTCGAAAAATGTATCGATGTATCGATAATTTTTTAAGAAAGTTTTAAAAAGTTCGAAAAATATAGCTATTTTTGGAAAATTTTTGAACAGAACCAGAAAAGTTAGTGAAATTTAGGGATTTATAGTTAAATTTTTTAAGTTCTTTATAATTTAGTTATTTTCTAGTGATTTTTTAGTTTGATTTAGCGACATTTTTAGGAAAGAGTTTGGCGACAGTGCGATTCTTTAATTATTAGGTGTAAATAAAATTAAATTACAAACAAATTCAAAGAAAAAAATTTTAAAGAAAATCATTTATTCGCCTTACCAATACTAAGAAATCAGATTTTCAATGGGGAACAATTTTCTTTATCCAATCGCCACCAAATTTCATATCAGAATTTTTATATGCCACCCACCAAAAAAATGGAAGTCATGCTTTAAAAACCACTTCTGTCATTGGTTTCAAAATATCCGTTAGTGTATTTTTATTCCTTTTTTAGAAGTAATTCTGAACAGCAAATATAAATAGAACAACTTATAAATCAATCACTTTCATTAGGAAGATTTTTTTAACAACATCCAAAACAACAGTTAATATATGGGTTATTCCATCTCAAATCGACCAATGGTTGAAATCGACCACTTTCGATTTGGATGAATTTTGGTCAAAACTTTTATTTCATCATATAACGAAGTTTAGCCAAAGGAAAAAAAGTTTCGAAAGTTATGCAATATTTAAAATCCCCCATTCATCTTAAACACATTGACACGGTGCAAAAATATAATTTAATAACATACATTTAAATTTAACGGTTCGTTGTAATTCAAAAATCTGTGTTTATCATACACAGAGTTGAATAGGATCAGCTGAGATATCTTAAGAATTAAGGTTCAAAGCAAAAAAGAGTAATAATAACAAAAGGATAAAAATAGCATTGTTAAATTTCGTTGATGTTAGTCTAAGTTGAGTTGTTGATAACAAACTCGATTTGCTTTCAACAGTCACATAAGTAGACGATTATCAAAATATTAACCCACTCAGAGGCGAAAGGCACTGATGATGGCTTTGTAGTGAAAGCCGAAAATGCGCATTCTGCCTTGCTGGTCTTATCGAATTTTTTCAATAATTTTTATTCTTTGTAATTTACTTGTAAAAATTGTATCATCTTTCTTAGATTTAAAAATAATTTAAACAGAAAGTGATATTAATTTGTGATCTTGAGTCAAACTAAAATAACATTCATTTACTTAAATAACAGATCAACTAAAAACATTTCCCCCATTCATTTCAAAAAATGTCATAATTTTTCTAATTTTTTGCTTTGTTACGAGGTTATTTTTTTAATATCTCGAAAACCATAATAGCTACAAAAATGGTTCTTAGCTCGTTTTAAAAGGGATATTTAGGCGTAATAAAAAAATATATTAAAAAAAAATATTGAAAAATAAAAAATTTAAAATTTTGCAATTTTACAATTTTAAAAATCGAAAAACTCAAAAACCTTAATTTTTTTCTTCAATTTTTTTTTAATAAAACCTCTAACTGATCTTAAAAGATCCTGAAATTTTCCTAAAAATATCGCTAAATCAAACTAAAAAATCACTATAAAAGAGCTGAATATAGTTGAAATATCGCTAGATTTGACGACAAAATAGCTAAATTGGCAAAAGTGATTTTGTTTACGTCAAAAGTAAAGAGAAATTGTATTGTTTAAGAAAAGTTGTGAATCATAAAAATAATAATAAAATAATTTTAAAAAAATAAAAGATTTTATGCTAATAAAAATCACAAGTAAATTTTTTAATTACCTTTTATTATTTTATAAATAATAATATGGCGGCTGATATGCCAAAAACATATGTTTTGTTTTATTTGCCACTTAGCTTATATGCAAAGTGATTTTTGCTAAAGGGTTTTTTATTGCAAATGAAGAAAAATAAAGCAAATTGCAAATACATTTTGTTGTTGTGTTGATGCAATCGATGTTTTTCTGCAATCATTTGCAACGTTTGCATCGTTTGCAATACCCATCGTGAGTACCCTTTATGTGTTAAAATTACACTATGGCCGAAAATCGCAGAGTCGTGGCAAAAAATATTTCCCGTACTGCCAAAAAACATGATTAGAGAAAAAATAGGTCATGGACCACCTTAAGGGCACGCACATAAGGGGGATTTGGGAAAAAAATTTAATATGTGCAAAGTTATATTTCGTCCTCGACGGATTGTCACCTTGTCGCGATGAGGACGCTCAGTAAGCGCAAGGACCCTGAGAGCGATGCCGGCAGTAGCTTAGCTACTGGTAGGGCCTCCCAAGCCGGTAAGGTCGAGGGGGAGCGCTGAAGCTAAGAACAATCCACAACGTGGGAAGTCAACGGCGGTCGAATATCGAAGACGTAGGAACTAACCACATCAGCGTCTGTTCATCAGGTTAGTTGCGGCTTGAGCGGGTGTCTGACTTGTAGCAAGCGGCTCGCTATATAAACACTATTAATAGCCTTCCTGGAGGTGTTGCTAGCAGCCCTAGCACCAGGATCGGATGCTATAGTCTAATCCACTGCACATCTTAAACATAAATGATTAACGAAACCGAAATAAATATAAACCAAACTGATTTAAGGCCCTATGCTCCTTATAGGAACCGAGGGAACATATATTAAGTTATATATACTAAAACTATCCCATATACTTTGCTACAGAGATTTGTGTAAATTGTATAAATATTTTGGAAAAAATTGTATGGTCGAGCCAGGCTTTGTTGGTGCTCCCATAGAAAAGCAAAAGCCACATTAAATTTTTTAAAGATAACTTTAAAGTAAAAAAAAGGCCACAGAACCCTATATACAGCCCTATTTACGAGTATTATAATCCATATTAACAGGTTTTTTCAATAAAAATATAATTTGGAAAACAATTAAGCAATTCACAGTTTAACCAGGGGTATGGCATCATCAAAAAAATAAGTTATAACAACATCATTATCACTAAACCATTTTTACTTTTATTTTTTATTTTATTAATTCATTTCCATTGATTTATTTCACAAAATTCCAATATATTTCAAAAGTGTCCAAAAATGTTTTAAAATTATCCAAAAATGTTTTAAAATTGTCCAAAAATGTTTTAAAATTTTCCAAATATATTTTAAACTTTTTTAAAAATGTTTCAAAAATGTCCAAAATGTTTCAAAATTATCCAAAATGTTTTAAAATTTTCCAAAAATGTTTCAAAAGTGTCTAAAAATCATGCAAAATTGTCAAAAATGTTTTAAAATTGTCCAAAAATCATTCAAAATTTTCCAAAAATGTTTTAAAATTGTACAAGAATTTCATTTCAAAATTGTCCAAAATGTATTTTAAAATTTTCAAAATGTATTTCAAAATTACACAAATATATTTTAAAATATTACAAATATATTTTAAAATATTTTATTTGTTAATTAGAAATTTATTAATTCAGTTCGAGGCCAATTTCCTTATTATGAGTTAATATAATAAGTACCTTTTTTCAAAAACTGCTACTTATAGCCTACACCACTATGTGGTCAGGGTATTATAAGTTTGTGCTGATGTTTGTAACACCAAAAAATATTGGTCCTAGACCAGGGGTGGCAAGACTTTTTTCGCTGCGTGCCAAAAACGGACAATTTTTTTTTTGCAAAAATTTATCGCGTGCCACCTTAATTTTAGTTGTCTTTTAAAAGTCATTTTTTAAAAATTTTTAAAATTTAGAAAATTTCTCTTAAAAATATCATCGCAGATGTACATATTTATCAGCGATACGGATAACCCCCATGCAATAACCCCCAAAGGGAAAAATTAAATAACATCCAAGAAATGACGTAAAAATGTTTGACGGTTATTTAATTTTTGGGGGTTTATTTAATCTTTAGATATTGATATTATTTTATTATGAAAAAATCCCCAATGAAAGAAAATTAGAACAGTTTGAACATTATTGCCTTTTCATTTTTTTGGGGGTTATTCCATTTTCGGTGGTTATTTCATATTGTTAAAAAAAAGTTAAATTATTGGGCGCCATAATAATTTTACTTAGTACGTAAGAAACTAGTTGAAAAATGTGCTTCGGCCAAAAATTTGATTTAGTTAAAATAAATCGCGCGGTTTTTATCATCGTAAAGGCACATCTACACGAGAGAGAAAACTTTTAGAGATAGAGCAAAAAACACCTCTAATTAGCTCTACACTGAGAGAATTATCTGCATGATATTAATGAATTTTTGCATAAAACCAATGAAGTTGCACTGGAACTCGTCCATTGAAACTTTTCATTGAATTAATGAAATTTTTCATAAAATTTTGTGAAAAATTTCATTTTATTTACTAAAACTTTTATTCACTCAATGAAAAAGTTTCATTAAAACTGGATTCATAAAATATATGAAGCTTTTTCATCAAATTTAAGAAATTTTTCATTTACATTGTGAAGAAAACTTCATTAGTTTACTGAAAAATTTCATTAAAACTCGTCCAGTATTGTGTATTGTGAATGATTTAAGCTATTTAGGGTTGGTTTTTGCTCTATCTCTAGCAGTTTTATCTCTCGTGTAGATGTGCCTTAATAACACAGTACAACAGCCAATCTGGGGGGTGAGAAATTCCAAGTCAGGGTGATGGTACTAGGTCAGTATAGTAAAACCCTCAAAGGGTTTGGCGTTCGTATGTGTCATTTTTTTTTATGACCTTTTAAATTTTTTCCTTATCTTGATGTTTTTTCGCTTAGTTGTAACTCGAGAACCACTTGTCCGATTTTGATGAAACAAATTTAGAAAAATTTAGAATTACAATTTCTTTAATCCGTTCATATAACATTTTTCTTTATAATCAACAGTTTTGCCGGTAAAAATAAATTTGTGGAGAAAAAAAAATATTTTTTTGCCTAAAAATTAAAATTTTTTATGAATTTAAAAAAAAAAATTTTAATTTTTAGGCAAAAAAATATTTTTTTTTCTCCACAAATTTATTTTTACCGGCAAAACTGTTGATTATAAAGAAAAATGTTATATGAACGGATTAAAGAAATTGTAATTCTAAATTTTTCTAAATTTGTTTCATCAAAATCGGACAAGTGGTTCTCGAGTTACAACTAAGCGAAAAAACATCAAGATAAGGAAAAAATTTAAAAGGTCATAAAAAAAAATGACACATACGAACGCCAAACCCTTTGAGGGTTTTACTATACTGACCTAGTACCATCACCCTGACTTGGAATTTCTCACCCCCCAGACAATAATCCCAAAAATGTTCCATAGTGTAATGAATAAAAAGCGAATATTATGGATTTGAACAGAGAAATTTCTATTTCAGATGAAATGGCTCAGCGAAACACGATCAAAGCCCAATTTCAAATTCCAACAAAGGGGGTTATTTCATTATGAAACTTATTTTCAACCTTTATTTAATTCAGGGTTATTTCGGAACACCTTTTTCCCTTTAAAAAAACTTACGCCCTTACTATCAATATTTTTCAAATGTATATTTTTGTTAAAGTCGACTTTATTTTAAAGCAAAGATTTTTTTTAACAGTTATATACAAAATATTTAAAATGGAACATTTAAAATAATGCCAAACATATATATTAAAAAATTTTGTTCATGTTTATTGAAAATCAAAACAAAATTTGAAAACAATAAAAAGGAAATAAGTAAATATAAAATAAAAACAAATGAAAACTTCAAATTTGAAACAGAATTTTATTGCATATTTTAAATATTTTGTATGGTACGAAAATTAAAATATTTTAATGATTTAAACATTTTTGTGATTTAAAATCGACTTTTTCTTTTTTATAGTAAAGGTGTTAATTTTTTAGATCCAATTTTATTTCAAGTTGTTTTCCATTTTTGTTGCTGGTACTTTTTACTTCTCCCATCATGAGGCAGTTTCTCATCGAAATAATTAAACTTCTTTGAATCTTGAATTTTAGAAATTTTCCCAGAATTTTATGATAATTGAATTTGCGAGTTCTGTATTAACCATATTTCTTTAAACAAAAAATGGTGGCAATAATGAGTTTTTAGTAGGTTTGAGGTTAAGAAGAAAAATAAACATTCCTCAAAAGTTATAAACACATTAAATTTGCAAATCAGACTAGATCTAGTTTCTGCCTTTTTATGGACAGGCTTCATCAGTGATCTTCCATTAAATTGTATTATTGTTTATATTTTTATTGTCAGATTGTCTCTATATGAATAATTTCAGAAGTGATCAAACAGACATTACAAACATTCTACTTCAGATTTTCTGTTTATCTTCTTATTTCCTTCGTCACCTTTTCACAAATATTGCCACATTGACGTATGGTTTGTACGTACAAGTGCAGGCAATTTGTGTATATTGGAGACGGACAGCCAACAGGGCATTTTTCATTTTTTATAGTAAAGTGTTGTTTTTTCAAACGCGTCGTATAGACCAAATACAATTAATATTGTCATTAATATGTATTTTTATTAATTCTAATTTAGTAGGTTTGAGGTTAAGAAGAAAACTAAACCTTCCTCAAAAGTTTTATTCATTTTAAAAGACGATTTACAAGCTCTATGAAAAATTTCACCATTATGGAGTTAAATCACACATTTTTGTAGCGAAATTTAACATTTAACGGAATTTTTTGCTGGTCTTCTAATAGTTTAAATTTTTTGAAAATATCCAACAAAGCGTGCCACCTAAAATCCACACGCGTGCCACTACTGACACGCATGTCATAGTTTTGCCACCCCTGTCCTAGACCCACCTTATAGTATACCGATCGGCTCAGAATTTTTTTTTATTTCGATTTAACGATGTCCGTCTGTCCGGCCGTCTGTCTGTCTGTCCATGCATTCTTGTGCGCACTCTACAGGTCGCAAATATTAAGATATTTTGATGAAACTTGGTACACCGACTTATGTTAGCCCAAGGACGACGCCTATTGATTTTGGTTAAAATCAATAGGCGTGGTCCATGTTTAGACCTAGTGCCCATATAATGGTCCCCCCAAAATTATATTGTTTATACGCTGCAGATCGCAAATATTAAGCTATTTTTATGAAATTTGGTACACAGACCTATGTTAACCCGAAGACGAAGCCTATTGATTTTGGTGAACATCGGTCCATGTTTAGACCTAGTGCCCATATAAGGGTCCCCCCAAAATTATATTGTTTATACGCTGCAGGTCGCAAATATTAAGATATTTTGATGAAATTTGGTACACAGACCTATGTTGGCCCAAGGACGAAGCCTATTGTTTTTGGTGAACATCGGTCTATGTTTAGACCTAGTGCCCATATAAGCGTCCTCCCAAAATTATATTGTTTATACGCTACAGGTCGCAAATATTAATATATTTTGATGAAATTTGGTACACAGACCTATTTTGGCCCAAGGACGAAGCCTATTGATTTTGGTGAACATCGGTCCATGTTTAGACCTAGGGTCCCCCCCAAAATTGGCTTGGTTACAAACTGCAGATCGCAAATATTAAGATATTTTAATGAAATTTGGTGCGCTGACTCACATTATAGAAAATTTTGACGCAAGCCCCATTTTAACCTATTCGAATTCCGGATCCAAACATTAGTTGGCTTTTTCCCAGACTGGTGTAGGGTATTGTATAGTCGGCATGCCCGACTTTAACCTTTTTACTCGTTTTCTTCATCAGGATACTCTTCTGACAAATACTTCACAAAGGTTCTGTATTGTTCAGTATTCTGGAATACAAATATAGTTTTTTAAATACATATACAATTTTCTCAAATACATTTTGGAGAATTTTGAAATACAAAAGGAATTATTTGAAATGCATTTGGACAATTTTGAAATACAAATTTAAAATTTTTAAATACAAATGAATAATTTTGAAATACATTTGGACAATTTTAAAATACAAATGGAATTTTAAATAATAACAAACAACAAAGCAAAAAAACAAACGGAGATCTCAAATTTTATTATTTGAATATATTCCGCGTTTGTTTTTTCCTTATTTTGAGCAGTTTTCGGCAGTTTTTGATTTTTAAATATAGGCTGAGCTGATACTTAATAGTTGCTCAAGTAATACTAAATTTCAGCGCCCTCTACTGGTGAGTACTGTAAGTTTTGATTTCCTATCACTATAATTAATAGTCTCTGAGTTTAAGTGCTAATGTCCTATCATTGTAAAATAGTATGATTTTTGAAGTTGAACTAGGGTTTGGGGTTCGGGAATTCCCGGGAAAATTTTGCCGGGAATTCCCGAGAAAATAATATATTTTTCCCGGGAAAACGGGAAATTTTAAAAATATTAAATTGTTTTTGTTTAGAATAGGATTTTTTAATTTTATTCGTAACAAACATTTTAACAGGGGTATGGCATCACCAAAAACAAAAGTTATAACGACATCGTTATCACTAGGTCGCACTTTGTTCAAAAAATTGACAATTTTCTTTTTTTTAATTTAAATTTAAATAATAACATACAACAAATCAAAACACAAACGGATATATCAAATTTTATTACTTGAATTTATTCCGCGCTTGTTTTTCCTTATTTTGAGCAGTTCTAAGCAGTTTTTGAGTTTTTAAATATAGGCTCAGCTGATACTAAACTGATACTAAATAGTTGTTCAGGTAATACTAAATTTCAGCGACCTCTACCGGTGAGTAGTGTCAGTTTTGATTTCCTATCTCTATAATTAATAGTCTCTGCATTCTAAATAACAAAACAAAAATGTTATTAAAATCTTTTAAAAGGGAATCAATTTCTTTGACACACAAAAAAATCGTTCCCAAGTAATTAGGAGCATTTCAACTAATAAAGATTTTTCGCATACCTTATTCAAAATTTAAGTAGTAAAACCTAAAAACTTGCTAAAATGTTTAAGGGGGGTGTCGACTCTTTTATTGGGATAGGGCATACTCTTCAGTATATGCTCAGAAAATATCAGTATAAAATTCGAACAAATAAAATTTACACATGTTTTTTTGTAAAATATATTTTAGTCACAAAGTAATATTCTATGCATTAAATTTTTACACAAAATTTTTTGGGAGCGTTTTTTATCATTGTCTTTTTTATAAATCTTATTTCGCATAATACAGCAGAACAAAAAAAACTACATCTAAAGATGCACTCAGTCTTTAAAGAAAATCCAATGACGATTCCTCGATGGTGGGCGAAGGCACGTTATATGAGGCAGGTAACTTGATGGCTTTTTATAAGCCATAAAAGTAATCAATGTATATAAAAAATAAAAAACAAATACAAAACAAATTAAAAAATGTACGCAACAAAATATTTTGACCAAAATTAAATGTCTAATAAGTTTTCTACCATCGTTTTTAAGAGTAATTAGGTTAATATATAAAATAATCTTTATCCGATTCTTCCCAATTTGGTTTACATGTAGAAAACTGCGAGATATAAATTTTGTTCATAGACGATTTATTCAAATTTTGCTGTTTTCTTAGCGTAAAATTAATTTTAAACTTTAAACGCGTTTTCCCACAACCCTGAGTTCAAAATCGGCTGCCTCTGTACAGCCAAGGCGGGTTAACCGATTTCGATCCGGGGTTTTTTCTTTCGTAGGCAACAAAAAACTCTAGTCCATATCGTGGCCCTTTTTTTGAATTTTGGTAAAATAAATTTTATATCCCCGAGCAAATGTGTTTTTTATTGCCTTTTTTGGAATTTTAAGTTTGTGTGGTAACTTTGTTAAAAAAAATTTTTTTTTTTTTAAATTGGGCCACGATAAGGACTACAGAATTTATTTGGAATTAAGAATCACTTTCCTTTTTTATTTTCCGATAATTAATAAAGGCTGCACGATTTTGCCTTTTTTAAAAAAGGCCAGTAATGAAGTGGCAACTCTGGAGATTTCGGCTGGGGAAATATAAAACTGATATTTTTCGAAAATACGACAATAATATGGTTTTTTATTAAAAGAATAAAATATTAAAAATATTGTTAATTGAATTTTTGACAACCGTTCAAATATGCCCTTCTAAATACTGTTGTTACAGTATTTACCCCCTTAAAAGAAATATGAATAAAAAGCTTTGTTTCTTACAAATAATCGCCCTTACTATCTAAATTTTTCAAATGCATATTTTAGTTAAAGTCGACTTTAGTTAAAATATTGGGTGGCAGTATACCTTGACTTGGTTTATATTTGGAGCATTCTCATTGGTTAATTTATTTTCAACCAATCAAAATGTTTGAAAATATAAATATTTTTGTAGGGTTTTCATAGACAAAATAAACAAAACCGTATGATTAAAAATAAAGTCGACTTTAAATTTAAAATAATCCTTTATATTAAGGGCCAATAATTTTACAAGTAACGTTTTCATTAATAATTGTGGTATTTTCAAGTAATTTTACTTTATTTTAATACGCCTGCTTTCAAACTAATATATTATTTTATATTAAAGAATAAAATGTCAGAAGTATGGAAATACTTTATACAAAAGGACAATACAGCGCAGTGCAATATTTGCCCTAAAAGACTAATGGTTAACCGAGGTAGCTTATCCGACATCTTAGCCTTATCCCACATCCAAATTTGGTTCACAAAAAAAAACCTTGATAGTCATGCAAATTCTCTTGAAGAAAACAACAACAAAAATAACGTTTCAGCTAAAATTAGCAAAGTACCCGAAGAAAAAAGTGTAAGCTGAATAGGTATTGAACATTTTATGGTAGGGCAAACATTTCCTGAAATGATATCCAAATTAGCCGCTGTCGGCAGAATGTCCATCCACACCATAACTAGATCTTCGTTTATTCGAGAAAGTTTTTATAATAAAATTAAACCGACATTATAACATTATATTAAATTACTACAATCATGTAAAAGATATCATGATAAAAGAAATATCTAACAATAGGGGATTTACTATAATCTCTGATGAATGGACAAGAATATCAAATATGAACATATGTATAAACGGAAATAATTAATTTAATACCTGATGAAATAAGAAGAATTGTAGAAAAAAGACTAGAAGAGTTTTATTAGTCTTTGAAAAATAACATTGTGGTCACCATATCTAATGGGCCAAATGTGATGAAACGGTTGGTTTCCGACAGTCCAGTAGTGGGTGATTTTTGCTGGAATCATGCAATTCATTTGGCAGTGCTTCGAGTAATTTATGTGAAATCAAATGTTCAATATTCTGATATTTTTACCATAGTATACTTTTTTACTTTGAATTCTCACTACACAGACTGCATTTGTACTGAAATAGTGTTTTTTTTTAACAAAAATTATTTATATAGGTGGTTTTTATTAACAACCCAGCAAAACCTTGGTAATATGTTGGTATTACAGAACACAATACCATACCCCTTACCATTGCATTATTTCATAACTAAAATGTAATGTCTTATGTATAATGTGCTGCATAACTACTGGGTAGTAATAGCAACTTATTACCAATGATATATTTAAACACCTCAAAGAAAAGAGTTACTTGTAATACACAACATGAGTTCTAAATAATAGCAGCGACTTATTACAGATGGGATATTTTCAAACCGTAAAATAAGGAGTTACTTTTAATGTGATACGTGATCAGGGAAACAAGCCGATCAAAATAATCGGCGGCGGCGGCGCAAGCAAAAAATCGGCGGCGGCGGCGGCGATTAAGGTTGAGCCGGATAAAAATCGGCGGCGGCGGCGCAACCAAATAATCGGCGGCGGCGGCGGCTTGATCGGCTTGATAGAACATTATACACGTATTTTAAAGATGTTTAAGGTTTTTTCCAAAATATAGCAGAAGGAAATTGTGCAAAAAATTTGGAATTATCAAATAAAAAATAATTTTAAGTTAAATTCATCGATAAAAATTACAAATTTAGGATTTTTAGTTTTTGAACGGAGCTAGAAGGAGAGATAGTTGGGCTTTACAAATATATACATATGTTTATATATTCAACAAAATTGTGTGGAAATATTTTCAAATAAAACTGATTTTCTTAATTTTTTCTTATTTTGTTTAATTTTGACGGCTTTTAATTGCAATATTTTGTTTAAAGAAAAACTCATTTTTATCTAATTTATTCTTTATTCAGGGCAAAATGAAGTTCTATTTTAATCGCTTTAAAATTGTCAAAGTTATACATTTTTTTATAAACATGGAATCTCTGCATTTATAAGAAAATTGAAAATATTAACCTTAATGATTGTGCAAACAAGAATCTCGAGTTGCTGAAATTAAATGTTTAGAAAAATTACGATAACTTTTTCAATTTTCAATTAATTTAAACAAAAGAATCTGATTTTACTAAGAACTAAACCCACTATCAGAATGAATTACAATAGTAAAGAATTGTTTAATACTGTAAAAAGCCGTCAAAGTATACAAATTAAAAAAAAAATTAATTTTAATATTTTAAAAAAAAACTGTCAACATATTTCAGTTACAAATAAATAAATCTATATATATTTGGAAAGCTAAATTTTTTGTCTTTTCAAAAACGTAACAATATTCAAAATCGGTTGAAAAATTGCTGAACTTCAAATTGTTAAGTGCTTGTTTTGACACTATCACCCCTGTTCTGAATTCCGAAACTTTTTAATTAGAGTGGTTTTGTAAAATCACACAAAATTCAAAATGTCGGAAATTGACTGTTTCAACAAATTTTAAAATAAATTTTAACATATTAATTTTTGCAACAAAATATTCCATTTACTTTCACCAAGCTTTTCCAACACGAAATAAAACGAAGAAAATAATTCGGATGTGGATCACAGAACAGCAAAAAAATTCGGAATGTTTCACTTTAGAATTTTTTATGTGGATTCGGAACTTAGAAATAAACAGACTCTATTTTCACTCAAAATTAAATGTGTTTTTAGAATAAACTAGAAAAAAATATGGTTCGAAAAAAATTATGCTCAAAAGATGTCAAAGTTGAAAAACTTAGAAGAAAAGTTAAAAAATTCAGATATTCACCCCTGTTCTTAGTTCCGAATCTTTTTAATTAGAGTTGATTTGTAAAATCACACGGAATTAAAAATTTCGAAAATTTGTTGTTTCTACCAAATTTTAATATTCATAGACTAATTTTAAAATAAATTATTATATTATAATTGTTGTTAAAAAATATATATTCGTTTCACTATCATCAAGCTTTTTCTACACGAAATAAAACGAAAAAAAAATTCGGATGTGGATCACGGAACAGCAATTCGGAATGTTTCACTTTATAATTTTTTTGTGGATGCGGAACTCAGAACAGCGTCGATTATTGTAAATATCTTCGTCCGCAATGTCTTAAAAATGTGTCTTTTGATAATAATTTCAGGTGTACTGAAAGTTATGAAAAATGTGATGTGATCTACTTAACCAAACCTACGACCATAAATTCGAATGAATTAATTCTTTAATTCACTTTTGGACTTTTAATTAAAATTTACTAATATATCTTACGATTATACCATTCCTTATGAATTCATTCACTGGCTTCATTCTTTTAATTTTCATGCATAGTGAATGAATTCTTTCATGAATTCATTCTTTTTATAATGATCTTTCACGTTTCATTCGGTTTGTAAAAGTTTAAAATAAATGTTGCGTTTTTAATTATTTTTATGGGTTGTGTATATATCAATATTAAATCCCTAAAATAAGCCACATTTTTATTTAATTTGTAATTATAAACTAAAGTGTTGTCAGAATCATTAGTATATTCATACCTTAGATCTTTTACTGATTTAATAAAATGACAATTTTGATAAGCCATTTTGTAAAAGATTAGAATTAATGAAAAAATTAATTATTTAAATTGATTGTAATTCTATAAGGAATGTATTCAACTTAAGAATGCATTCTATTTAATATTAAAATTTGGGAATGAAACCTATGAATTAATTATAAAGGAATGTTTTGATGGAATGATATATATTCAATTTCTAAAGCTTTGTGCTTTGTTTTGTGCGAATTAACCTAAAATTGAATTAATTCTTTCGAAGCTCTGCCTACAATCTTGACTTGGTCATTTGAAAAGTATATATGTATATTGTAATAATATATCTTACGATTATACCATTCCTTATGAATTCATTCACTGGCTTCATTCTTTTAATTTTCATGCATAGTGAATGAATTCTTTCATGAATTCATTCTTTTTATAATGATCTTTCACGTTTCATTCGGTTTGTAAAAGTTTAAAATAAATGTTGCGTTTTTAATTATTTTTATGGGTTGTGTATATGATATCAATATTAAATCCCTAAAATAAGCCACATTTTTATTTAATTTGTAATTATAAACTAAAGTGTTGTCAGAATCATTAGTATATTCATACCTTAGATCTTTTACTGATTTAATAAAATGACAATTTTGATAAGCCATTTTGTAAAAGATTAGAATTAATGAAAAAATTAATTATTTAAATTGATTGTAATTCTATAAGGAATGTATTCAACTTAAGAATGCATTCTATTTAATATTAAAATTTGGGAATGAAACCTATGAATTAATTATAAAGGAATGTTTTGATGGAATGATATATATTCAATTTCTAAAGCTTTGTGCTTTGTTTTGTGCGAATTAACCTAAAATTGAATTAATTCTTTCGAAGCTCTGCCTACAATCTTGACTTGGTCATTTGAAAAGTATATATGTATATTGTAATAATATATCTTACGATTATACCATTCCTTATGAATTCATTCACTGGCTTCATTCTTTTAATTTTCATGCATAGTGAATGAATTCTTTCATGAATTCATTCTTTTTATAATGATCTTTCACGTTTCATTCGGTTTGTAAAAGTTTAAAATAAATGTTGCGTTTTTAATTATTTTTATGGGTTGTGTATATGATATCAATATTAAATCCCTAAAATAAGCCACATTTTTATTTAATTTGTAATTATAAACTAAAGTGTTGTCAGAATCATTAGTATATTCATACCTTAGATCTTTTACTGATTTAATAAAATGAAAATTTTGATAAGCCATTTTGTAAAAGATTAGAATTAATGAAAAAATTAATTATTTAAATTGATTGTAATTCTATAAGGAATGTATTCAACTTAAGAATGCATTCTATTTAATATTAAAATTTGGGAATGAAACCTATGAATTAATTATAAAGGAATGTTTTGATGGAATGATATATATTCAATTTCTAAAGCTTTGTGCTTTGTTTTGTGCGAATTAACCTAAAATTGAATTAATTCTTTCGAAGCTCTGCCTACAATCTTGACTTGGTCATTTGAAAAGTATATATGTATATTGTTCATTTGGATTCTCTCCTCTATTGCATATCCAAATTTCAGAGAAATCTGTCAGAAGTTTTCAAGCAAAACTTCCAACTTAAGAAATATTTATGACAAAAATCCTTCTTAGCTCTGACTATAAAACTGGTTCTTTTATTTTTTTTAACTAAAAAAAAATTCTCTTGGTGGTTCAGGAAATGATGAAGTAGAAAATTTGTTTTAAAAATGACATTTGCTTTTAATTTTTTTATTTTGGAAAATTGATACTTCCAGCCGAAATGAGCCGAGAAAAATCGGCGGCGGCGGCTGAGGCAAAAATGACCGGCGGCGGCGGCTTAAACGGCTTACGGCGGCTGGCTTGTTTCTCTGTACGTGATCACTTAATAGAAATAGCCACTTATTACCGATGGTGTATTCAAATACCTCAAAATAAGGAGTTATTTGTAATGCGATACATGAGTGTTATTTTCTATTTAAAATATTCGATACAAATAATTTATATGTTTTATACATATTGACTGAAATATTTTTTATGTTTATACCCTACACCACTATGTGGTCAGGGTATTATAAGTTTGTGCTGATGTTTGTAACACCAAAAAATATTGGTCGTAGACCCACCTTATAGTATACCGATCGGCTCAGAATTTTTTTTTATTTCGATTTAACGATGTCCGTCTGTCCGTCCGTCCGTCTGTCTGTCTGTCCATGCAATCTTGTGCGCACTCTACAGGTCGCAACTATTAAGATATTTTGATGAAATTTGGTACGCAGACCTATGTTGGCCCAAGGACGAACAAGTTTGATTTTGGTGAACATCGGTCCATGTTTAGACCTAGTGCCCATATAAGGGTCCTACCAAAATTATACTGTTTATACGCTGCAGGTCGTAAATATTAAGGTATTTTGATGAAATTTGGTACACAGACCTATATTGGCCCAATAACGCAGCCTATTGATTTTGGTGAACATCGGTCCATGTTTAGACCTAGTGCCCATATAAAGGTCCTACCAAAATTATACTGTTTATACGCTGCAGGTCGTAAATATTAAGGTATTTTGATGAAATTTGGTACACAGACCTACATTGGCCCAATAACGCAACATCGGTCCATGTTTAGAACTAGTGCCCATATAAGGGTCCCCCCAAAATTGGCTTGGTTACAAACTGCAGGTCGCAAATATTAAGATATTTTATAGAAATTTGGTGCGCTGACTCACATTATAGAAAATTTTGACATAAGCCCCATTTTAACCCATTCGAATTTCGGATCCAAACAATACACCAGACTGGTGTAGGGTATTGTATAGTCGGCATGCCCGACTTTAACCTTTTTACTCGTTTTTGTTAACTTTATATTAATCTGAGTAAATATTAATTAAATATGTATATGCTTCGTTTTAGCATTTATAAAAAACCAACACGATAACATCTTATTTTAATTTTTTTTGTAAGAAGTATATATTTTTATACAGTAAGTAAGCGCATAATTTTAATGTGTTATATCAGACCTGTTTGTAACACATTTTTTTGGCCTTACTTTAAGATGTTATGTAAGTAGTATTGTGCTCAGTATCGGTTATGTAAGTGGTTACGTAACTCCCAACATGTAACATTAAAGTAACATGTTCTTATGTTGTTACCTAGCCCTCTTTTGGAAAGTACATACCTCCAATGACATGCCCTTATTAAAATAATAGCTGTTGGAATAGCAAAGTAAGAGGTTACATACCTTAATTTCTTCTTACAAACCTTATTACCAGGTAATAGAAAGTTTTGCTGGGAATTTTGTTCAAAAATATTTCCCGGGATTCTCGGTGTTCCCGGTTATCAAATTTGTTTATGCCCGTTTCCCGGTAAATAAAAAAGACCGGGAAATCCCAAACCCTAAGTTAAACCAATAGGAAGTTTTCAAATTTACGATGAATGCTAATTTTCTACTTAAAATAGCATGAACTGTGAATACCCTCAATGTTTTAATTTTATAAAAATTGTATTACTTCATAACTGATCATACGTATTATAAAAAAATGTTAACATTAGCAGCTATTTATATATAAACAGGGTTGCCAACTGCCATAAATTCTTTTATTTTTTTTTCTTTGCAATACATAGGAAATGGAACCCTATATAAATTTTTTTAAAAATCTAAAGCTTAAAATTGACCGTTTGCTGCCAAATCTAAAGAACCAGTTCCTTCCTATGACAAGCCAATGTTAAATTCATCGAGTAAAAAGCCAAATTAAAAAAACTTTCCATTCAACAGTTGCAGTGTTTTGATTACTTCTTTTCCTCATTTCTGTTTTCTTTTTGCTGGGCCAATGAAAAAAAATTATTTCATTCGAAACTATCAAAATTTCCTTCCATTATTTTGGACGCCTCTAATATTTATACATAAGTATGCATGAATGCATTTTTACTTATACTTATATCAATATACATACATATATTTTCCAGAGTGAGGTACGATAGTATAATTTGTTTTACCATAAGTAGAAAGTTTCCAACAGTGTTAGAAATAGGCGTAAATACAAATGTGTGACAATTAACCAGTCCAAGGTATTAAGTGTCAATTGTCGTCTATGGCTGGTGTTATGATAAATGATTATGAAAATGTGGTATTTTCTTTTTCTAAGGTTTCAAAAAAAATATATATGCAATTAAAAACAAAATTTTGAAATAGTAAGCATGATTAATCAATTCATGAAAATTTAACAGCCTTAGCCTCATTTTCATAAAGTCCAGTTAGCTACTAACTGGGACTTTAACTGATACATTTGTTGTTGTATTCCATATAAAATTTGAATTTAACTGTTAACTAAATTTTAACTGAACATTCAGTAATCGGGTCTTAATGATTTCAATGAAGTATCTACTTACTTATGTATTAATATTTATGATGTTTTCATATGCCATGAAAATGTAGGTATATCGGTGTCTGGTTTTAAACCCCACAGTCATTGTCACCAAACAGGAAGCATTTCAAATTTGATTATGACCAAAGATTATGTTAGAAACAAATCTCCATTTTACAGAGTTTTATTGAGAAAAGAAAGGTTATACCCATCGTAATCGGCTTTGAATCCGCCTCGTGATTTTATATTAATTTTCACTTTAAAACTTAAAATAAAAACCTTATGAGGAAGCACAGCTGAAGTGCTACGGGACGCCTCCACAGGTTGTGGATAGTGGATGACCCTCTCATGTAGTATGAAGGGCAACTGCGAATTAAGTAAGCAGTGGCGGACAATCAAGCGGATTAGAGAAGAGAGTCTCAGAGGTATACGTCTTGGCAACGTGTAAATTTAAATTCTGAGTGTCAATGAGGCTCTAATCGACATGGCGGTGTAATTGGCGCCATTCAATAACCAATGCCAGCTCTTTCATAGGTCCCTCGCCTTCAAGAAGGTTAAGCTGCGGGTTAATAGCCCTCTCTTGTAAAAAACGATCTATTAATGAAACGTCTACTACTACTTTCTATTCAACCCCTAAAATGATGACAACCCTTGGCTTTAAACAACGGATAATGATTGGAACTTGGAATATACGAACTCTTTCCGAGGCATCGAGGTTAGAACAAGTTTGCAATGAGATGAAGAATTACAACATTGAGATTCTTGGTTTAAGTGAGGTTAGATGGCTGAATAGTGGAACTGCGAAAACGAAATTCGGAAACACATTTATATATTCCGGTAACGTTAAAGATAAAATTAGCGGTGTAGGAATGATTCTCTCGCCAACTGCTAACAAGGCGCTTTTAGAATACACCCCAGTTTCCGACCGTATCATATCAGCCAGATTCAACTCAAAATTTAGAAAGATTTCCATAGTGCAATGTTATGCTCCAACCAACCAAGCTGACGACGCAGTTAAAGATAGCTTTTACAATCAACTCGAAGCTGTTCTTCAAAGGATCCCTGGTGGAGATATAAAGATTTTACTTGGTGATTTTAACGCAAAAGTCGGAAGTGACAACCAGAACACACATGCTGTCATGGGTTCCCAAGGTCTGGGTCAATCAAGAAATGATAATAGCGACCGACTCGTGGACCTATGCTTTCGCCACCGTTTCTTTATTGGGGGCACGAAATTCATACACAAAGACATACACAAGTATACATGGCAATCCAACGATGGTATTACCCGAAATCAGATAGGCCATATTATAGTTAGTAAGCTTTTCTTGGGCTGCCTACAAGATGTTCGAACGAGACGTGGGGCAGATGCAGACACTGACCACAAATTACTTGTGGGTACTTTTAAACTCCGACCGGCAGCAATTCACACACAAAGAGGTGTTGTGAAATATAATACGGGACCGTCTTAAAAATTAAGAAGTGGCTAGTCGTTACCAGTCTGCTGTCAGAAACGCTTTGATGCCAGACCTTAGAGAACAATCGTGGTCAGATATAACACGGGCATGTTGCAACGCCGCAAAAACTGTTCTCGGCGTCAAAATAAAAAACCACAAACCGTGGATAAGTGAGGAGACGTGGACTGTAATTGAGAACAGACGACACCTCAATAAACTTGTTTCACAAGCCAAGATACCTGAGGAGAAATTAGCTGCGAACAACAATTACAGAACATCAGCCAAAATCTTAGCAATATTGCGGAGGAGGCTGAAAGCGCATCGAATATTGGCAATATGCGAGGAGTTTATAATGCTATTAAACGCCTGGGAGGAAATAACACAAAATACACCTCAGTGATTAAGGATGACCAAGGGCGTGATCTTGTCACAACCGAATGTAAACTTCAGCGATGGAGGGAATTTTTTGAATCTGACTCAATATTATCTAGCCATGAATTCTATGTCAACTCTTGCCCATGGTTAACCCGTCGTCGAAGCCCGTGCAGGGAAATGTCAACATTGCCGCCAACATATCAATTTAATTCTTTATTGATATAACCGAGCCCAGTGGGCCATATATGGTTAAAAAATACTACATTAAATAATACTATAAATTAGATTAAAATAGTTAACTAAAAATAAATTAATTAAAGTTTCTATACAAAAAACAATTGATGGAGGAAATATTCTCAACGCTCCTCAAGATCAAAGAATCTAAATCTTCCGGCCCTGATTATATTCAAGCTGAACTGCTAAAATACAGTGCAGTGGTAATGGCCCTGATCCTTCTACAAAGAATAACTCCCATACTTGAACCACAAATACGACAAGAGCAAGCGGGCTTCAGGCCAGAGTACCGATTCTGAATAGTTTGCAAGCGGTGAAGTGATAAAAACTGTCATTTGTTATCATTACTTTTAAATAAGTGAAAAATATTTTTCACCGCTTCACAGCTTCAAAAATTATCCGGAATCGGTACTCAGGTCGATCCTGTGCGGACCATATTAACACCATCCGTATAATTATAGAACAATCGCTGTTTATACATGCTGTTTGTGGACTTTGAACGCGCATTTGATATCGACCAGCAATTTGAGCAGCCTTGAGAAGTAAAGGTGTTCCTGAAAAAATAATTGACCTCATCCGTGAAATGTATAATGGTGCCCAATGCAAAGTAAAATTCGAGGGAAAAGAAAGTCAACCATTTACACATAGAAAAGGAGTAAAACAGGGATATGTGTTATCTCCTATTCTATTCCTCATTTTACTGGATGGCATAATGGAACAAACCAACGTTGATGCTCCAAATGGAATACGTTGGAACCTTCAAGACCGACTAAATGATATTGATTATGCAGATGGCATTTGTTTATTTGCACACCGCTGTGAAGATATCTAAGATAAACTTATATGTCTTGACCGAAATGCAAGGAAAGTAGGTCTCAAAATAAACGTCAATAAAACTAAGCTAATGGGTATTGGAACCACCAACACAACCCCTCTTGTATTGGACAATGTCACCATCGAAGATGTGGAGAATTTTTGTTACCTAGGCAGCCGTATCTCAAAAAATGGTTGATCTGAGATGGATATACTGGATCGAATTAACAAGGCCAGAGCATGTTTCAATGCACTTCATAAAGTATGGCGTGCCAATAATATCTCAAAGACTACAAAGTTCGAAATCTTTAATAGCAGCGTTAAATCGGTATTGTTGTACAGCTGCACTACCTGGAGCACTACTAAATTTACCCTGAGCAATCTTCAAACATTTGTAAATAGTTGCTTAAGATAAATTCTTCGAATTTTTTGGCCTCACTGGGTAACGAACGACCAATTATGGTTTCTGGCAAAATGTGTTCCTATCGAAACTGAAATAAAACGCCGTAAATGGTCTTGGATAGGACATACCTTACGCAGACCAACGAACGAAATCGCCAAATTAGCACTTGATTGGAACCCTCAGGGCCAAAGACGTCCCGGCCGTCCTCGCAATACCTGGACTAGAGTGACGAAAAGCGAAGTGAAGAAACTAAATAAAAGATGGCAACAAACCAAACCTCTGGCCAATGATCGCGTTAGATGGAAAGAATTCGTAGACGCCCTATGCTCATATGAGTTATTATATATTTTGTATTTGTTTTATTTATAGCTCTACAGAATAATATAAATAAAGGAAATATATATATACGAAAGTAATGTGCACACTAAAAATACTTTGTATGTAAAGACCGCTGCAAATGTACTTAAAAAAACAATTGAAATTTCACTTGAAAACAGGACCACTAAGATTTCATTAATTTCAACTTACATTTTCTTTGTTTTTGACTGTTAGTAAAATGAACCACAAATTAGTCGAAGCAACTAACAAAAATTAATTATATTTATTTTTTTTGTTTATTATTTAAAAACGAAAAGACTAAGTAAAATGCATATTACTAATTATCAGTATTTGATGTTGTTTGTTGTTTTTTTTATTTTATGTCTTACTAGTGTAGTTATAATTTACATTTCTTCTACAAATGAATGTTATTTTCACTTGAAAAAACAAAACTGAAATACTCCTTAATACTAATTTTTTTTAGTTAACGGCTATAGTTAGGCGAAAATACAGCTGGTATCAGATGCAGTGTAGTAATTCGGGAACCGTTTCAAAAAACCGAGGCACTTGAATACTTCGTTGCACACGTGATATCAAACTGAATTCACATGCCGAGAGCATCAGGAATATCCGATTCTTCAATATTAATACCACGCATATGTACAGGCGATATCGGTACTTTTTCCAATGAATCAATATGCAATAAAAGTTCTCGTGTTCAGCTAAAGCGACCTCTTCTCACCATGCAAATTGGAGATTATTGCAACGTCTTCGTAAATTGTTTGAGCTATTACACCGATCCACGTAAAAATAAAGCCAGTTTCCAAATTTAGTTATGGATTTATATTTCTTTGAAATTTCCAGATTTGTAATCGGTTATAAAAATCTTTTTTACTAGTAATAGTCTTACTTTGTTTAACCCGAAGAACGAGCAAGTATTTATTCACACATTAACTGTTAAAAGAGAATATCTTCTTGAAGGAGCAAGATAAAACTACGATCTGAAAATATGGACTATTAGTTGCAGTTGAATATAACTAAAAATATTTATAAAAATATTCTTCTAATGGTGCTAATTTTTTTTTTTTTTTTAATTTAACTTTTGTAAGTTTTTGTGTATGTGCTAGTTACGCTGGATTTCCCACTATGTTAACTATTAGTTAACCCAAAAATTTGTGGTTGTTTTGTATGTAATTTTTTGACATTTCCTCTTGTTCAATAGGTAAGTTAAAGTTTATCGTGTATTATGAGACCCAACGTTGAGAGTTAAGTGATCCTACTTTTAATCACTGATGTTAGAGTTTAAAAGTTATTTTTATTATAGAATACAGGTTCGTACTGACGATGTAATTTGTTGTTGTACTCGCACTTGTAGTCAGGAGCATTAATTCTATGGATTTTACTGCAGCTTAAGTATTAGAAGAGATATTAACAAATGTTTTGGAGAGAATATTACCTCCCAAGTAATCTGCTAGTCTCCGTTCCAGACGAAGATCAAATTCCTTCGAGCTATAGAGCTTTCCAGCGTGGTACAGTTAGAAGACATTGGGCAGAGAAACAAGCCAGCCGCCGTAAGCCGTTTAAGCCGCCGCCGCAGGTCATTTTTGCCTCAGCCGCCGCCGCCGATTTTTTTCGGCTCATTTCGGCTGGAAGTATCAATTTTCCAAAATAAAAAAAATTAAAAGCAAATGTCATTTTTAAAGCAAATTTTCTACTTCATCATTTCCTGAACCATCAAGAGTATTTTTTTTTAGTTAAAAAAAAAACAAAAGAACCAGTTTTATAGTCAGAGCTAAGAAGGATTTTTGTCATAAATATTTCTTAAGTTGGAAGTTTTGCTTGAAAACTTCCGACAGATTTCGCTGAAATTTGGATATGCAATAGAGGAGAGAATCCAAATGAACAATATACATATATACTTTTCAAATGACCAAGTGTAGATTGTAGGCAGAGCTTCGAAAGAATTAATTCAATTTTAGGTTAATTCGCACAAAACCGAATTCAGCTTTAGAAATTGAATATATATTATTCTATCAAAACATTCCTTTATAATTAATTCATAGGTTTCATTTCCAAATTTTAATATTAAATAGAATGCATTCTTATGTTGAATACATTCCTTATAGAATTACAATCAATTTAAATAATTAATTTTTTCATTAATTCTATTCTTTTACAAAATGGCTTATCAAAATTGCAATTTTATTCAATCAGTAAAAGATCTCAGGTATGAATATACTAATGATTCTGACAACACTTTAGTTTATAATTACAAATTAAATAAAAATGTGGCTTATTTTAGGGATTTAATATTGATATCATATACACAACCCATAAAAATAATTAAAAACGCAACATTTGTTTTAAACTTTTACAAACCGAATGAAACGTGAAAGATCATTATAAAAAGAATGAATTCATGAAAGAATTCATTCACTATGCATGAAAATTAAAAGAATGAAGCCAGTGAATGAATTCATAAGGAATGGTATAAACGTAAGATATATTAGTAAATTTTAATTAAAAGTCCAAAAGTGAATTAAAGAATTAATTCATTCGAATTTATGGTCGTAGGTTTGGTTAAGTAGATCACATCACATTTTTCAGAAATTTCAGTACACCTGAAATTATTATCAAAAGACACATTTTTAAGACATTGCGGACGAAGATATTTACAATAATCGACGCTGTTCTGAGTTCCGCATCCACAAAAAAATTCTAAAGTGAAACATTCCGAATTTTTTTGCTGTTCCGTGATCCATTTTATTTTTTATTTCGTGTAGAAAAAGCTTGATGATAGTGAAACCAATATATATTTTTTAACAACAATTATTATATAATAATTTATTTTAAAATTAGTCTATGAATATTAAAATTTGGTAGAAACAACAAATTTTCGAAATTTTTAATTCCGTGTGATTTAACAAATCAACTCTAATTAAGAACAGGGGTGAATATCTGAATTTTTGGACTTTTCTTCTAAGTTTTTCAACTTTGACATCTTTTCGAGCATAATTTTTTTCGAACCATATTTTTTTCTAGTTTATTCTAAAAACTCATTTAATTTTGAGTGAAAATAGAGTTTGTTTATTTCTAAGTTCCGAATCCACATAAAAAATTCTAAAGTGAAACATTCCGAATTTTTTTGCTGTTCTGTGATCCACATCCGAATTATTTTCTTCGTTTTATTTCGTGTTGGAAAAGCTTAGTGAAAGTAAAAGGAATATTTTGTTGCAAAAATTAATATGTTAAAATTTATTTTAAAATTTGTTGAAACTGTCAATTTCCGACATTTTGAATTTTGTGTGATTTTACAAAACCACTCTAATTAAAAAGTGTCAAAACTCTGTTTTTGAGCGACTTCAAGCACTTAACAATATGAAATTCAGCAATTTTTCAACCGATTTTGAATATTGTAACGTTTTTGGAAAGACAAAAAATTTAGCTTTCCAAATATATATAGAATTATTTATTTGTAACTGAAATATGTTGACAGTTTTTTTTTTAAATATTAAAATTAATTTTTTTTAATTTGTATACTTTGACGGCTTTTTTACAGTATTAAACAATTCTTTACTATTGTAATTCATTCTGAAAGTGGGTTTAGTTCTTAATAAAATCAGATTCTTTTATTTAAATTAATTGAAAATTGAAAAAGTTATCGTAATTTTTCTAAACATTTAATTTCAGCAACTCGAGGTTCTTGTTTGCACAATCATTAAGGTTAATATTTTCAATTTTCTAATAAATGCAGAGATTCCATGTTTATAAAAAAATGTATAACTTTGACAATTTTAAAGCGATTAAAATAAAACTTCATTTTGCCCTGAATAAAGAATAAATTAGATAAAAATTAGTTTTTTTTAAACAAAATATTGCAATTAAAAGCAGTCAAAATTAAACAAAATAAGAAAAAATTAAGAAAATCAGTTTTATTTGAAAATATTTCCACACAATTTTGTTGAATATATAAACATATGTATATATTTGGAATGCCCAACTATCTCTCCTTCTAGCTCCGTTCAAAAACTAAAAATTTGTAATTTTTATCGATGAATTTAACTTAAAATTATTTTTTATTTGATAATTCCAAATTTTTTGCACAATTTACTACTGCTATATTTTGGAAAAAACCTTAAACATCTTTAAAATACGTGTATAATGTTCTATCAAGCCGATCAAGCCGCCGCCGCCGCCGATTATTTGGTTGCGCCGCCGCCGCCGATTTTTATCCGGCTCAAACTTAATCGCCGCCGCCGCCGCCGATTTTTTGCTTGCGCCGCCGCCGCCGATTATTTTGATCGGCTTGTTTCCCTGACATTGGGTGCGTTTACCAGACACTCAACTGCTACTAATCTGCTACTCAACAATCTAGTGAACGACTTGATTACATACCGCAAAGTCAACATGTTGAGGTAGCGTAAGTTAGTGATGTCGTTTTATTTGTTTGTTTTTTTTAATTATTTTCTTAAGAATAAAAAAAAAAAATATAAAAAACATCAAATTGTACAATGTGTTTATTTTAAAATAAAAACAAAAGTAGCGCCGTTTACCAGATTAAGTTAATCATAAAGCTGCTTTCGCAATGGTGGAGTGGCTTTACTCTGCAGCACAGATTAAAGTGTTAACTGTTCACAATGCAGAGTAGAGTTACTTCAAAAAAATATGTGACGTTTCAGTACTTACGCAGTTTTTGCGAAGATCTTGGCATGGCTTTCACTGCTATTATTATAAAATAATTTTTTATTTTATATATTATTACAAATTTCAACTATTTGCTTTTATTTTTCAATATTTTTTTATAAGTTGTTGTCAATTAGAGATGTGAACAAATTAGTGATGTGTTTTTTTAGTAGTGTTTCCAATTATTCGACATAGGCGGTTAACCGGTTAATGCATTATTCGAAAAATCACTAAAATGGATTAACCGGTTATTCGGGTCGGTTATTCGAGAAAATTGGCGGTTAATCGATTAATCGTTTAATGCTAAATTAATGTATTTCATTAACTTTTTATTAATTAAAACACAAAAAGCTGACTCTTTTCATTAAATATTAACGTCATATATGAATACGATGTATTTAATAAAAAAGTTTTCATATTCGAAGGTTGAAAAGTTTCGGGATCTGAGATTTTTTTAAAAAAGGTCTGTAAAAATGTTGCTAAATCTACTAAAATTTCGTTGAAGATGGCAGAAAGAACTGCTGAAACTAACAAAATATTAGTAAGCTAAGAACAGCAAACCTAAAACTGTTATATCGATTACTTAACGTAGATTTTTTATTTAGAAAAAAATTTTTAAATCTGAAAAGCTTAGATACAAAATTTCTTTGAATGTGATTTTTAATCAATACTGACACTATAAAATTTAATATTGCATTTAACTTTTTCAGACCCAATTAGCTTGCAAAAATGTATTCATTCTATAACTTTAAGGTAAAATGGTACTAAAACTATTAAAATTTCCTGGTGTCAATTCATATTTTCTGAAATATAATTTAGCTAAAAGTATAACTGAAATTTTTTATCTAAATAAACCTACACCGAAAAAATTCCTCAGTAGCTTAGTTAGAGAAACCTTCAGTTGAAATGAAAATATTTTAAAGTAACTGAAATAATTATTATCAACTTTTGCTTCAGTTAAAAAGAAAAATTAGTTGTTAGTTGATTTCTTAATAACTAAAAATATGTTACGAAAAAATTTTTAAAACAAAATAAACAAATTCAATTGCAAAATATTAAAAAATATAAAAATACCAAAAAATTATTAATAAAAGAAGCAAACAGTTAACAGCAAAATAGAAATGCGTTTGAATGTTGATACGAATTAAAAATGTGGATATTTGATATACACAGTGACAATTTGGAATAAGGAAAAATCGTATGTTTTAATTGTGTTTTCTTTTTAATAAAATAATAATTTTGTAACAAATAAAGTGTGAAATTTATTAAGAAAATGCAATGTGTTTTATTTATTTGCAACCAAATCAAAATATATGAAATTATTTTAAACGATTGAATCGGTTAGCAGCTACTAATTTAAAGTTTAACTAGTTTAACTGAAAGTTCCGTTAAAAAAAAAAAAATAAAATATATTAGTTAAATTCAATCAAATTAATCAACTGAAGCTCAGTACCTAAGGGGTATTTCACCTGAGACTCAGTTGAAAATTTAGTAGCTAGTAACTGAGAAATTTTTTCGGTGTATTAGTATTGAAAATATTTGTAATTTTAAGAGAAAACATCACATCTCACAATCGTGTATGCTGGGTCTGAAGGGTTAAAGAAATGCTATACCTAAAGTTTTTTAAATTTTAATAAGATTCTTCCTACAGCTACAATTTTCATTAAAGGCATCGATAAAAAAATTTGAGTTCTCTTTGAGATTAATTTCAGTTAATTGAGAATACCAATTTACTTTGTTTCTCAGTATCTTTTTCGTTACTAAAGGCCATTAACAGTAAAAAAAATAACCTAAAGTTTTAGCGTACTTACTCTGAGAGAATTTTATCGGACGAGCTGAAAACAAAATTTTCAATAAGCTAATGAAGTTTTCTTCAAAAAGTAAAAGCCAAATTTATTAAATTTTATGAAAAAGCTTCACAATTTGTATGAATCTCTTTCTAAAAAAACTTTTTTGGGTATATGACATTTTTAATAAATAATATGAAAATTTTCATAAAATTTTATGAAAAATTGCATCAATTCAATTAAAAGTTTCAATAGACGAATCCCAGCGAAACTTAATTGAATCAGTGTATAAATTCATCAATAGCATATAGACAATTCCCCGAGTGTGCAGTTATAGAAGTCAAACTCTATATAAATTAAAATTTTTAACTTTAGGTTATTTGTTTTAATTCGAATTTAAATTCATTGAAACGGGTTGGGGTTTAATGTTGCTCTAGTGGAACATGTTTTAGAATTGATGTGGTTTTGAACCGATGTGTATGTACACTTTCTTAGGTAAAATAAGAAAAGTTAAAGTTCTTACAGAATTAACATGTTAATTGTGTAACAGTTTTAAAACAAATGCAGCCTTGTCTTAAAGGACATGGAGATATAATTTATATTAGTTTAAATTTTTAAAAGAATTGAAACAGTAATGCAAAATTGTCTATTTTATTTCATAAAGCATCCTCCAGCCAGTCGTGTATTTCGTGTGTTTTGTGAAGTTTTAAAAAACACCTTTATTTTGGCCTTCTGCTATGTTCTTAAGGCTTTTTTACAAATAGAAACTTTGATACATATTTTTTTTAAAACATTTGCGCAAAATTTTATTAAAAATTGGGAGTCTGATGGTACAATGTCGACTTGTTTGCGGTTGCTCGAAATAGATATTTAAAGGCTTAAGGACCTATTTCACACGATTTTAAAAGAATTTGATGCTATTTTAGTTAGTATTTGTTTTTTCTAAGCTTTTCTGGTAATTTTGTAGCCCAGATTAAAAAAATTGTGAAGTTTTGGGAAAAAATTAAGGAAAAATTCCATATTAAAAATGTAACCGGTTAATTGACCAATTTTAACCGATTATTCGGGTCGAATAATTATTTGAGTTTTAAATTATTTGTTTCGACATTAACCGAAATAGAGGCGATTAATCGAGGAATCGGTTAATCGATTAACCGAATTGGAAACACTATTTTTTAGTTATATTTGTCATGTTAAACAGTTAACAGAG